>CM076580.1:487384171-487916872 GCA_034641835.2 Pinus albicaulis | reverse complement strand
CTGCTCCCATATGCTGATTGTCCCTTACTTTTGTTGTAGGAATTAGTCCTTACGGCCCTTCCAACAAGCCTAATCCAGACATGCGTTATCCCTGTAATAACTATAGTGCCTGAGACTCTCTTAAAAAATAAATATGCCACCCCTTGTGGTACCAAAACAACCCTATTATCAATGTATTTACGCAGCTACTCCTCAGCCTTGTTATATCTTCTAATATGACCTCAAAACAGTCATTTTAGGTTTCAGTCTTCTCTTCTTCAAGCTGTGGCTTACAACAGAAGGTTTTTTACTCCTAAATATTTTCGCATGGATGTTATCTTAGCCTCCCTCACCTTATATTTATACGCAATATAAAGGCTTCATTTGGGTGTCCACATTGGCTTGACAAGTTGTCACATGGCTTATTAACATAAAGCCAACCTAGACTCTTCTTTAGCTGAACCTTTTGCTCCTTGATCTAGACACTCACAACTCCCTCTGAGTTGCTTCGCTGAGCACACTCTGATTCACTATCCCTTAAAGTAGCTCAGATACTCTCTTATACCATGTTGTTTTTCCATGATCTTGGGTATAGGATAGTGCCTTAAAATATTTCACGCTACCAAACCAATAATCACAATGATACTACTTTGCACAACAAAATATAAATAGCAGTAAATCTACCAATGCAAAAAATATAGAAAACTTCTTACAATTTTTAACCCAACTTCGTTATATTAATCAACATATGATACAACAGTCTAGGGCTCTCATACCAAGGATAATGGCCTTCATACACCCATTGATACAAGATACAAAACTCGGTTTGGTTTTAGTCCATCGACAACCAATCTGCCCTCAACATGATACTCTGACCATGTCGTTGTCGCGTTATCTCTCAGCTCTTCTCGGTCATGCCCTGTACTAGCTTGGTCCTTCGGCTCCCGATCTGTAGCTCTTGACTCTATCAATGCTCCAAGTCCATCTAGCCACTAAAGCTTGGTTGCCAATCTACTCACTAGTTGTGCCTTAGTCCATCAAGGGCACAACACATTGAGACTCCTGTCAAATTTTTCACAACTCTGTTTGTGAACAATTCTCAATATTCTCATTGTTGCTTCTCAGTTACTTATGGACTTCAAACTAGTATGGTCTTCCTATGTTGCACCGATGAAGGCCAACATAGGGCATGAACGGCTACCACCTATCACTGCAAGATGTCTATATCCCACAATGAACACATGCTAGGAGGACTATCCATCATCTGATGTAGAAGTTATCCACACACAAGTCTACGGCTACACAAAACTGCTCCTGGTTGATCAAACCCTTGACCTATAGAAACCACCGAGGTCCATGAAGATGGTGCACACTGAGCCCCAACATGGCTACTATCACACTGTCCTCCAACATACCATAAATGCACAATCCACGTTCACACTTGGCCCACTCTCACGTTGCCCTCCAGCAGACCACGAGTGACCAATACTTGTTGTAGCATCTACCTCTGTCTAGGGCATCTTCAAACTTAGGAAATCCTCCTCATGGCTACCAAGAGACTTCTTTAACAATCCTGTCCTAGGACACCCATTACTTCATTGCGAGATCTGGTCCTAGTTGGGGTTTCTTAACACCTAAGAGAACCCCAACACATGGCTCCCACAGGTTGCATATGAATTTGATCCTATCACCAATCATTACACTGGTTAGGGCTTCTAACCAACATGTTAGCCCTCCCTTCTTTGCTTCCGCAGGCTGTACTAAAATGTTCCAACTGTCCAAACTAGGACCAACAATTTAACACAAAAACATACCTTCTCATGTGTTGGTACCCTGTTGTATTCTGCAATCTGGTTAGGGCTTAGCCACAATCCATGTCATCCCTCTCAACACTTGCTAACAATCATTTCTATCAATGTGGCTTGCCTTCACCCTAGAGTTTCTCCCCTACGCTGATTATCCCTTAGTTATGTTGTAGGAATTAGGGCATCATTCAATTCTGAGTACACAGAACTCCTAGGCCATTAAGCCTTCTATGACATTCTGATATGTTGCCTTGTTGACTAGAAAAACTTGCTAGACAGTTCCTGAATAGTTGAAGCTTGCATGACAAGTTCTATTTTATGGTTTGAGCATTGCTAGACATACAATTTGTGCAATCTACAGATTTTTTCTGCATGCCCGTAATAATATCTTCTTTGCAACATAAAGGCATGCAATCCATAGTAGGTATTTGATACACACCTTGTCAAAACATGGACTGTCCTTTACGTCAACGGCTCCTTAATATAGTAGCATATGCTTCCATTCTATCAACGTACCAATTTTAGATATCTCCAGTCCTGATGCCCTCATCATAATACTTACTAATGATCTCATCATGAATTTCCAAGTGTGTCCACCTTCTGTTGTACAAGGTCCTTTATGACAAAAAGTCTAAGTCACCTTGTCACCTTCGCACATCATAAAGATGACAAGCACGTGATCCAAACACTGCCCCATAAATCATGGACCCAACACACCTCCACAAGACACTGTTGTAATACAGTTTGCACTGTTAGATAGGGCACGTACTGCAGCCCTAGTTTCAACACACAGTCAGCAAACAAACGCTTCTACGGTTGCGGTTTACCTAGGAGGGGTTCCTTCAATGCCATACTACCTCCTTAGGTTGTTGTCCACTCTTTGACAACCCTCTAATTTTACCGAGCTGTGTGCTATGCCCTATGGCCTAGCACCACAACTTTAAATCATGCCCAAGCTTGCTCAGAGAAAGCGACTTCCTTCTGCTGTACTTTAAGAACTTCAAACAATATTTAAACCCTTAAATATGCCCAGACATTGCTTCAGATCTAGCGGCTGTCCTCCTGTGACAGAGCGGTCTTCTTCCTTGGCTTCCACATGCTGCTAGATAACTAATGCAAATTTGACCCTAAACTAGGATCCAACATACATCAAGATGCACCCAAAATGCATACTTCAGCACCCTGTTTTAGGGTCTTCTCCACGCTGCAAATTTGGACTGGTTAGGGCATGAACCATAGTCCCTAACACCCCTTAATTTTGGCCCATAAATGCTCCTTAGAGCTGCGTCTATCTCTTCCTTGAAGGTCATGACACTTAGCTATAGGTCTGAGCTATTTCTAGCCCTTAAGCAGTCCTCGAACCTCCTTAATCTCTGCGGCAGGCTTCATTGAAGCCTCATAGGCCTTCAGAACTCTTTTTTAGAGACAAACCACCCATCAAATAGTCCATAGAGACGTCTTTCCTGCCTCGACCCTCTGAAAATTCCATCGACCCTCCAAAATTGACCCTAAAACAATCATATATGCCTCCCTGTTCTTGAACTTCATTTGTTGCGGCTAAGACAGAGATTTAGTCTCTCCTCCACGAGCTATTCACTTGTGATTATGTTGCACAATGGATCAATAGATTGGATATTTGAAATTCAACACAAATTGGGCATTGTCTTCCCCATAAAGCTCTGATACCATGTTAATTTCTGAACATGTTCTATGCCATTTCAGATTAGGGCACACAATATTGAAGGAGATAGAACATATTAATAGATCGATGGAAGACAAGCCAAAACAGAGATAATGAATGGTGGCATTACGGTGATCAATAGGATGCTTCTAACAAAAAAGTCTCCAATAGGTCATTCAGCCAAGCATGTCACACATAACCCTAGAACAACCCAAACAAAGAACACTCCATAAATACGCAGCACCAAGAACACAACTCCATCACTATCAAGAGAGAAGAAAATCCTCCACACAATGTGTGTCTAATGAACTCCAAGTCTCTCCATTATATAGGCATATTTTGGGGTGTGTGACATGCCCTTTAAGACATTTAAATCTATATTATATTCCAGGCTGACCTAGCACATAAGTGGAATAAATTCAAATTCCCTCTTAATTAGAGACCTCCAACAACAATGGTGAGACACCTAGTTGCTCATGAAGAATTCCTGTCCTCGATGTCATGGATTTCGATATTGAGGAATCTCCAACCTTTTAGCTTTATAGGGCATAGATCATCCATCACTTTCATCCTGAGTCATGTCAGCTATCAGAAAGTGATTCATCAGACTTCCTTATCTGGTCCACTATTATGCCATGCTGCTTTCCTTGGAGTACTCCACCAAGAGTCGAGCCCTCCAATCTATATCCAAACTCATCAGAGACAACGTGTCTGGTCTGCGTGAAAGTGCATCAGCTACCACATTGTTCTTCCCGTTGACATACTCAATGTCAAAGTCATAAGCCTAGATATTGCTGATCCACTTCTGCTGCCTCTCCTGTAGCTGTTTCTGCTCCAAAAAGAACCTGAGGCTGTTGTGATCAGTCCTCACCCTGAACCTGTTACCCACTATGTACTGCCAGAATTTGGCCAATGCATGCATAATGCCCAACATCTCCTTGTCATATATAGGATACAACCACTCATGAGGAAGGAGCTTCTGGCTCTCATAGGCTATAGGGTAGCCTCCCTGCATCAAAACTGCACCGATCCCCTCTCCCGATGCATCACACTCCAAAACAAAAGGCTACGTAAAATCTGGAAATGCAAGCACTGGACAGCTGCTCATAACCTCCTTGAGCCTGTCAAAGGCCTATTGCACTATATCTTTCCAACTGAATGCCCCCTTCTTCGTCAAATTTGTAAGGGGCGCAGCAAGCTGAGAGAAAATCTTGACGAACTTCCTGTAATAAGTGCAGATACCAAAAAATCCTCGAAGTTTCGTCATTTTTCTCGGCTCTGGCCAATCTCTGATGGCCCTGATCTTTTCCTCGTGGACCCTCACATCATCCAATCCTATGATGTGACCCAAATACAACATCTTCGTCAACCTAAACTCACACTTGGAGAGCTTAGCATAGATATTTTTCTCCTCCAAGATATGCAGCACTGCCTCTATATGCTGGAGATGCTCCTCCCAAGTCTTGCTATATATCAGTATATCATCGAAAAAGACCAACACAAACTTCCTCAAATGACTATGGAAGATATGGTTCATGCATGACTGGAAAGTAGCTGGGGCATTGGTTAGCCCGAAAGGCATAACCAAGAACTCAAAGTGGCCATAATGGCACCTGAAAGCGGTCTTGGGAATGTCCTGTTCCCTCACACGAATCTGGTGGTACCCGGATCTCAAGTCAATCTTTGAGAAGAACTGTGCTCCTCTCAAATAATCCATCAGCTCATCTATCCGTGGTATGGGGTACCTGTTCTTCATGGTCTTCTTATTCAGGGCCCTGTAATCAATGCACATTCTCAATGTGCCATCCTTCTTCTTCACCATCACCACCGAAGAAGCAAAAGGACTGGTGCTAGGCCGAATATGTCCAAGAGCCAGCAACTCCTGGATGGACCACTCAATCTCATCCCGATAGGCTTTGGGGTGCCTATAGGGTGTGGTAATAATGGCCTGGATGCCCTGCTCTAGCTCAATAGTGTGCTCAAACCCCTGATCTGGTGGTTGTCCCGGTGGTATCTCCCCAAACACCGTATCATATCTGTCAAGGATGGCCCGTATATCTGGATGAACTTTCTGCTCGGTAGTCCCTGCCTCTGATGCCCGACAAACTCTATGTCTCCCTTCCAGAAGTCTGTCTCCATCTGGTGAGCTGAAACAGTTTGGGGTGGGTAAGTGTGTATCCCATGTATCTTCTCATGCTTCCCAGTCTTCTTATCATCCCACTCCATCTCCAAGGCCTCCCAATCTGTGGTGACCTTCCCCAAAGTAATCAGCCACTGAACACTAAGAATCCATCGAAGCTTTCTATCGGTATGCCTCTCCGCTCAATCATCTGTGCATCGATGAAGTTGTGGGTTGCCCCACTGTCTACTGAAATCGAAACTCACTGCCCCCGTATTATCCCTCATACACGCAGCGTCAAATACTTGGGTACTCCTCGCAATGCTGCAAGGGTTCCCCCTGTGGGTGCAAAAGCTGCACCTTCTACTCCTGGAGGTGGAGGTGGAAAATGGTCCTGCGATGTCTGACTGTCTCTTGCCTCTCCATCCTCATACTCATCCTCTTCCCTGCTGCTCTCGGAGAAGACCTCGATTAAATGTGCTTTTCCTAGAGCACATCTGTGTCCTGGTGCCTGTGACTCCTGACAGGTAAAGCAAAACCTCTTCTTCTTCAACTCCCTCCTGGCATCATCATCTAGTTATACCCCACCTTGATTCCCCTTTGGAGGCGGAATCCTCACATCCTTCCCCTTTGGCTGGAAAGCCTGTCTCTGGGGGTAAGGTGTCCTAGTCCTGGGTAAGGCATCCTGCAAATCCAGGGTCTTGCCAATGGCGTCCTAGAGTGTGGCTGGTCTAGTGGATCTGACTAGACCCTGAAGTGGCTCTGCTAACCCCTCAAAAAACATGTAGATCATCTGTGCTGCAGATAGATCTGGAACCATCACTGAAACCCTCAGGAAATCTACAATATACATCTCCAGGCTCCCGGTCTGTTTGAGCCTCGTCATCTCAACAAAATGCTCCTCCAGATCCCTCCGGTAAAATCTCTCTATTAGTCTCTAGGTGAACTCAGAATATGTGGTCAGTGTCGAATACCTAAGTGTCACCATCCCATGGAACCACCAGTCCTGGGCCTCACCATCCAAATGTAGTGTAGCCACCTTGATGGCCTCCAACTCTGCCATCTGGTTAAGCTATAAATATATATCCAGCTTCTCCACCCAAGACTTTTACGAACTGTTTGATGAGCCATCAAACATTGGCAAATGGAATCGGCTCGATGTACGCTGTGTGTTCCCATCATGATAATGTCGGTGCCCTCTGTGATGATCACGAGGTCTGCTGTCCCGCTGGAGCTGAAAAAAATCTCTAAATGAAAGGGCATCCCTGAACTCCTACCCATATGCCTGGTACTCAGCAAAATAGTCACCCATGTGACCAGGCTCTGGCTCATGCTGTACTCCTGCCCCTGTGTCTGCACCCAGAAAGGTGGGCATAGTGGAACGTGTGGGTGCATGTGATGCCTGGTGCGGAGTGGCATCCCGCTCCGGTAAATGATGGGATGTGCCTCCACAGTAGTGAATCTCTGACCCATCACCTCAATCTGTCTCGCCAGATCCTGCACTGATTTGAGGAGTGCCTCCCCGAACTGTTTTGCCTCACTATCATCTGCCATTGGCTTTTTCTGTTCTGAGTCCACCACCCTAGCACAGTCACCCTCTCCGTAGGTGTTATCCAACCTACGCTAAATATCTCTGTACTTCATACCTCTGTAGAATATGTAGGGTTTATCCCCCGGTGTCATAGACAACTAGCTCCACAGGCTGAGCTAGATCTATGCTATGATACCACTGTAATATCTCGTTTCAGGGATATCTCTAAAACACAAGCAAACTCCAACCAGAGATGGACTAGGAGGGAATTTACCAGATATTTAACCTCTGAAAAGAGGGTGATATATGGAGGCTATCTGGCCCTTTCCAGACTTTGTCTAAGAGTATGGGGAAAACACACCAAGTGGTATAGTACTGGAATGCTTAAGGAGAAAAATAACTGTAGTGCAAGCATACAATAGCATATATATATAGAACATGAACAGATACTCAAGAAATGAAAAGAGAATGTGGAGCCATTTTATTATGCTGAGAAATATAAGTGATTACAATAGGTGATCAGAGTGATGGCACCTAGAATTGCTCAAGGCAAGTGAAGAAATACTCTCAGAATGCTGATGGAATGGTCGCTCTTTGATCTGCGTCCTAGCTGCTGAAAAACTGCCGTGTAGCTGCTACTTCTCAAACAAGATGAGTATCTAGGGCTGCTCCCCTACTCAGAATAAGTTGAAACTCTAGAATCAACCTCTACTCACCAAACCCAGAAAAACCCAGAGAGAATTTCTGGAATGACCGACCCCCGAAAATCACCCCCTTGAGGATCTACGCTATCCTCCAAGGCTCTGCACTTAGGCTGAATGGAAACCACCAAAACACGGCCACAAACTCTGCCAAAATCCTCCCACAGGAAAGGGTTGGCCCCTTTCTCAATCTCCAAGCTCAAAACCTCCGAAAGAAACCCAATCCGGAGCTCCCCAGAAATGGACTGCGTCCTCCTTCTCAGGACTGCGTAGTCTATGGATGCACTACTCCTCCGCAAAAGCCAAACTCCAATCCTCCTGCAAAATACTGATGGGACAACCTCACCCGAGCAGGCACTCAAAGTCCATCGGGGTTTAGGATGAGATCTCCGCACGGAGACACTCGGTGCACTAAACAGTGCTACAGACTAGCTAAACAACTAGCGTGCTCAAGAAGTCGAAATGACCAGCTCAATATCATAAACATCGAATGACCAAAATGAGGAGGCTCTCCCCTTATATAGCGTTAGCCTCTCTCAAACCATAAGGCTCACCTCCTCCAACGTAGCCTCCCTTTGCCATGTGCTCCATCTTGGCCTGCGCAGTCCCTCCATGTGGTCTACGTGGGCCCCATCTCTACGTGGTCTCTTGGCCCCCTTGGCTCACTTAAGTTACAACGTGTGTCTACTAGGGAGTGCACTTTTTATTTTTTGAGTGAGTTATGTCCCCCTCTACTCACTTTTATTTATAATCTAACTACATAAGGCAAAATTGACCAAAATCGAATATTCCAATTAGCCTTTGCTAATTGGGAATATTACATTTATACTTCATTGTTCCTTCACCGAGTCCCTTCTTCTTTGATTATTGTAATAGAGATCGAGCCCATCACTTTTCTCTATCCAAAAGATATCTGAGTTGTTGTAGACTGTGATCTAATCCTTAAGTGCCACTTAATATGCCCTTCTTTGACTGCCACCTTAGCTCTGATACCATGTTGAGAATCTTGTGGGGCTATAGTCTAATAAAATTCTCTTCATGCTAATTTATTTTGATGTTGTTTATGTATATTATTCTTTAATCTTTCATCAAGTCAATTATCAAATTACTTAGTCAAATGTATAGAGACAGAATTATTTTCCACTTGTAACTGAATTTCTTGACAATTAGTTAACTAATCTATCTTCAGTTCACTTTTTATCTGTCTTTAGTATCAACTAACTTATATAGCTCTTTTCAAACGCAATTTCAAAGGACCATGGAACATATTATCAAATGGACAAAAGAAATTGGATGAAATTGAAAAATAGGTATAGTTTGTATATTTGATTATTCATCGTGATATGTGAAAAATGTATAAGTGGTAACTTTTTCTCAATTAAATTTATATGAATTGTAAATTGGTTATGTGTAGAACACTAAAAGAATATAGAGATGGGGTTGAGGAGTTCTTAAAGTTTGCCGAGGATAAATCAAGGAATAAGATGTCCATAAAATTTCCATGTAATAAATGTGGCATAGTGAAAGTACAAACAATTGATAAAGTACGAGAGCACTTGATTTGTGATGGTATAATCGAACAATATAGCATTTGGTATTTCCATGGAGAGAGCATTCCCATTCAGGTATCCTGAAATTTTTTTGAATTGATCTAGTTTCACTCTTATATGTTTTACAATAAAGATATCACTTATTTTTATATGTGCAAACTTCAATTTTTTTTCTTTGTCTCCTTTAGATTCCATATATTATTGGCAAGGACAGGTGACATTCTGAAAATGATCCACATGAAGTTCTCGAGCATGTTTCATCTCAAATGGTAAGCCATTTCATATTAGTCAAGGGTCCTATTTGACTAGGTAAACCAAATGCTATTGATTCTAATTTTCATAAAACCATAAAATTATTAACATAAATTTTGATTTTCTTATTAATAGGGTTATGAACATGTTGTGGAACATGATTATGATAATCAAGGTGATAAGCTTGAAACATTGTTTAGGAACGATAGTGAACCTCTAATTAATGATGATGATGATGCAACCATTGTCGGTGATCAAATGTTTGAAATAGTGAATGATGTCAATCGATGTCTTAATCAAAACATCAATGAGAGTTGTGATAATGAGGGGTTGGCATCAATAAATGTACTAAATGAAGTTAATGAATATAAGAAGCTTATCGAAGATGCCAAGAGGCCATTGTACCCAGGTTGTGTTGACTTCACAAAACTGTCAGCCATTGTAGAATTATACAATCTGAAAGTGAAGAGTGGATGGTCTGATACAAGTTTTGACCAAATGTTAAAATTGCAAAAAAAGGTGCTTCCTAAAGAGAACACATTTCCAGATTCTGCATATGCTGCAAAAAAGCTGATAAAATCATTGGGGTTAAACTATGATATGATACACGCATGTCCAAATGATTTCATTTTATATCGAGGAAGTTATGAAAATAAAGATCAATGCCAAACATGTGGAAAATCTTGATGGAAGGTGGATGCTCAATCTCAAAAGGTGCAGAAAGGTGTTCCAGCCAAGGTGTTAAGATATTTTCCCATAGCACCAAGGCTAAAAATAATGTATAGGTATGATCTTGAAAACTATAATTTTATTCAATTTTTCCCCTTCTTGTATTATCTTTACCATTTGTCAAAGTGTTATTATATGATAATACTTTATATAAATGATTTTTTTTTCATTATAGGTCTACAGATATGTCACAAAAAATGAGGTGGCATCATGAGAATGCAAGCAATGATGTTCAAATGTGCCACCCTGTTGATAGCCCAACATGGAAAACTATCGATGACAAATGGCCTAGTTTTTCTAGCGAACCTCGCAATGTACGACTTGCAATGGCAGGAGATGGATTTAATCCTTTTGGAGACTTGAGTAGCACATACAATGTTTGGCATGTAGTGTTAGTTACATACAACCTTCCACCATGGTTGTGCACAAAAAGGAATTTTTGTATGCTAACATTTTTAATACCTGGTCCCAAGCAGCCAGGAAATGACATTGATGTGTATTTGGAACCCTTGGTAGATGAACTAAAGGAATTGTGGGACCAAGGGGTATGGACATATGATTATTATAGTAAGACATCATTTAACATGAAGGCAATTATTATGTGGTGATCGATGATTTTCCTGCTTATGGGAATATGGTTGGTTACACAACAAAAGGCTATAATGCATGTCCCATATGTGGGAGGAACACAGAATCAGAGTACCTCAGTTGTAGTAGGAAATGTGTGTACATGGGACATAGGAGATTTATTCCTCAACGTCATAAGTTTCGCTCACAAAAGGCATCGTTTAATGGGAAGGAGGAGCATCATTATGCCCCTCCAATTGTAAAAGTGTTCGATATTTTTAGGGAAACAAAGGGAAAGGAAGCAATATGGGGGAAGATTGAACCAAATAAAAGGAAAAGAAACAGTAAAACAAGTGAAAAAACTGATGTTGTGGTGTGGAAGAAACAATCAATTCTATTCAATCTACCATATTGGGAGGTATGTAGACCCATGATCAACCATGCCTAATTATTGGACACAACTTGCTTAGTTGACCTCATTGTGATTAGATGTCTTGGTTGAATTGACTGTTTATCTTTTTGTCCATATTAAATATTGTTATGATATTCTTGATGTGTTGGAATGTGGAAACTCCTAATACGCCACAATTTAGATGTAATGCATGTGGATAAGAATGTGTGTGAAAGCATTTTTGGAACCCTTCTGGATATAAAAGGGAAGTCCAAAGATGGGAAAAAATCATGTGATGACTTGCAAAATATGGGCCTGAGGAAATCACTATGGCCAGAAGTTAAAGGACAGAAAATATTCCTTCCACCTACACCACATACTCTTTGAAAAAACAGAAATAGACCCTATGTCATGTTCTTTTCATGTTAAAGGTGCCAGACGGTTACAACTCTAATCCAAAAAATCATATATCTATGGAAGAGCTTAAGTTCCATGATATGAAAGCACATGATTGCCATGTTCTAATGCAACAACTCCTCCCAGTGGCTTTGCATCATGTGTTACCAATTGTTGTCCGAAAGACGCTTTGCAAGCTTTGTTACTTTTATAGGCAAATCTGTGCAAAATCAGTTTCAGTAGAGAGTCTTGATAAGCTGGAAAATGATATTGTGGAGACATTGTGCTTTCTTGAAAAGTACTTCACTCCTTCATTCTTTGGTATAATGTTGCATTTGAATGTACATTTGGTACATGAGCTTCGATATTGTGGCCCAATTGCATATAGATGGATGTACCCCTTTGAGAGGTACGTGAAACTTTACTTTTTATCAAGCACAACAAATATTTTTTTTGAAATATTTTGACATTACTTAATTTTTTTGTTTGTTAATTTTGTAGGAACATGAAAGTATATAAGAGTTATGTTAAGAACAAAAATAGGCCTGAAGGATGCATTGCTGAAAGATATACTATGGAGGAATCAATAAATTTTTGTGGAGGATACTTGAAAGATATGGAAGCTATTGGATCCACACATGGTCGAAATGAAGTGTGGGATGAGGAATTTGAAGAAGTTATCCTTGATGGAAAGCCATTATCTGCTCCAATTCCTTCAGAATTGGATGGCATTAGTTGGGAACAAGCCCATAGGTGGGTTCTATTTCACACAAATGAAGTTGATCCATGGATAGAGTAAGTTACATATTTGGCCTGTAATTTTTTTGTTTGTTTGTTTAAGGTTGTTTAAGGTTTAACATATTTGACCTTTAATTTTTTTTTATTCATATTTAATCAAAACACATTAACCACCATATCTATTTTCCATAATTTTTGAATTAGGATGCAAAAAATGGAGATTTCCAACTCAATTACCCAAATGAAAAAATATGAAGCTCTATTGCAGAAACTCCACACCCATAAATTTACTAGCTGGTTAAAACAACAGGTAAGTACATTATTTATATTATAAGTGTACTTAAAAATCATTACATGGGAATATTATCATGCAGGAAATTAAATATTTTTTTTAGAGGTTAAATGTATGAATTCTAACTACATTTAAAAATCTAAAACTATACAGGTGGAGGGAGATGTAAATGTGTCGGATACACTTAAATGGCTAGCGCGTGGTCCCAGGAAATTCGTGAATAAGTACAAGGGATACCTAACCAATGGTTATAGATTCCATACAAAAAGCATGGAGAATGAGAGAACCACCCAAAATAGTGGCATGTGTATGGAAGCTCAAGCAATGATGAGGTCAAGTTCCAAAGATGCAAACCCTATACTTCAAAACACAACATTTTATGGAGTGGTAGAAGAAATAATTACATTGAACTATTTTTGTATGGAGTACACATTGTTCAAATGTAATTGGATTGATGTATACAATAAGAGAGGGATCAAAACTGATGATTTGGGTTTTACAATGGTGAATATGAAGAAATTTTTAAGCCAAAATAATTGGCAAGATGATCCATTTATTCTAGCATCGCAAGCTAAACAAGTATTCTATGTACAAGATCCAGTTGAGACTGACTGGTATGTAGTGTTAACATGTCCTCCAAAAGGATTGAGAAATAATGCATCATATGAACCCGAGTATGCAGATTTGTCACATGTTGTGGACTTTCAAGAAGAAAAATGTGTAATTGAAGAAGATATAGCTGATGTCGATGTCAAAGTTGACGTGAACGTGGATTATGTCCATTCAGATTGTGAAGGAATATGGTTGAACCTTAAGAAATAAAACATATTGATTTTTCTATTTCGTTTCGAGAACTCCAAAATTCATATTTGGTTATGAAGAGAGATTCCTTTGTTTCTTATCTATAAAATGTTTTAGGCCCATTTAGTAGATATATTTTTAGTCCCTTCCAAGGATAGTGACTATTGTTTTCGGATTGCACCATTAATCTTGTCCATACAAAAAATTGAACACATAAAAATTTGATATGTGCGAAGTTTCTGCAATTTTTATATTTTTTAAGATTGAAATGAGAATTTTCTATATTATTATTGGATCATAGCCCTAGAAATTACTCATTTAAAAGAACCCAGAAAATACAAATTTCTTGGGCACATGCAATTTTTTAGCCTTCTTCTGCGACTGTTGGTTTCAAAACGAACTATTCAGTTGTGGGTTGCAAAACAAACTATGGAGTTAGAGGAGTGAAATTATTGGAAGGGAAAAAAAGGAGCATAAATAATCTGAGCATATTACTGGACGGTCAATTGGAGGATTCCTTAGCTTAAGCATAGTTAAGCTAATCATTTTGCATTTTCCTCCATGCAGATCAGCGAAAGCCAGGATGAACATTTACAAAAACGTAAGTGCCATTCTCACATCTCAGTTTCTTTGCCAACAGTGTTGTAGGATAATATATACCGTTAATCTTAATATTTCTTGTTTTATTTCCTAAAGGTTCTAGCTTTAAGAGACTGTATAAGCTAATAATTCTGTATTTTCCTCCTAGTCCTTGAGATAATACTAACTGGTATTCCATCTCCATTCTTGGTGTTTACTGGTGCTTTAAAATATTACATTGACATTATGATATACTGGGGATTTACAATTGTAATTCAGATCTTCTTGTGCTTCTTTATGTATTGTCCATCCGTGCAGTGATTGTTTTTCTCCAACTGATAAATTTCTTCTTCTAGCAGTTAAAAAAAAAAATGACTGTAAACTTGCCATTCAAGTATAATTGTTTATTTCCTTGGAAACTATGTAGGTGCTTGATAAGGATGGTGACTTTCTTTAAAAAGGTAAACTGGAAAGTGGTGCAAGCTAGTCAGTGGAATTGGGTCGTCAAACTATGGGTTGCCCTATCACAGTGGAGAACATGAGTCAGCCCCAAAAATCGCTTATAGAGGTCAGTTAAATTGTTAGATTAATAGGGTTTTTATATGCACTCAATAATTCAATTTTGTTATTTTGAGACATGGTTTAAAGTTGTCATGCTATCTTCTGTTCATTTTCACCAATTTTGTAGATGCTTTGTGAGGAGCGGGGGCTCTTCCTTGAAATGGATAACATCATTTGAGGCTTGGGGTTTATGATTTTAAAGGGAGTCATGGAAGCTCACAGTGACAAGATTTGGGATCGCTTTGTTGTTGAGGTCATGCCATGGTTGCAAAGACCTTTCATTCCATGTAAAGCTTCCTCTTTTGTTTGTGTTTGGTTGCTTGAATAGACCATAGACTTCAATAATTGGCATTGTGATTTATAATGAGAACAGGGTATGCAATTTATTTGAAGGTTGCGTGTGTTTCTAGAGACCAAACAAATTGCATGGTTGATGCTTAATAACTATAACTTGGAGATTTTTCTTGGGAATTTGATTGTGTAGGGTTGTAGACCATAATATATTCTAGCTATAAACCTCTATATTACACCATATGTGCTCTATGTTCCGGCATTTAAAATTTTGAAGGCACCATAGCCTGATTTGTCATGTTGTGAAATTTGGCAGTTTCACAATATTTTTTCACAATAGTGGCTTCCTGGATTGGAAGTGAAACTATAACGATGTAAAAATATCAATAATGTTCTAATAACTGCACAGAAATTTGAAAATCAAAATTTTGATCTTTAGTGAGCCCTGGACATGCATGCTATTAAAGACTACTTGCACTTAGCAAGAGACAGGTAAATCAGTGAAACTGTTTTGGTAGAATTAGTACTCTCACTTGAATTTGTACATTATAATTATGGAACTGTAGGAATATGCATAGGGTGAAGTACTGTAGCACTGTATTTTATGACTTTTCCATAGGTACACCGTACATCTATAGGAGGCTGTGTGAAATCAGGTCAGGATGTAAGTTGTAACACAGATTTGAACCTGAGAAATGCAAATTTTCCACTTGGCATGTAATTTCGACACCTTGGGGTGCATTCTAAGTATGGAATATGATGTTCCATGGCATATAGGATAGCCTCTTTTCCTTATCATCCATCAGGTTTTCTATTTATGTACATGGCATGCAGTTTTTAATGCAAGTGGACAATTTGGCACTATGAAAATAATAGTTGGTTCTTGCACTGTCAACTTCATAGGAAAGAATTCAGATTCTTTCAAACTCAATCTAAGCAGCTATTCCGAGATCCTCGAATGTACTATTTCACTGTGTATACATATTACTGTTTTGACCTTATTTTGTGCTTTGATTGTAAATACATCACTGTACATGTCTCTGAATTCTGTTGATCATTTCTGCGAGACCCTATGTGATACCATCAAACTGAAATGGCATACTTCTCATCAAGATGTGATGGCACCAAACCAGTGAGACCTTTCTCACTGTGGTAGCACAAAACAATGATAGATTTTTCATTGTGGTAGTTCCAAATTGTAGTGTCATACTTATCATGTGATTGATTATACCGAGACTGTTGTTGACCTATGATTATAACACTGAAGATCTTCACTGTAATACGGATTATACTGATATCTTTTTGTCACACCGATCCTTAACTATAAATACACCTTTATAACTCATTCTCCTCACTACTATGGTATCGAAATAATCTTATAAGAGTAGTATTGAATTGAGGCAGAGGTAATTTCAACACTGTGATGTCATTGAGACTTAGATGTTACCGAGATCCTTCTTTTCATAGTGACAGAGATTGACCTTTCTTGTGAACTTGCACCTAGCTTAATTATGGGACTGTCTTACTATGATTTGAGCCCTTTTGACATAGGTCTTTTTAGAATGTTTCGAGTCCTTTCAAACTGTCTTTGATCATAACCATAGCTCTGAAACCATGTTCATAATTTGTAGAGCTTGTGTTTAATAAAAAATTCTCTTCTTAATAACTACTTGTGAGCTTGCTTATGTGTTATTCTTTAACTTAGTTACTCCATCATCAAGTTAGTTATCAAAGTACTTAGTCAAAATGTTGAAACATAATTATTTACACTGGTAACTAAATATCTTATAATGTAGTTAGGAAGGTAAATCTTTGATTTACCTTCCTCACTTACAACTCCTTTAAGATTAGCATGTCTTATTACAATACTGTCTTGACATTGGAAAATTCCTTCAATAGATATATCTGCACTGTATACTTTTGCATCTATCCACAGTCCAGCTCCTGTAGCTTCCGCAGATTATATTCCTGTACCTTTCAATTTACATCAGACTTCCATTTTAGATCCGCATTTGGTTACCCTTCTTTCCATGCTGTTTGATTCAGACTTTACCTTGATATATCTGCACTGACTCAGACCCAAAATCCGTAAATCTGTTCTTCTATTTTAATGCTGTATACTTTACCGTAATACTTTCTCCTTTTTCCACGCTGTATTAACCTCAGTGTAATCCACAAAAAATTTTCCTTTTGCACGTTATATAACCTCAGTATCATCCACAGATATGTTCTCTTAACCACAACATATGTAGGGTATATATAGTAGTTCTAGCCAAGTAATTAATTCAACCTTATAGCCATTAATTAGGCCAACTTTAACACTTGTTTGTAGGCCGACTTCAACGTTTGTAAGCCACTCTTCTGCAACATCCTGGAGGGTATTCTTCACGCCTTTTACATGACTCTTAATTACACTAATGTACTGAATAGATATCAAGAAGAAGTCTATAGACCTATACTAAGAATCTTGCTCATGGAACCCATGAAGAAAGTAAACCAAAAATTCATTTTATTATTATTGACTTCATCTTTACGTAAGTACATAACTAGCAATTTCTCCTTAAAAGGAGCAAAAGGACACCGAAGGAATTAAACCACTGGTTAATACATCGGAAAATATCACCAGTGAATGAACTCAGCATTACACCAGCCTCTGTAAGCATTGGTTGCAAATGAACTCAACGTTACACTAGCCTCTGTAAGCATTGGTTGCTGGGTATAATCAGGTTTAAGATATTCTAAAAAGTCTAATTAAGGAAAAACCGAAAGGAAAATTTTCATTGCATGATGGCATTCTGGAAATTTGAGAATGAGACCCACTTGATCTTTAAGACAAATTGAAAGTGTTAGGGGGATAAAAGGAAAACAACGAAGATAATAAAGGAAAATTAATGACGTACATAATTCTCACTTCAAGCTCTCTTGCTTTTGACTAGGACAATGAAATGGAATCACTTTTCAAAACTGGAATGCTAAAATGCAACTAATTGGGCCCTTTCCATGGTCAACCTTTGCCCCACAAAAATTCTCTGTTTAAAATGTTTTACTTAGAAACATTTAAACAATTTTGTTTTCGGCCAGGAACTGTCTGTTGTTACCATGGATTAAGACTGTTGGGAAGTTAAATTGGTTGGCACTATTGTATGATATTACTGTAATTTAAAATTAAGGACAAGAATAGAGTGTCGTCATTATTTTCAACGACTAAAGTTAAAATCCCTTTTCGTTCCCAATAATATCTTTATGTTTTTGAGGATAGGTGGCTTCTGGTGCAAGCTGCATTGATTTCTCAATATTTTCAGGTTCCTCTACCAATGGATAAGTCTTGTCAATCTCTCCATTTTCTGCTGCCATGCCCGTTTTGGCTATCTTCATAATGTGTCTAAAATCATCAATTCACTTTCCCACACATTCAATATTAATTCATTAGATTGTTTTTTAACATGAGGCTTCTAATCTGTGTCGATCTGTGAAGTGCCCAATAAAATAAAAATGAGAAATTATTTCCCTCATTTTACATTTAGACTTGATTATGAAACTAAAGACATTGCAGAACTAAAATTCATTTCCCAACAGAGTTCTACGATACACATTAACTATTTACTGTTAAAATTATGAAGACTTGTAATAGCTCATCTTTTAGAAAGGGAAAGGTCCTATTGAAGTAGATATATTTTTAGTCTCTGAATTTTTCGCTGCATCACATTCACTCAAATTAGCAATGATAGATTACAAAACTAAAGACATTGTAGAGCTAAATTTCATGTTCCAACAGAGTTCCACTATGCTTGGGTGTTAGATATTTAGTGATAAAATAATTAAGACTTGTAATAGCTCACCTTGTGGAAAGGTAAAGGTTCTATTGAAGTAGAAAATTTTTTAGTCTCTGATTTTTTCAGTGCATCACTTTCACTCAAATTAGCAATGGCAGATTTGTCAAACTTCTTAGAATCAGTCAATAATGAAACATTCAGATCCTGGACATTTTCAAGAGTAAAAATATCAGTGCCAAGTGATTTCCTAATTTGTGATCCACTATTATGATAGTGAGTGGCTTGTTCACATGCCTTTTCAACTTGTAAGTTGGCAAGAAGAAAAACATGTAGTGTTTGTGTTTCCACTTCCTCATAACCTGGGTAATTATAAGTACATGTTATTACACAGAATGCACTTCCAACAGAAAATTTTTTTTCAAGTGATGTTTTTAATTTGTGTGGAGAAGAATGGCCACCTTCTTTTAATTCACGTGCTTGTATTGTAGATAACGCTTTTCTTTGTGCACAATTAGCTTTACTTGGCTCAGTAATGTCTTTATTGTATAATACAGTACTCATTGAAGTTGTCTTGAGAAAAACAATGTAGCCTTGAAATATCCTCTGGTTCTTGAACTTCAGAGGCCATAAATCGAGTTGTTACACTGCCCATGTAAATTATCTCAGATTTCTCCATATAAGAAGCTAGTTTATGGTTACATGTATGTGCCATATTTTCACTAGTCCATGGTAACATAGAAGACTCCTCTTCTCTCTGGCTCAAGGTTGTTGATGAAAACTTTGTAAAACTTACCTGGGCATACTTAGGAGTTTTTTTTTTCCAAACACACTCATTATCGTTCACCATTTCCACATCTCTGACTGCAAACTCCTCTTCCATGACATTTTTATAAACAGATCCTGAATCTTTCAACAACTAATTATTTTCATTGTGCATGTTAACTAGAATTTTGGTCAGAGATTTTCATTTGGTAAGCACATGAGCAGTCTAAATTTTTTATAAAATCCATCGAGAATTGACTACTATCTGTTCATCATCATTTCCTAACAATTGCAATCCATCTAGATGGCTCTTTTAAACCCTTGATTTAATTCATGCTTATGAGGATTCTCATTAATGTGAACCAAAGGTTTTGGAACCTCTTGCAATCCAACCATTGCGATGTTTGCTTCAGCATTCTCCATGGCATGCTTCTGTGGAATATCTTGACTACTTTCATCCAAAAATGAACTGAACATTCCTTGCATTTGATTCTTTAAAAAAGCATCCTGACAAGCACCTACAAAATTCTCCCCTGGTTTAGATTTCTCCAATAATAGAACAAGAATTTCTTCCATTTCCTCCACAGAAACTTCTCAATATTTCACTAAATTTTATTCTTTACAGGCATACAATGACAATCTTTGCAAATGCACTGTTGCAGCACCTTCATCTAGGGCATATGTAGCATGCATTCTTACATCATTCTCACTGGTTTCCTCCTGTGAAAAATCCAAAACTATTCTCTTTTCCACCAACATACTTCTTTTCACAATGCCTTTGCAGGGTAAGAAATATAAAACTCCTTGTTTTTCCACCAAAGCAACATTTTCCTATAACGACGATGTGTTATGCTTCCCTGCATTATCTATGTGAATTGCTCCAACTAACGACTTTAAATTCCACTAGATTTTTGCACATCCAAAAACAACATAAATTGAACAAGTTGCCTCAGTTACTGCATTCTTACATTCAACCTATGTTGTATGCATCTCTACATCACTTTCATCATTTACATCAATCACCAACTCCAACCTACCGTGCACCATTTACAAATGCAATATCTTCATGTGTAGTTACTGTAGAAATTTGAATAACTGTTAAATTATTCACCGAGATTATCTTGATCACACACTATTTGAGCTTCATGCATAATACATAACCTCTTCTACTATTGATCATCAATTTGCAGAAATTAAACAATCGCATGCGCACATTAAAACCATAAACAATCACACATATAAACACAGGATTTATGGGAAAGCTTAAAGTTGAAAACACCCAACTATCTGTATATTATAATGATAGAGATCATGTAACAATCATAGTACAAACTCCTCACAAGCTCTCAGCACTATCTCCAATTGTTACACACTACACAAGCTCAGATCATACAAAACACTTGCTCCAATCTGCTCCACCTGTTAGCTAGCCTCTACTGCGCAATCCAATATGGATAATCATGAGATCAAGGTTCAAATCCCACCAGTATGTACTGCGCAATCCTCATTGGCTTCTCCATCAATGTGTGTGCAAATCTCATGCACCAATATAGTCACAACTGATAGTCACACTTGCTCTTTCACCTACCTCTCCACTGGTCTCCACTGAAACTGTCCATGCACTGCAGTTAACTAATGTATTCTTTAGTTGATTTATGAGTTAATAATTAGTGAATTAATTAATAATTAATTCACACCACGCTCACTAATTGTATCAATCAGTTAGACTAGATACAACTAGCTCAACTAAGTTAAACTGAACACAACTCCATTAACTATCTCATCAACTCCACCAAACTCTGTCACATGAGTTCTAACTGAAGTCAACCATGCAATAGCTCCACTAAACCCTAAGAATAGCGTAATTCCTTCTGTCAGCTGCATGTGCCACATCCAGGCATCAAACTGAAGTGCTCCAAGAGGATAAGATAATGTTTAGAGTCCAAATATTATTAAGAGCTAATAATATTCGACATATCTATTTTTAGACTAGCAATCTAAACATAGATTCCGCCCAATATGTCTAAAAATAGAAGTCCATCTATTTTTTCCGACTTGACCAACCATCCACAAATAGTATCCTGCAACTCATAGAACATGATCCATATGTCTAAAAATAGACATAGTCTAAAAATAGACTTTGCGCCAAAAATAGCCTGCGGGCCCACTTAGTGAAGGCGACTTTTTTCCACTAAGCTCATCATCTTGTTGCAATCTCAACACTCCCTCTCAACAAGATAAGGATTATCTGCCACCCCTATCCTGCCTCTGTGGTATTCGAATTTTCTCCTGGTGAGCGCCTTCGTCAAGATATCAGCATCCTGATCCTCCATAGGAATGTATGAAAGTAACATGATTCTCCGCTGCACACAATCTCTGATATGATGATACCGGATGTCAATGTGTTTAGATCTATCATGAAATACTGGATTAACTGAGAGTTTGATGCAACTCTGATTATCACAATAAATCACAATAGGATCCAAGTGTGAACCGAACAACCCGACCAGGATCTTCCTCATCCATATAGCCTCACATGCAGCCAAACTTGTTGCAATATACTCGGCCTCTGCTGAACTGAGTGCCACAGATCTCTGCTTCTTGATGTACCAAGAAACTGTTGTCGACCCGATACTGAAAATCCCTCCAGATGTGCTCTTTCTGTCCGTTGGGCTCCCTGCCCAATCTGCATCCGTGAAGCCACATAGCCTCACCTCATCCAACTGTCTGTACCACAATCCATATCCCGATGTGCCTCTGAGATATCTCAATACATGCTTCCCCGCCTTCCAAAAGAGCTTGGTAGGCTTAACCATAGCTTGTGAAAGCTGGTTAACTGCATAGCATATATCGGGCCATGTATTGACCAGATACATAAGCGACCCCACCAACTGTCGATAAACAGTGGCATCCACTACCTCCGCTAAAGTAGCATCCTCCTTCCTCCAACCACCAGGAAGAGGAGTATCAACAGGCTTGCAGCCATGCATGTTGAACTTCTCCAGTATCTCCCGGGCATACTTACCCTGAGAAACAAACAGTCCACCACTGCGCTACCAAATTTCCAATCCCAGGAAATAATTAAGGAGGCCCAAGTCCTTCATCTCAAACTCTTTTGCAAGATCCTCCTTGCATGAGAGTATCAACAGCTCATCACCTGTCAAAATCAAATCATCTACATAAAGTACAATGATTAGCAACTTACCCTCCACCACAATCTGGTATAGGTTCGGATCCGCCTCACTCTTGGAGAATCCAAGTCCGGTGAAATAACTGTCTATCCGTGTGTACCAAGCACGAGGTGCTTGTTTCAACCTATACAACGCTCTCTTGAGCCTGCACACATGCAACTCGCTGCTGAAGATCTCGAAACCTTCGGGCTGCTCTATGTACACCTCCTCCTCAATCACCCCATTGAGGAACGCAGTCTTCACATCCATCTGATGAATGTGCCACCCCATCTGCGCTGAGAGAGCAAGAATCGTCCGTATGGAAGAATACCTTGCGACAGGTGCAAAGGTATCCTCATAATCGATCCCCTCAATCTGTGAAAAGCCTCGGGAAACAAATCTTGCCTTGTACTTCTCCACACTCCCGTCAGCTGCCTGCTTCACTTTGTAGATCCATCTCGAACCCACCACTGATTTCCCTTCCGGTCTCGGGACAATCTCCCATGCAATGTTTCTGACAATCGAATCATACTCTTCCACCATGGCATCTACCCATGCGGGGTCCTCCACAGCTTCCTCGAAAGAGGATGGCTCTGTCACGATACACTTGCTCACAAGAGCCATGTATCCAGTATACCGGTCAGGTGACTGTCTCTGTCTGCGCTATGCTGTAGGTGGTCCTACAACCTTCTCTGCATCTTGAGCCAGTCGCTCAGCTTCTGTAGTGCGCTTCTGCCCTCTGATGGTTGGTGCTGCATGAGTGGTCTCTTCCACTCCATGAACCTCCTCTTGTGGCTGATCCACATCCCGAGGCTCATCCTTAGGAACTAATAGCTCCTCCTCTGCATGCAAGTGTAGCTCCCTCTCAAGCGAACACTTCATGGCTTTCTCCTCCTGAAATTTGATATCCCATCGCACAACAGTCTTGCGACTGTCTGGAAAATACACACGATAGTTTTGGGGCGTATCAGTGTACCCCACAAATATCCCAACCTCTACGGTCAGCTCCAGCTTCTTCCTGGCATCCTTCGTCACATGAATGTAAACAGGTGAACCAAAAATCCTCAAATGGAAAATATCAGGCTTCTTACCAGAAAACGCCTCCTCGGGTGTACTCATGCCAAGTATCCTGTGAGGAAAACGGTTCTGCACATATACTGTAGTATTGCATGGCTCAACCCAAAAGTGTATGAGAAGGCCCTGATCATGCAACATCACCCGTGTAGCACCCATGATCGTTTTGTTCTTCCGCTCAGCAACCCCATTCTGTTGTGGGTTATGAGGTGCTATGAGCTCTCTTTGAATTCCTTCTGCACTGCAAAAGTCCTTGAATTCGCCAGAGATGAATTCACCACCATTGTTGCTCCTAAGAGCCTTCACCTGCTTCCCCAATTCTTTCTCAACCAGTGCCTTGAACTCACTGCACTTTGAGTATGTCTCGCTCTTCCTCTCGCATGAAGAAGATCCAAGACTTACGAAAATCATCAACAAATATCATATAATACCCGTGCTTTGTCGTGGAAGTACTGAGAAAGGTCCACACACGTCTGTGTGAATTCTCTCAAGGATCGTCGTGGCACGACTATCCTTCTCATGAAAGGTGGCTTTCACAAATTTTCCCAAGGTACACCCCTTGCATTGATCTGACTACACAAGAGTGCCTTTACGAAGCCCAATAGAAATATGCTGCAGTATCTTTAAAGCTCCATGGTGAAGGTGGCCCAATCTCCGGTGCCAAAACTTGCTATCATCCCTGCTCACCACTCCTTCTGCCTTGCTTGCCATTGCTGCACAGCCATCTACCTGTAATTGATAAAGGTTCTTAACTCGAACCCCTATCCTCCGGGTCTCACCAGTTGCCTTACTGCGCAGGAAAGCCTTTCCCTCGCTAAAGACAACATCATATCCCTTGTCTTCTAACATCGCCACAGAGATAAGATTATTCTTCAATCCTGGAACATGCATCACTTCCTTCAATATGAACGGTTTACTAGACTCCCTCTAAAAGGAAATGGTACCGATACCGGTCGCACTGTATCTACCATCATCGCCCATCTCGATGTGCACTCCAAGATCTTTCTCATCCAGATCAATAAACAAATCTTGATCTCCTGTCCTGTGAAAAGACGCACCACTGTCCAGAAACCACACTGAACCCATCACACTTGAGACCAAGCATGCGATCAGTGAAAAATCCAACTCAAACTGTGAGGCTAAGGCCTCTCCAGTTGCAGATCTAGTAGCCTGCTTATTTTTCTTCTTCTGCGGAAAATTTGTGGCATAATGTCCGTGTTGGTGACAGTGAAAGCACTTCACCTTAGACATGTCCTGCTTCTTGCCTTTCGCACCGGAATGAGAAGCTTTCTTGCTCTTCCCCTTCTTTTATTTGGCAGCCAAAGCGCAATTCTCTTCATCAGAGTTCTTTGATGACGATCCGTCCCTGGTACTCCACCTTGTCTCCTCTTGCACAAGATCCGACCAAAGTCGCTCCCATCCTGGCAATTTCTCCCGACCATTGACAGAGTCCTAATAGGAATGCCAACTCTTCGGAAGGCCAAGGAGAGCCAAGCTCACCAATTCCTCATCATCTACAGTCACCCCCACACTTCCCAGCTCATCCCTGCATTGGATGAACTTCGTGAGGTACTTGGGCATTCTGTCGCCTTTCTCCATCTTTATGTTTCTGAGTTTATCCTTGAGTGCCAACTTCCTCTGGTCGCTCTTGCTTTGGAATAAATCTGTCAAGGCTTTCCACATCAAGAATGGAGAAGCCTTACCATGCAGGCTGGACACTATTTGATCCTTCACACCCTCCAACAGAATCCTTCGACACTTTGCTGTCTTCTTTTGCCAAGCCTCAATTACGATAGCATCGCTAGAAGTAGGCTTTGGGACTTCAGCATCTATGAACTCCTTCAACCCATTGTCATCCAGCACCGCCTCCATATTTTCCTTCCATGAAATATAATTCAGGCTTCCCTCAAGGGCATACTCCAATCACAATCCATTGAAAGACATCTCAACTTCGACACCAAGAAAACACTGCTGCAAATTCGAATTCCACCAACACAAAACTCAACCGCTTCAATGTTCTGCAATTGCTCCAATGCTCAATACTGCTCTGTTACCATGTATAAATTTGAATAAATGTTAAATTATTCACCAAGATTATCCTGATCACACACTATTTGAGCTTCATGCATAATACATAACCTCTTCTACTATTGATCATCAATTTGCGAAAATTAAACAATCGCATGCGCACATTAAAACCATATACAATCACACATATAAACACAGGATTTATGGGAAAGCTTAAAGCTGAAAACCCCCAACTATCTGTCTATTATAATGATAGAGATCATGTAACAATCATAGTACAAACTCCTCACAAGCTCTCAGCACTATCTCCAATTGTTACACACTACACAAGCTCAGATCATACAAAACACTTGCTCCAATCTTCTCCACCTGTTAGCCAGCCTCTACTGTGCAATCCAATATGGATAATCATGAGATCAAGGTTCAAATCCCACTAGTATGTACTGCGCAATCCTCATTGGCTTCTCCATCAATGTGTGTGCAAATCTCATGCACCAGTATAGTCACAACTGATAGTCAACTTGCTCTTTCACCTACCTCCATCACTGATCTCCACTGAAACTGTCCATGCAATGAAGTTAACTGATGTGTTCATTAGTTGATTTATGATTTAATAATTATTGAATTAATTAATAATTAATTCACACCACTCATCACTAGTGTATTAATCAGTTAGACTAAATACAACTAGTTCAACTAAGTCAAATTGAACACAACTCCATCAACTCCTCAATCAACTCCACCAAACTCACTCACATGAGTTCTAACTGAAGTCATCATGCAATAGCTCCACTTAGACCCTAGGAATAGCGTAATTCCTTCTGTCAGCTGCATGTGCCACATCCAGGCATCAAACTAAAGTGCTCCAAGAGGATAAGATAATGTTTAGAGTCCAAATATTATTAAGAGCTAATAATATTCGACATATCTATTTTTAGACTGGAAATCTAAATATAGATTCCGCCCAGTATGTCTAAAAATAGAAGTCCATCTATTTCTTCCGACATGACCAACCATCCACAAATAGCATCCTGCAAGTCATAGAACATGATCCATATGTCTAAAAATAGACATAGTCTAAAAATAGACTTTGCGCCAAAAATACCTTGCGGGCCCACTTAGTGAAGGCGACTTCTTTCCACTAAGCTCCTCATCTTGTTGCAATCTCAACAGTTACTCTAGCACATTCACTTCTTTGATCTATAAAGCAATTTAAATCTCCTATCATTTGTCGTATGAACATTCTTGAGGGACTCCTCTTTGAGATGCTTCACTACAGAGCTTGACATCCCATGGCTTTCTCTCTATCCCAAAGCATCCATCACTTCATAAGAGGATCCATTCACAGTGTTAATCTCTCATGCCTTCTCAATTGATCTATCCCTCTTTCTTGAAAACTCACACATTTCACCTTCTGCGTTATCACTTGCATCTAGATTATTAACAGAACCTACAAAGGTGCAATGCCATCCACTTCTTGGTCTGGCACTCCTTCCAATTTGGCAAGTAAATGAGCCTACCGAGAAGGCTCCTTGGCATGCATTGATGTATGATCTTCCTTTCTTACATCAAATATCAAATCTGGTATTTCCTTGATATCTGCCAGAAGAGCATCTTCCAGTGGAACAATCGAACATGTCTGATTTCTCTCATCTAACAAAGATTCTGGTATCCCTTTCATTGTCACTCTTGCAATAGCCTCCTTGCCACTTGGCACCTTTTACTAAGACTCCACTTAATTCCTCCACGACATCATAATCCCCATTAGACTCAATGAATTTTTCCTCCACATTTTCTTTCTTATTTTCATCTAATAAAGAACCCAACATCCCTTGAATCTTTTTGTGTTTAAAATCAATTCTCACCAGATGAGAAGATACATCCAGGGTGGCATTGTCCAAACTTTTTTCAATCCTTATAAATGGAGATGAATATTCTCCTTCTTCATTCCCTGCCTCCATATAGTTCTTGTTGCCTATACATTCTTTTTCCTTCCTCCTCATATGATGTGCTATTTTGAATTTTCTATTCTTTGCATATCAAACATTATAAAGCCTCTTGCACACTGTTCTCATCTCTTTCATTTGAACATAATTTCGATAATCATTACATTTATGAAGAAAGGATATATTCATGTGAAAACCTGTCCAGCTACTTCTCTTGGCTAATTCCATCACCTACATCCCATAGAGAATCTGACAATTGAATGTCGACTTGACCAAAGGCATTACTTACTTCCTGCTGAGATTGAACAAGAGAATCAAAATCTCTCCTTCCAGGGGTCATTACTCCGTGCTTTGAACTTGAAGTTTGCCTCTTTTCCCTTCTCTTCTATCCTAAGACTCCAAAAACTTGCTGCAGCCCATCCTTTCTATCTCCTCTACCCACTGAAATTTCAAAAGCACTTCATCCTCGCCCTTATATGCTCCTTCAGTTTGAAATCCAAAATCATCATTTCCACTATTCTTGTTTTCTGTATTTACTTCTGTTGAATGTATATTTTGTGCTAGGTTATGAGTATATTGTTTTAAATTATTCACTTCAGAACAGAGACCAATCATAAGAGTATTCTTATTTTGTGCAGGCCTGCAATCAATGACTGAGGAGGAATTAACAGCAAACAATAAATCACATTACTCAAAGGCATTCAAAAAAATTGGCATATCTTTGGTGTTTTTTCTCAAATTCACCCCTGACTGTTGAGACGCTGGCTGATTTTTCTTACCTGTATTTTCAAACCCATCTCCAAAAATATATAGCCATCTAGAAGGTAATGACTCTTTGAGCCCTTTGAAAATACACCACATAATAATCTCTGCCCAATTTTTTGAGTTGCTTATCAACTCACCAATGTCTGGTCCAAACAAGTTTCCTTCAAGGATCAAATTAATTTCCTCATTTCAAATAGAGTTTAGAAGCATTTTCACAAATTATGGAGTTGTTGCTTCTGAACATACATTTAAAGGTCTCAAATTGCTTGATTTATATGTATTTGCACCCATTTGAACTGAAAGCTATATTGTGCAAAGTTGTTTCAAGCTCAAAAGTATTATCTTGCCTATAGAACCCTGAACCCCAATAATCCTTGCAGTGGCCACTTTCACCAAGTAGAATATGTGCTTCATCAACATCATCAAACCTCAAACTTCAATTACACTTCCAAGTTTTTCTCTATAACAATTTTTGTGAGTCCTGCTTGCCGGACACCAGTTACAAACTTTCTTTCACTTGAAAATTCACAACAATTGAATTTAAATTAGCCTCACATGGGTTGTATTTCATTTATAGTATATTTCGCTTGATTATTTATTATACAATCTCCCCACTTCTCTTATCCATGTTCCGATGTTCCTTTGCACCTCTTGGTGCAATTGCTAGTTATAAGAATATTTAAGATTCTGGATCTATCAATCTGAGATGGATATTGCAATATAAATCTAAAGGATTCATGAGATTACTTCATGTTTGATCAGATTTTTTTAATGATAAATGTTATCTTGCGGGAAAATTTCAAAATTTGAAGTCATATTAATTCAGTACATTGATGAAAATTCATTCGCTGATGCGATGTATATGATGGCAATTTCATTTTTTTTACAGTTAATTTTAGTTTAATTATATCATTTAGCTCGATGCTTTCCATATATTCAACTAAACCTTTGTTGCTTAACAAGACTTTGTCATTTCCATCTTTTAGTGAAACTGTTTATGGTTTGATACTCTCATACAACCTTTATCAAGTTACATGCACCCTCATTAGAAAAAACAAGAGAATTTTGCTTGCCATGACTATGTTTCTTTGTCATTGTTGACTTAAGAAAGTCTTTTAGCTAAGAAACTAGTTTCAAGGTTATGGCATAACTTGTCATATAAATTGAACAGAATTTATATCCAAAATGTTAACTTGTAAACTACTTAGCTGGTTTTAGGATTTCTATTTAAAATCTACTTCAGTTTGAACTTTGAACAAGTTGTTCCATAGACTTGAATATTAAGAGATTTTGGTGTAAGGATTAAAAATTAGCCCGTAAGGCCTCTCAGTTATTCATTTATTTTATCTAATATAAAATTTACTATTAAATTAGAACCACTCGGCACAAATACGTCATAGATCAAGATCATACTTTGTAGAGTGTCGTAGAATAAAAATAGGAGCAAGGACACCGAATTCTTTCAGTTTTCCTGGTTCTTATTCCTTTGGTGTATCTTTGCACCTTTAGGGGCAATTGCTAGTTTAAAGTCTAATTCTTTAAAGGGTGCTAGCTCAATGGAAGAGCACCTGAATTACAAGTAGGAGGTTGGTGGTTCGATTCCATCGTGACCTGATATTCATATATAGGGAATGATGAAGATCAGTTTTTGGTGATAGATGCTCTTTTGACCATCACCAATGAGCTTATGGTGACATTTTTTGACGCTCACCAAAATATGAAATGGTGACGGTCAACGAACGCCACCATATATATGCATCAATAGTGACGACCATTAAAGGTCTGTCACCATAAATCGTTGTTGTTTATATGAAATGGTGAGGGTCATTTTTTGTCATTATAGTCATTATTTGTGACGGACCTTGATGTCACCAATGCGTTTATGGTGACAGTCAATGAACGTCGCCATATATATGCACCAATAGTGACGGCCATGAAAGGTCCATCACAAAAAAACGTTGTTGTTCATATGAAATGGTGACGGTCACTATCCGTCATTATAATTAATATTCATGACGGACCTTGAATGCCACCACAACACATACTTTCGGCGACGCCACCTTTGGTGACATTCAGTTTTTTGGTGACGGAGGCTATTGTCCATCACCATTGCTCATATGAAATGGTGATGGTCACTATCCGTCATTATAAATCATTATTGGTGATGGACCTTGAATTTCACCACAAAATCTATACTTTTGGCGATGCCACCTTTGGTGACGTTCAATTTTTTGGTGACGAAGGCTATTTTCCATCACCATTGCTCATATGAAATGGTGATGGTCACTATCCATCACTATAAATCATTATTGGTGACATACCTTGAATGTCACCACAACACCTATACTTTCGGCGACGCCACCTTTGGTGACAAAGGCTCTTTTGACCCTCACCAATGAGCTTATGGTGACCATTTTTTCCCCTCACCAATGTGCTTTTTTCTTGTAGTGCTGACACCAATGTGATATTGGATGTTCAATGGTTGATTACTTTGGGGAAATTCACCACTATTTGGGAGGCTTTGCAAATGGAATGGGTGGATAAGAAGAGTGGTGAGACTCAAATGATCAAAGGCATTCATTCATATCCCTCACATACAACTTCCACCTAGAAATCAAAGATGGATTTGCGCAGTGGAAGCAAGGACCTTACAGTCCCATCTATTATGCTCATGAGATTGTTGCATGGGAAACTGTTATCTAGTGGCAAACCACCTGCGAGGGCACCTGATTTAGATTTTGTGAGAGATTTCTCACAACATGATTCTCCAATCATAGATCTAGGAGGGATGGGAGCATTAGAAGACACTGATACAGTGCTGGGAGTCTTGGGTAGGCACAAGGAGGAGGGAGATCTTCTCCCAATTTCATCATCACCCACTCTCGTTTCAGATTCTGCACTATGGGAGGAGATGCATGGAAGGAATGACCTTCCAACATATACATTTGGCATGGGAGATGTCAAGGAGGAGAGCAGCCACATGACAAAATTTTTTTTTGATAGATCATCAGCGTTGTCACTAAGGGAGATTGATCCATATTGGAAATTCCAACTGTTGGTGGATTACTCCAAGGATATGTATACATGCATGATACTTGATGAACAACTACATGAAGAGGGCTATTCAGTCCAATAAGGAGTCATCTATTATCATGGTAGGATATTCTTGTCTAGAGCCTCCAATCTCATGGAGAAGTTGCTACAAAGGCCCTATGAAGAGTTCTGTTTCAGCCACACATATTCCATGAGATTCTACAACATCATCAGGAGGAGCTACACTTGGAAGGGCTTTGAAGGAGAACTATATCAGCATTTTCAAAGATTCATGTACCATGTGGAGATGGGGCAGCAACATAACTCTATAAAGGATTTAATTCAGCCCTCACTTTCTCTTTTTGAGGAAGGGGCTAGATCTATGCACCACTCCATTTGTTTAAGGAGGAATTTTGGTGAAGAATATGCTCATGTAAATAATGTTTCATTTGATTATTGTTTGCATTATTTCACCATGTATATGCAGGCTATAAATCTAAGGAGGCATATTGTACCTTATAAGCTTCATGGTCAACTTTGGGCCACAAAAATTTCTGAACATGGTCACTCCCTTGGAGGAAAAAGGGAGATTTTGTTTAATGATGGGTGTAGTCCTAAAGCACCAAATATATCTCACACTTTCAGCCATAGTGAGATGACATGGAAAAAAAGTAAGTGGTGGGGAAACCACTTACCACATCATGATCTAATGCAGTCAGGAGATGCACTGCACTGGTTCCACATGTGGGACTATGACCCACCTCCATATGCACAAATTTTTGTTTGTATGTATGTAGTTTTGATCCCATACATTGATGATGTACTTGTAATTTTTATGGGTATGTATGGAGGGAGGATGGGAAGTATGTATGTGCCCTATGGGATGGAGAATCTCCATGTACCTTATGCCACATGTCTCAAGGAGAACATTAGGCAAACCATGTTTGTTTCATTTGAGCTATTGTCCCCTTATGGGATGGATTATTTACATCTCATGAGAACTTTGGAGGAGAAATTCATGGAGGGTTGGATTGGTGAACACTTAGCTTATGGAGGAAGTTTATCACATGTTGGTGTCACAAATGGAGGAGGAGAATGTTGCATCACTAAACTTGTCAGTTTCTTGAGGACAAGAAACATTTGGGAGGGGAGGACTGTAATATTCCCAATTAGCCATGAACTAATTGGAATATTCAATTTTGTTTTATTACTTTGTTTAAAGAATAAAATATCAGAGGACCATAATACTCCTTAATAATGAATAAATAAATACCAAATGTGAAAATTCTAAATCTTGGCTGTTAAATCAAGCACCCTTAGGTGTGAAAAGGGGCTGGATCATTTTGACTGGGTCAACCTTGACCAAATCTACATCGTTGTCATGGATGAGTGACCATCAATGAGGGACAACACAATTTTAGATGGAGATGCCTTGTGTGAAAGAAGTGTTATCATTGGATGTGGTTTAGGGTTTGCAAGCTCTTGTATTATAAAAGGAAGGGGATGGTAGCATTAGAAGGTTGTTGATGTTTATCATATTTCTGAATATATGGTATGTTTAGACATATATCTTTCTCTTGTTGTTTAGCTGAGTGTTAGGTCCCTATATTACTAGTATAGTCCCTTATTATTATTAGGGTAACCCCTTTATTGTTATTATTGTACCCTTGTAACCCCCATTTTGTTATTATTGTGCCCTTAAATTATTATTGTTAGGTTGGCTAGGATTACATTGTGGCCCACTAGGATTACATTATGGCCACATGGACTCCTATATATAGAAAGGAGGTTTTGTAAATTGTATCATCCAATAATTGTTCATTTATGTAATGTATTGGAGGTTTCCCCCTCGAAGTGGCTTATTTCTAAGGCGTTGATATCTCTTTTCTTCTATTTTTGGAGCTAGTTACACAACATTTGTTATCAGAGCTTTGGATTCTAGGGTTTCGCTGCTCCAAACATGTCATCGTGGAATTTTCGCTATAAATTTTTTTATACGAAGTTTCAGAAGCTGAAATTTTTAGGGTGCGAAGCCAAAATCCTAAGGAAGATCATCTAAAAATTTTAGAGCTTGGTTCGCAATATTTTCGAAGATATGATCTGTGGCAGTTAGGTCTTGTTTCAAGCTCCTAAATAGGTCATAGTGGAATTTGCGCTATAACTTTGTTTCTACGAAGGTTCAGAATCTGAAATTTTTAGGGTGCGAAGCTGAAATCCTAAGGAAAATTGTCACAAAATTTTAGAGCTTGGTTCGCAATATTTTGGAGATATGATCTGTGGAATGTAGTGCTTTTTCAGGCTCCCGAATTTCATCTCAAAGAGGTGATCGTGGGAAAAGTTCAATAAATATCTCTCTGAGCATCAGATTAGAGTGCCGTAAAAAGTGGTCACAATTACATGGACAGTAGTTTCTTGGCTATCAATTTCAGAGCCGAAGGACGAAACAGTGACACGTGGCAAGTCGTACAAGTTCACTCTATTGAACCAGTCCATAATTAGGTCATTGTGGGAGATTGGACATAACTTTGTCTTCGAGAATCCAAATAAAGTTAGACCTGTGGCATTCAAAAGATAATTCAGAGGGCTACTTCAGTGCTTAATTTCAGATATTGAAGAGCCGCAATCATACATATAATCCAATTTCAATATCGAGCTCCTCAAAATCAAGAAACAGGTGTGTATTTTTTTTCCCGAATTGCATAAGTCTTGTTTGAAAAATCAATTTGAATTGATTCCAAGGGCATATTTTAGAATAGATATCAGTATTGGGTTCTAAAAAATTCCCTGTAAAAATAATTCAACACCCATTAAGCCTTCAGAAGGCTCTACTATGACTCATGAAGATGAAGAATTGCAACATGATCTATCAAAATTACAAGAGCAAGTGCACCAAATTTCGCTCTCGCAAAGAGTAGCAAAAAATGAAATGGAAGTTTTGAAGAAAGGCATGGAAGCAAAGATGGATGGTGTGAAGAATAATATGGATGGTTTGAAGAAAGGCGTGGAATCTAAGATAGATGGCATGGAATCTAAGATGGATGACATGGAAGCTAAAATGGAAAACATGAAGAATGATCTAAAAGCAGACATAGAAGGTTTGACAAAGTTGATACAAGAAATGTTTCCTAATGGTGAAAAAATAGTAGAGGAAACTCATGATGAGAACAAAATAAATGTTAATCGTGATTTCATAAACTCTAATGTTGGCGGGAAGAACCACCATATTCCAAAAATGGATATGAGGAAGTTCGATGGAAAGGATCTTGTAACATGGATACTATAGATGGAGCAATATTTTGATCTCCATAATGTGCAAAACACACAAAAGGTACGCATTGCAACTTTACATTTAGAACAAAATACATTTGTATGGTATCGATGGCTTTGCTCCCGTAAAAAAATTGTCACTTGGTCAATTTTTACGGAGGAAATGATAGCACATTATGAGGATATAAAGAGAAACACCTTCTTTACCCAATTGATAAATCTCAAACAAAAGGGTTTAGTGGGGCAGCACATTGAGGACTTCCAAAAATTGAATATAAGGGTAACTGATCTTACAGAGGAACACAGGATTGATCTCTTCCTAGGCACTTTAAAGGATAACATCCAACATGAAGTTCGCGTTTTGGAACCCGATTCATTGGAGAAGGCATTCAGGTTGGCAAGAAAAGTTGAATGTAAAATTATGGCAACAAGGAAGCCTACCACTCAATTCTATAAAGAAGGAAGTGTGGCTACGCCTATATTTCCACAACCTACAAGGTTGACACCACAACAATTGGAATAAAAAGAGCAAAAGGGCTTTGCTACATTTGTGATAGCAAATACACTAAAGGTCATAAGTGTGCTGAGAAGAAATTATTTTACATAGATTGTGAAGAGGAAGAAGAAAATGAACAAGAAGAGGATATACACCAGAAACCAGCCCCAGAAGAGGAAGAAATGAATCCAACCATATCGTGTAATGCACTGGCAGGAATTACCACTCCTCAAACTCTCAAGATAAAAGGACAAATCAAGAAGAGAAAGGTAATAGTGTTGATTGATTCAGGTAGCACCCATAATTTTATTCATTGTAAGGTAGGCAAGGAATTAAATTGTTTCCTATACCCAGCACCAGAATGTCAAGTGATGGTTGCAAATGGAGGAACTATAAATTGCTCTGGAAAATTCCATAATATCAAGATAACCATGGGGGAATATGTATTGACTAGTCCAATGATTTCCATCCCTATGGGAGGTGCTGATGTTGTACTAGGAGTACAATGGTTACAATCTTTGGGGACGGTAGCTTTTAATTTTCAAGAAATTTTCTTGAAATTTTTTTTCAAAAGGAAAGGAAGTCGAATTACGGGGTATTGCAGGGAAGCCTGGAAAGATAATAAGCTCTAATGTCATGAAAAATCTTCTAAAGAAAGAAAAAAGAGGTGTAATTGCACAATTATGCTCACTAGAAGTTCCAACATCAAAATCATCTATTTCTGCAGATCTCCAACAAGTCTTGGACAATCATTCCAAGGTGTTTTAAAATCCCAAAGGACTCCCACCTATTTATGATCATGATCATGCTATTCATTTGATTCTGGGAATTGTTCCTCCAAACATCAGGCCTTATAGATATCCTTACGTCCAAAAGAGCGAAATTGAACGTATGATTGCAGAAATGTTAGAGGCGGGTATAATTCAACCTAGTCAAAGTTCTTTCTCTGCTCCTGTAGTATTGGTAAACAAGAAGGATGGATCATGGCGAATGTGTCTGGATTATAGGGAGCTCAATAAGCTCACCATTAAGGATAAATTTCCCATTCTTGTGATTGATGAATTATTGGATGAATTACATGGAGCAATTTATTTTACCAAGTTGGATCTTCGTTCAGGATATCATCAAATTAGAATGAAGACTGAAGATATTCCAAAAACAACATTTCGGGCTCATGAGGGTCATTATGAATTTTTGTTCATGCCTTTTGGCCTTACCAATGCACCTTCTACATTTCAAGGGTTGATGAATTCCATTTTCAAACCCTTCCTTAGAAAATTTGTGCTTGTATTTTTTGATGATATACTAATCTATAGCAGGTCTTGGAAGGATCATGTTGAACATGTTGACAGGGTGCTCAAACTATTGCAGGAGAAACAATTATATGCAAAAACATCCAAATGTTTCTTTGGAGTACAAGAGGTGGAATATATGGGTCATATTGTATCTCACGAGGGTGTTAAAGTAGACCCGAACAAAATTAATTCCATTAAGGAATGGAAAGTCCCCACAACCATAAAGTAGTTGTGAGGATTTCTTGGGTTAACAGGGTATTATCTCAATTTTTTTAAGAATTATGGGAGAATAACAGCACCTCAAACAACATTATTGAAGAAAGATGCATTTTCATGGACTCCTGAAGCAACTAAGGCCTTTGAACATCTTAAAGAGGCAATGTGCCTAGCACCGGTCTTAGGTACGCCATACTTCACAACAACCTTTATTGTGGAATGTGATGCCTCAGGAAATGTAATTGGTGTTGTTTTAATGCAGGAAGGAAGACCCATTGCTTTTGAAATTCGTCCAATCAAAGGAAAGTATTTATAGAAACCTATTTATGAGAAGGAAATGTTAGAAATACTGCATGCACTAAAGAAATGGAGAACTTACCTAATGAGAAGACACTTCAAGGTAAAAACTGATCATGATAGTCTTAAACACTTTTGGGAACAAAGACTATCTTCAGAAGAGCAGCAAAAATGGGTCACAAAGATGTTGGGTTATGACTTTGGAATAATCTACAAAAAGGAAAGCTTAATGTTGTTGCATATGCACTCTCAAGAAAGAATGAAGAGGTGGAAGAATTTCTTTGTGCCATTTATATTATCCAACCAGATTGGATAACAGAAGCAAGAGATGAATGGAAGAAGTGTTGGACATTGGGTTCAACGCTCCCCATGTGTTTCGCGACATGGACTAACTGCCTCTCATGGATCCTAACTCTGGCGATTGTAGCGAAGACTAATGCCTATGGATTTTGGTCTAACGGAAATCATGATTCCAACAAGTGGTATCAGAGGGACAGGTCTCGAGTTTGAAACTCACTCGGCTCGTGTTGGGGGGGGAGATTGTTGGACATTGGGTTCAACGCTCCCCGTGTGTTTCGCGACATGGACTAACTGCCTCTCGTGGATCCTAAATCTGGCGATTGTAGCGGAGACTAATGCCTGTGGGTTTTGGTCTAACGACAATCATGATTCCAACAAGAAGGACAAAGATGTATGGACACTCATTCAAAAGTTGCAGCAAGATCCTAGTACATCTGATACATTTAGTTGGAAAAATGATTCCTTATGGTACAAAGATCACTTATATCTTTGTAAGAATTCCCAACTAAACAAAAGATTCTTCTGGAATTGCACACTTCTCCTTTAGGAGGACACTCAGGATTTTTAAAAACTTACCACAGGGTGAAGAAAGATTTTTTTTGGGATGGCCTTAAATCTGATATTCAAAAGTTTGTAGCAGAATGTTTGGTTTGCCAGCAGAATAAAGTTGAGACAATTAAGACCCCGGGACTTCTACAACTTTTATCCATTCCAAGTCAACGTTGGGAGGAGATTTCAATGGATTTTATCACAGGTTTACCTAAGTCCAAAGGAAAGAGTGTCATCATGGTGGTAGTTGATAGACTTACTAAGTATGCACACTTTTGTGCATTATCTCATCCATTTAAAGCAAGTACAGTTGCTACTACATTTATGGATAGAATTCAAAAGCTACATGGAAGCCCAAGGGTTATTGTGAGCGACAGAGATCCCATTTTTAATGGAAATTTTTGGACGAAGTTATTTTCTTGTTTGGGTACTCAATTAGCTCATAGCTCATCTTATCATCCTCAATCTGATGGTCAAACTGAGATAGTAAATAAATTTTTGGAAGGATATCTTCGTTGGTTTGTATCTGATAAACAAAAACAATGGGTCAAGTGGTTACCTCTCGCTGAATGGTGGTATAACACTTCCTTCCATACCGCAGCAAAAATGACCCCATTTATGGCACTTTATGGATATCATCCACCATCCATCACAACATCGTTAAGGGAAAATTCAAAGGTTCAAGCAGTGGAAGATCACATTAAGCATCAGCAAGAAGTTTTCCAACTCTTAAAGGTTAACTTGAATTTGGCACAAAATCGAATGAAACAACAGGCAGATCAGCATCGTAGCAAGAGAAGTTTTGATGTAGGATATTGGGTATTTTTATGGCTACAACCATACAAAAAAATGTCCCTCAAGAAAGCTAAGAAGGATAATAAATTATCGGCAAAGTACTATGGTCCTTACAAGGTGTTGCAAAAGATTGGTACTATGGCATACAAATTGGAGCTTCCTACTTCTTCACGAGTGCATCCAGTTTTCCATGTTTCATGCTTAAAGAAGGTTATAGGTGAAAATCTTCCAATTCAAACAATATTGCCAGAACTTGACGAGGAAGGAAAAATCATATTGGAACCTAAAGCGATCACGGAAAAAAGAACTCGATAGCTACAGAATCGATCAATTTCAGAGTATCCCATCAAGTGGAAGAACTAACCCTCTGAAGATTCTACATGGGAGGATGAGAATTTTATACAGAAGCACCCAAAGCTACTCAAGCATTGAGGACAACAATTTTTTGAAGGAGAGGGGCATGTTAGGTCCCTATATTAATAGTATAGTCCCTTATTGTTATTAGTGTAACCCCCTTATTGTTATTATTGTACCCTTATAAACCCCATTTTGTTATTATTGTGCCCTTAAATTATTATTGTTAGGTCGGCTAGGATTACATTGTGGCCCACTAGGATTACATTATGGCCACATGGACTCCTACATATAGAAAGGAGGTTTTGTAAATTGTATCATCCAAGAATTGTTCATTTATGTAATGTATTGGAGGTTGCCCCCTCGAAGTGGCTTATTTCTAAGGCGTTGATATCTCTTTTCTTCTATTTTTGGAGTTGGTTACACAACACTGAGATTGAATGTTGTTTAGCATTGGGTGTTCCTGATCGCAAATCCCACCTCTTCCCATTGAGTAGCTCTTGGGAGAGTTTGTATTGCATTGTACACTATTTGGATTAGGGCCAAGCTTCTTATTTCAACTACAACACAGATCCTATTGAGGGTTTTTTTTTTTTTTGCAAGCTGCAACAAGTGGAGACTAGATCTTTCAGATCTAGATCATTTCAATGCTCCTTCTCAGTGGAGGAGGTTTCCACTTCATTGGGAGGAAAATATTGGAGTGCTTGAGCATCATTTTCAGATCTTGGCATGAGGCCAACCACATTTTTATCTCTACAACGCAATATAGATCTAGATTTGCGTTATTTCTGTAGGTGCAATTGCAGGGTGGTTCAACACACCATTTGGAGAGTGATTTTCTGAGTGTTGGGGATCTGCCCTTCACTTTGGAGATATATTGGAGGAGGTTATTCTATTACCTATATCAATTCAACCATACTTTCCATATCTGAATATTTTAGTAGATTTTTATTCTTAGATCTCAGATATACATCCTGTACTTGGTGTTTTGCTGAAAACCCCAAGGGGGTTCTTTAGAGGAGCTTGTATTGTGCATGGATCTGATATAGATCTAAATTTTTATGCACTTATTTTCTCTAGATAAGATGTGTAATCTATAGCTATTGCAGAGCGAATAAAATAATGATGTAAGGCTTTTCCAGTCTTTATATATGGTTGAAACACCTCATTTTGAGGAATTTTTGTCATTGGAGGCTTCCTTTTCTTGTTATGCATCTTATGGGCCACTTTTTACATACATTTTGCTGCTGTAATAAAAAATGAAAGGTCTCCATATTGGCCTCCCGCTTTTATAAAATATGATCTGCGTTATTCTCCTATCTTTCTGCATTGTATTGTTGCATTCCCATTTGGGAATATTACAGCCTCCCAAGGAAGATTATGATAACAAGTACATTCTAAATGGTCCTTCTATTCTAGAGTCAGATGATATTTACACTCCCATGTAGCCTATGGATCCTCTAGATACAATTCCAAGTAATCCTCCTACAAGGAAAATAACGTTGTGGCTTCATGACACTTTATAGGACAATGAAAGAAGTATTCCAATTCTATGATAATTCAGAGAAAGGAAGGAAACTTGCAGGTATTAGGGATATGTATGTCCTATGAGCACTATGATTCAAGACAAACCATCCTCTTTCTGTAATATTCCCAAATGGGGAAGCAGCAATACATGAACACAATAATGGAAAGAATAGTGAGTAAATCAACACACCATGATATGAGACAAATGTACAACCATCTTATTAAACATATCAGCAAATAATAGGCACAATATCTTGAGTATCAAGTCACTCAAGCAATACAAAGCAAGCCTCTACAAGAAAAATATGTCATCACATGAGAAATAGCTGCCATACAAATGCCCTGAGCTAAGATAGCATAGTTTTAGGGTATAAATTACTACATAAACATAGATCAATGTAGATCTATTGTTATATAGCTCAAATAATTCTAGGAGTGAAGATCTAGCCTCCTAGACACTTTTCCAAGAGAAACCGGGAAGGGTTTCTGGAAATGCACCCAAATACAAATGGTGATCTATAGCCCTAGGACTGAAGATTCAATGAAAACTGAAGCTCATGAAATAGAAGGCTGAAAAAATATGGATCTTATGTAGATCTCCTCAAAGGGTCTCCTCCAATGAAAGGTTGAACCCTTCACCTACAGGAAATTGCTCTAAAAGAGCCAATAGATCCTCCACCAAAACTGCCCTCCAAAATAACGCAATTCCCAGCTGAAACTGCACTGTAAATTATGGGAATAGGTTTTTATGGTGCCAAATATCTGAAATGTGCTCAATAACCCTCCAAAATGATCTCCCAAGAGAAGGAATCCTCCCTCCTATGAAAAACTAGCTCATAAAGTGGGTTTCTCAACCCTCCACTGCAACACCCTACAACGCAACACAAATATGAATAGAAACTATGGAGTAGCTAAAGACTGAAGCTTGTCCAAAATTTTAGATGTGTGGAAATGATATATCAGTACTCTCCTAAGAGGCCTCTCAAGGAAATAAATGGGATTCCTGACCAGGAACACCCTGTGCTAAGCAACACAAGTAATCTTAGCTAAACAACTAAAGAGAGAAAAATGCTAAATAGGAATATCAAAATAAAAATAATAACCTAACCCCATATGGCTACCATCCCCTTCCTTATAAAAATGTAAGGCTTCTCACCTTGGGTCCCACCCATTAGGGTTTCCACCATCATGCAATCAAACTCCCTCCAAAACTATGCTGTCCCACCATTAATGCCACTCCTCCATAACAACGCTGTTTGATTTGGTCAAAGTTGACATGTTCAACATGATCCAGCCCCTTTTCACACCCAAGGGCCTTCAATCCAGCTTTAAGATGACCTCCATTCACACGAGGAGTGTCTTTTATTCCTACTAAGGATATTTATGGGCCTCCCCACCCATTTATTCACCTACCTAGTGACAAAATAATCTATAATATTCCATTTAGATAAAAGCTATATTTTAGGAATATTACAGTCCTCCCCTCCAAAATGTTGCTTTTCTTCAAGCAACTGTAAAGGTGGAGCAAAATTCCTCCCTGCCTCCTCTTGTGGCCTTCTCATCAATAGTCCCCACCATTGCTTCATATTTTCTACATTATTCTGTCTCCCAATGGTTCCTCCCAAGTGTGCAAGTTGGCCTTTGGTGGATAAACCAAATGGCTCTCATCATGAGAAAATGGAAGGTCTATAGGAAGCCTTCTTGCTATCCAATGGCCTCTTCAAGGTAGGAGTGATGACAAGCATAGGGGATCTCATTCCCTATGAGAGACTCCCATATCCATGCTATCATCCAAATGAAATGAATCACCTTCCAACATGGTAATTCATAGAAAAGTTCCTCCCAAATGTTCATGAGAGGCATATCCCAATTGCTCCAAACAATTATATGGCCCACCTCATAAGTAAACAAGTGATCTATTGTAGTGGCCATACCATCTCCCATGCTCCCTTTGAAGCATGAAGCATAAAAGGTGTCGGAAATTTCTTTCCCCATGGACACATACAACCAATGTGCCTTCCCTCCAATTATGTTCCCAAAAAAGATAAGAACATCATCAACATATGGAATCACAATCAAAGTCATGCTAGCTTCCATGTGTAGTAAAGGAGAAGGACAATGGTCCCTCATGTGCAACCAACACAGTTTTTCTCCTAACTACCATAGAATATGATATAAAAAGTGTTTCCCCCACCACTTGTTTGTTGTCCCATTCTTCTTGCGTGCTTGGAAAAGGTGTATGGTGTTTGGTTTTAATTAAGCACACCATGAAGAGTACATCATTTCCCCAAAATATTCTAGGGAATGGTCAACATCATCATTGCTCATGGACCCTAGTAGCCCATGAAGCCAATAAGAAAAGGGGTCCCCTATTGGAGCAATGCCCTGCACATGAGTGGTAAGAAAATGCAACTACATAGTAAATATATCATGAATATCATAAATACAATCCTTACCATACACTTGGTTTAAATCAGTGAGGTAGGTCATGGATGAGCTACCTCTCACACCCAATGAGTAAGGAGGTGGTGATGACAACTCTTCCCAAGAGTTGTATTTCTCCTCACCCTCCAAAAAATCCATGCAATTCCTCATATGATAGTGCATATCCTCTTTGAAGTATTCCCACATGAGTCCCTCCAAAATAGTATAGTATGTTCTAATGAAACCAGTGGGAATGGAAATAAATATCTCACAGGTTGCATGTAGTAGTTTATCCTTGAGTTTTGAGTCTCTAGTCAAGTAGATCTGATCATAGAAATAAATGACTCCATCAACCACTCTATACCTCCCATCTATCACTTTCCCATCAAGAACCTTACATGTGAAAAGGTTCTTGGAATATTCCACCAATACTTCAGACTCCCAATATGGATCGAGGCTTCCCAACAATGACAACGTTGTAGAAATATGAAATGAAGCACTTGTCACATCACAACTCTCCTCTTTGACATGCCTAATGCCAAAGCCACATGTTGGAGTAATGTTACCTAAATTTTTCTACCTCTCTTGCAGTTGATCTTGCCCAAGACAAGATTGGAGTTCATGGAATTCAACCTCCTCCTGAAAGGTATCTTCCCTCCAAAACTTCCATAGTTTGTCCAATGTATACAAGAGTGTCAATAACCTCTTGTCAAATTCAGAAATATTCCTCATGTGTGGTAGTATCATTTTCTGCCCAAAGGTTATGGAGTATCCCTTTGACACCATGCTTATGTCATCATAGATTTCTGAATCATCATCTTTCAACGCAAATAGTTGACTGGGAGATGGCAATTTCCATATCAGAAAATTTCTCACTTCCCCTTTGAACCCATCAAAGGTTCTTTGTGCTTTGCTAGCTCCTCCCAAGGCTCCTTCCCTAGCCAAATATATGAGTGTTGCACCATTTTGAGAGAACTTTTTATTCATCTTCCAATCAAGGGGTCTCCCTGATGGAATGCCTCCATATAAAGAGACATCAAAATCTGAAATAGACTGTATAGATGAGTGGACTGATTTGTCCCTCCCTTCATTGCATAAATCAGTCTCCTTCTTCTATATATAAACCCCTTGAAATAAACAATGGTGCATGCTCCTCATCTTTTGATGTTGATCCACCTTTGATCAAGGTGTTTCTTCCCATCACTATTGTCACATGATGATCTTTTGGAACTTTTGTCAAAGATGCAAAAGCTCCTCTAATTGAAGCAATAGATTCATGTCCATCCCCATGGGGTGATGGTTCTTCTTCTGAAGTGACAACGTTGTTACTTCCTTTCTACCCTTCCTCCTCATTAATATTTGATAGTACCTCATCAACAATGAGAGACCCTAGATCTTGGTCTTCCATTGAAGGAGGAATATCCATGTCTTCCTTTTGAGAAGAAAGCTCTTCTTGCAATGGGGATATTTCCCTTCGAAAGGTATCATATAGGTTTTTATCCCCCTTAATAGAAATCTGAAGTGGATTTGGTGCATTGGATCTTTCCAACTCATGCAAATATTTTGAAGGATTATGTTTTGCTAGCTCAATCAAAGATGTTTCAGATTGTTTTACATTAAATCTCTTCACTAACCTCTTAGCGAATCTTGCATAAGTAGCTATATTTTCATGATTAAATGAAGAAAATTCATAAAACCACCAAGTATGAGCCTTACCTTCAAGATGCAGTGCTACTATACTAAGGGATTCCTTTTATGAAACTTGATGTAGATGCAAATATGAGTCTAGCTGATCTAACCAATCCTTGGCTGTGCATTAAGATGACCCATCAAAATTTGGTAGAAAGAATCTACCTCTTCTGCTTCTGTTGTGATTGCTAGGTCTTCTCTCCTCCTTGAGTTGGCAAAAATATTGGAAGTTCAAGTGCTCCCTGAATCTCCAAGACTGAGATTCATACTCCTGAAGATAATCACTCAAAGTATCCTCCTTTGGTGCATCTTCTTCCTCCATCTATCTTGCTGTAAATCTGGGCATAAAACTGCACTATGGATCATAATGTGTGGCTGCATTCTCACACCCATCATGTAAGAATCTAGGGCTTTCTTCATATTCAAACCCCCTTGGAGATTCCCTACACATCTCCCTTCTCATCTGCTTGATATCTTCATTGATGCTCTGCATAGTTTGAAAAAGAAGCTTTGAGAGATTCTCTTCCTCCCTTCCTCCAAATAATGGAGTCTTGTCTTTTTTTCTTCTGTAAATCTCCTCTTCTTGTGAGAAGCTTCTCCTTATGGTGACATATTGGCTGAATGCACAGGCTGAGCCAAGATTATGCTCTGATACCACTGTAATATTCCCATATGGGGAAGAAACAATACATGAACACAATAATGGAAAGAACAGTGAATAAATCAACACACCATGATATGAGACAAATGTATAGCCATCTTACTAAACATATCAGCGAATAATAGGCACAAGATCTTGAGGATCAAGTCACTCAAGTAATACAAAACAAGCCTCTACAAGAAAAATATGCCATCACATGAGAAATAGCTGCCATACAAATGCCCTGAGCTAATAAAACGTATTTTTAGGGCATGAACTACTGCATAAAGAGAGATCAATGTATATCTACTGTTATATAGATCAAATAATGCTAGGAGTGAAGATCTGTCCTCCTAGACACTTTTCCAAGAGAACCCAAGAAGGATGCACCCAAATAAAAACGGTGATATACAACCCTAGGACTGAAGAGTCACTAAAAATTGAAGCTCATGAAATAGAAGGCTGAAAAAATATGGATCTGATGTATATCTCCTCAAAGGGTCTCCTCCAATGGAAGGCTGAACCCTTCACCTACAAGAAAATGCTCTAAAAGAGCCAATAGATCCTCTACTAAAACTGCCCTCCAAAATAACGCAATTCCTAACTGAAAATGCACTATAAATGATGGGAATAGGTTGGAATAGTGCCAAAGATCTGAAATTTGTTCAATAAACCTCCAAACTGATCTCCCAAGAGAAGGAATCCTCCCTCCTATGAAAAACTAGCTCATAAATTGGGTTTCTCAACCCTCCACTGCAACACCCTGAAACACAACACAAATATGAACAAAAAATGCAATGTAGCTGAAGACTGAAGCTTAGCTAGAATGCAGGATGTGTGGAAATGATAGATCAGTACTCTCCCAAGAGGCTCTCAAGGAAAGATATGGGATTCACGACCAAGAACATCTTGTGCTAAACAACACCAACAGTCTTAGCTAAACAACTGAAGAGAGAAAAATTCTAAACAGACTTATCAAAATAATAATCATAACCTAACCCCATATGGCTTCCATCCCCTTCCTTATAAATAATGTCAGCCTTCTCACCTTAGGTCCCACCCATTAGGGTTTCCACCATCATGCAATTAATCTCCCTCCAAAACTGCATTGTCCCACCATTAATGCCACTCCTCCATAACAATGCTGTTTGATTTTGTCAAATTTGACCTGTTCAAGATGCTCCAGCCCCTTTTCACACCTAAGGGACTTCAATCCAGCTTTAAGATGACCTTCATTGACACTAGGAGTGTATTTTATTCCTACTAAGGAGATTTATGGGCATCCCTACCCATTTATTCACATACCTAGTGACAAAATAATCTATAATATTCCATTTAGCTAAAAGCTAAATTTTAGGAATATCACACTTTCAAAGAAGCAACCAGAGAATGAGTTTGGAAGGGTGCTATGGCCGAGGAATATGAATGTATTGCAAAAAATGTTGTATGGGATGTTGTGTCAAGACCACATGGGAAGTCTGTTGTGACTTTGAAATGATTATTTAATATCAAGCATGGAATCAATGGAAGCATTGAGAAATAAAAAGCAAGGTCTGTAGCTTGTGGTTTCTCTCAGAAAGAGGGAGAATATTACGATGACGTATTTTCTCCTGTGGCTCATTATACAAGTATCTGCTCGATAGTTTTCCTTGCTTCTAGTCAAGGATGGACCCTTCATCATATGGATGTAAAGATCACTTTCCTCCATGGTATGTTATAGGAAGAATTGTATGTGGACCAACCACATGGATTTGAAGTGGAAGATTTCTGAATGAATGCTTGCAGGTTGAAGAAATTGTTGTACATATTAAAAAAAATCCCCCTATATTGGTATGCCCGCATTGATAGCTATCTAATGAACTGGGTTTCACAAGAAGAAATGTTGGTCCCAACCTTTATTTTAAGGTTATCCAAGGTTTTCCACTAATACTGGTTCTATATTTTCATGATATATTCTTAACAAGAAGTGAAATGCTAATGGTTGAATGTAAGAGGAATTTATCTTATGAATTCGAGATGAAATACTTCAGTCTCATGCACTACTTTTTGGTCCTTCATGTGTGACAAAGACATGGTGATATATTTTTCTCACATGGAAAGTATGTAGTTAAAATGCTGGAAATGTTTGGTGTGAATAAGTGCAAATTGATGACTACTCTGATGGAGATGAACTTCAAGAAGTTGTGTAGAAAATAAATGAGGCCTGATATGGAAAACCCATCCGAGTATAGACAGTTAATTGGGGCTCTGATGTTCCTCACGAACTCTCGTCTCGATATATGTTATGAAATTAACACATTGAGTCATTTTATGACTAAGCCCCTTCATGCACATTATATTTAGGGTAAACATGTATTTAGATACTTATATGGATTTATCACACTTGGTCTGAGATATTCTGTTGGAGATATCCAACTTCATGGATACACTAATGCTGACTGGGAAGGTAATGTCATCGACAGGAAAAGTACATCTAGATGTTGTTTCAGTCTTGGTTCTACCATGATATCCTAAATGAGTAGGAAGCAAAAGTTGGTAGCTTTGAGCAATGTAGAAGCAAAATACATTGATGTTAACATGACTAGTTGTGAAGCTGTGTGGTTAAGGAATATCTTAGGTGAGATCTTTGGTCAAGTCTTAGATACCACAGTTATATATTGTGACAAAAAGAGCAGGAACTGTTTAGCAGAGAATCTTGTATTTCATGAAAATTCCAAGCATATCGAGATTCTATATCACTTCATCCATGACATATTGTAAATAGTAGCTATTATATTCCACCACATATCGAGTGACGAGCATATAACATATATTATCACCAAGGCACTTCCGAAAATAAATTTCTTGGTCTTCGAAGAACAACTTGGACTGATGGATGTAGCCTCTCCGGATAAGGGGCATCACTGATCGAGGACACTGAGCAAGATATTCCTACGTCGATTGAGCTCTCAGGGTGAGGAATTCAAATGAAGGGCTCCTAGGGTTGAATAATATCTGGACAATGTGAAACTTTCCTAACTATTACCCAAGTTTGAGATGTTGCTCCCCTATCTTCATAGGGTTGGAGATAATGCTCCCCTATTTGGTTTATGCAGAGTATACCCCAGTTGGCATCATACCCTCAAGCAAGGCTTGATGGGAATATTGCTCCTTGTTTGGCCAACGATTTGAGAGTGTACATGGCATGTAAAACCCAAGTTGATTATGATGGAAGTGTTCTACCACTTGATTTATGAGAGTCATTGATGGAAATATCAGTAGGCGACAGGATTGGGTTGATATTTTCTCCCTTTTCATGACTTTTGTTTGAGACTGAGCTACCCAATGAGGACCCAAGGTCAGAGATGTGCTCCCTTGTGTGTTGTACTATCTTGTTTCTAGGTATGGGTGGAAGCTATTCCTCCTCGATTCTTCTTCTTCTAGATTCAATAAATTTTCAGTATATGGAGTTGAGCCATGATGACACTTTGATGTAAAGATCCACAAGAAGAGATTACCAAGTGGAATTGTTCCTAGTTGATAGGGAGTGTTAAGTTTTATCAACTAGAGTCAAATTCCACATTAAACAACTCAAATGGTTAATATTATTTTTTCATTAGATTCCTCTTTCCAATAGGACCAAAATCCACCTATAGATCACTCAAATCAGTTAAGCAATAGTTAATTTATGAATTATTTTATTACTTTATGGGCTGGTCTAATTTCATGTGGATTCGGTCAAAGACCCAAGCAGTCCATCACAAAGTTATAAATAAAAGATACCCCAAGTTCATTTGCACATGAAATTCACTCATGAGATCATTTTCATGCTACTTTTTTATTTTTTTCGTACTCTCTATTTTGGATCACATAGTTACACCAGAAGGAGCTCACCCAAAGGATTGGGATCACTGGTAGGGTCTTGCATTTTATCTGGGTGTTCTGGGCCATAACCACAGGTAGGCCATGGGGATGTAGTGGTTGAGATTAGCCATAATTGTGGGAAGGATTTTTCAAGGCCATGAGTGAGCTGGTAAAGCCGTGGGAAGTCAGTCTTCAGGGCGCGAACAACATTTAGGGCTGATCAGACCCTTAGCCACGAGCACACATCGCTTAGGTTTTGGTTATGGGTCCTTCAGCCACGGGAAGGAAATCTTAAGGCCACGGTTAAGATATTTACTAATGCAGTCATCATTCATCCATGATGTAGTCACAGTTGCTTCAAAACGATCATTGAAAACATTCTGGATCTAGATCTAAAACTGAGCAGTTGAGATCACTTGGTTTTGGTGATACATCAAATCCATTCATTTATATCATAAATTTTTAGATCTATAGATTTGATATATTTGTTTCTACTGCATATATGTATTGCGTTCATTGTACTCTCTTTTCATGATGATTAATTGAAGAAGAATATTTGAAAGGGTTTCTCCCACAGCGGGGTTTTTCCCTGGTCTTGGAACAATATGTTGTCTCTTATGGTTGTGTTGTTTCTTCTTTGTCTCTGCATGCATTTTTCTATCTTCAGTTACTGTTTATGATTAGTTACACTGCTTATATATGGATGCATTGTTAATAAAAATTTAATTGGGATAAATTAGTTGATACAACATAGAACAATATTGATAAATTAACATGGTATTGGAGCCTAGGTGAAGGAAAATCCTAAGAGAAGACAAGTAGTGAAGCCCTCATTATCTGAAAGTAGATTTAAAATCCTATTACAAATCATATTTATAAGCCAAGGTCAAGATGCCTTCCTCTACCTTCAAGGATCACGAGAAACTGGGTGATGCATCTAACTTTGCTGCATGGAAAGTATGATTGGAGATCGTTTCTGACAAAAACGATGTGCTAGAATAGATTCAAGGAAGGAGGCTCAAGCCTCTAGAAGATGGCTCTGCCACCATCAAAAACATATATAATAAAGGTGAGTAAAAAGAAAATCAAATCATAGCTGATGGTTTACAAGATCACTTACTTGCATATGTTGCAAACTTAAAGAAAATCTAAATATATGTATGACAAGATATCTGACATGTATGAAGTGAATAACCTAAATGAGATCATCACCTTGAAAGATCAACTCAAGGAATAATATTAACAAAGGTAAAAAATTTCAATCTTACATATGAGGATCTTTCATCTCAGAGGTCAACTACATAGGGTTGGAGAGAATGTAGTGGAAAAAGAGCTGGTTTTCGTGACTCTTAGAGGTCTTCCTTCTTCTTGGAAAAAATTCATATCTTTGATCAGTAAAAGTAACATTCTTCCAAAATTTTATGATATTATTGGAAATATCACTCAAGAAGAATCAAGAATGATAGCAAGAGGGAGGATTGAGAAGCATGAAGAAGGATATCCTATTGGATATGTCGGCCATAACAAAATAAAGAGATCCAAAGGAGGCCCTTCTAGAAGACCTCCTCCTCAAAGCTCAAAATGAAGGAATGAAAGGTCACTCACCCATATTGAATGCTACAACTGCCACAAGAAAGGTCAATATTTTTTTGATTGTATTGATAAGATAAAGAGGCCACGATACAAAACGAGAACAAAATACATTGATAAAAGAAGAAGAGACAATCAAAGGTACAACCATGACAAAAAATATGAATGGAAAAGGGATTCTCCAAGTGACCATGAAGAAGAGAATTTTTCTAATAAGAAGTCAAGGGATCCCAGGTATGAAAGTATTGTTGTGAATAAAACTGAATATATTCTCATTTATTCACTTACTAATTCTTCTCCACCAGATTTGTGGGATAGTTGGTTGTTTGACGGTGGGGCTACTCATATAATATGGATACAAAGAAGTCCTCTCTAATCTGGTAGATAGGCAGACCAAGTTGAAAATAATTATTGGAGACAACTCCACTCATCTTGTGAAAGGATTTGGATATTTCAAGTTTCACTTGAACTCCAGTGAATTAGTATTGTTGAATGATATTACGTATGTTCCAGGAATTTTGAAGAATTTTATTTCTATCTCTACATTAGAAGATAAATGGATGAGGGCTGCCTTCATCAATTGAAAGGTCTTAACTTGGCCCTAGGATTCACATATGAATGATGAATTCACATTAGGATTGAGATTTGAGAGACTCTACAAAGTCACAGGAAGGACACTTCTAACATTGGTTCACAACACTAATCATCTCAGTGAATCATGTCACCGCAGACCGGCTCATCTACACTAGGATTCTCTTCTGAAATTGAAGAGACTGGTATCAGGTATTCCTGATGTTCAAGCTCATCATGATGGATTTTTTCAAGGTTTCAAAAGTGGAAAGAAATCAAGGAGACCATTCCCCTCCAGTAAGAACAAAAAAACTGACATCCTCCAATTCATTCATTTAGATTTATGTGGTCTGATGCCTATACACTTGGTTGGTGGTCATCTCTATTACATCACATTCATTGATTATTTCTCAAGAAATACATGGTTGTAATTCCTCAAGTACATGGATGAAGCCTTTGAAATATTCCAGGAATTCAAAGATTTGGTCAAAAATAAATCAGGGAAAAGAATCAAAGTTTTCAGGTCTGACAACAGAGGAGAATTTATTTCAAAAGAATCCATAGGATTCTACAAGAAATAAGGGATTAAGAAAGAAACTTTTGTGCTATATATACTTGAACATAATGGCTTAGCTGAAAGGAATAACCAGATGATAATGGAAGTTTCTTGTGCCATGCTTCATGATTATAAGGTACCAAAGTTTCTGTGGCCTAAAGCCACACATGTTTCCATGTATGTTCAAAACTGTGTGCCTCATCAAGAATTGATAAACAAGACTCCAGAAGAAATGTTTACAGGTAACAAACCAAACATCAATCATCTTCATATATTTGTATGTCATGTATTCTTTCATGTTCTGAAAGACCAAAGAAATAAGCTAGAAACTATAGATAGAAAATGTATGTTTATGGGTTACTGTGAAAACTCTAAGGCTTACAGAATAAACATTACTGGTAAAAGGAAAGTTCAAATTACTAGGCATTTAACCCTTGATGAAAATGCGACACTTAGTAAATCAAGATACCTTCCTCTGCCTCCCAACGAAGATGATGATAACAAGGACATTTTATGGTCCTTGTATGCCAAAGTTAGATGATATTGATACTCCCATGGATCCTATGGATCTTATAGATCCAGCTCCTCATGATCCTCCTATAAGGAAATTACCAATGTGGCTTCGCGACACTTTACAGGATAGTGAAAGAAGTATTTCCATTGGATGACCCTTCATAGAAAGGAAGTAACCTTTGAGGTGTCAGGTATATGGATCTCCTATGAGCACCATGATTCAAGTTGAACCATCCTCTTTCAAATAAGAAACCAAAGAATAAGTTTGTAAGGATGCTATGACCGAGGAATATGAATATATTGCGAAAAATGATGTATGGGATGTTGTGACGAGACCTCATGGGAAGTATTTTGTGACTTTGAAATTTTTATTTAAGATCAAGCATGGAATTAATGGTAGCATTGAGAAATATAAAGAAAGGTTCATAACTCGTGGTTTCTCTTAGAAAAAGGGAGAAGATTACAATGACATATTGCCTCTTGTGGCTCGTTATAAAACTATCTGTTCGATAGTTTCCCTTACTGATGATCAAGTATGTACCCTTCATTAGATGGATGTAAAGACCACTTTCCTCAATGGTATGTTATAGGAAGAAGTGTATGTGGAAAAACTGCAGGGATTTGAAGTGGAAGATCGTAGAATGCATGTTTGCAGGTTGAAGAAAGCATTGTATGGATTTAAACATGATCCAAACCTCAATTTTAAGGTTTTCCATTTTTTTCCACTAATACTAGTTCTATATGTTGATGACATATTCTTAACGCGAAGTGAACCACTGATGTTAAAATTTAAGAGGAAGTTAACCTCTGAATTCGAGATGAAAGAACTCAATATTATGCACTAATTTTTGGGTCGGAGGTGTGGCAAAGATCTGGTGAGATCTTTCTCTCAAATGGAAAGTATGTAGTGAAGCTGCTTGAAAGGTTTGGTATGACCGAGTGCAAATACATGACTACTCCAATGGAGATGAAATTCAAGAAGCCGTGTGGAAAAGAATTCAGGCGTGATATGGAAAATCCATCTAATTATAGAAATATTGGGGATTTGATTTTCCTGGTGAACGCCTATCCAGATATATGTTATGCAGTTAGCACATTGAGTCAGTTTATGACTGTGCCCCTTCATGTGCATTGGATTGCGGCTAAACATGTATTGAGATACTTACAGGGATCAATCACACTCGGTCTAATATATTTTGTTGGAGATATCCAAATTCATGGATACACTGATGGTGACTAGGAAGGTAATTTCACCGATGGGAAAATTACATCTGGATGTTGTTTCAGTCTTCGTTTTTCCATGATATCCTAGGTGAGCATGAAGAAAAAGTCGGTAATTTTGAGCACCCCAGAAGAAAAACACATTGTTGCTAGCATGACTAGTTGTGAATTTGTGTGGCTAAGGAAGCTCTTAGGTGAGCTCTTTGGTCAAGTCTTAGATACCATAGTGATATACTGTGACAGCAAGAGCAGGATCCATTTGGCAGAGGATATTTCATTTCATGACAAGTCCAATAATATCGAGATTTGATATCACTATATCTGTGACATGCTGTAGAGAGGAGTGGTTAGACTCCACCACATATCTACTGATGAGAAAATAGTATATATTCTCACCAAGGCACTTACAAAAAGAAATTTATTGGTCTTCAGAGAAAAACTTAGATTGATGGATGTAGCCCCTCTAGATAAGGGGAAACATTGATCGAGGACATTGAGCAAGCTCTTCCTACCCTGCTTGAGCTCTTGGGGTGAGGAATTGAGATGAAGGGCTCCCAGGGTTCAAGGATCTCTAAACAATATGTAATTTTTGTATTTGTTACCCATGGTTGAGATGGTTCTCCACTATCTTCATAGGGTTGGATATGATGCTCCTCTATTTTAGTCTATACAGAGTATACCCCAGTTGGAACAATACCCTCAAACAAGGCTTGATGGGAATGTCGCTCCTTGTTTGGACAATGATTTGAGAGTGTAATTGTGGTGTATAAACCAAGTTAATTATGATGAAGGTGTTTTACCACTTAACTTATGAGTTTCATTGATGGGAAGATCGGTAGGCGAAAGGATTGGGTTGATATTTTCTCCCCTTTCATGATTCCAAGTTGAGACTGAACTCCCCGATGAGGACCCAGGGTCAGAGATGCGGTCCCCTGTGTGTTGTATTATCCTATTCTAGGTATGGGTGGAAGCTATTTCTCCTCGATTCTTCTTCTTCTAGATTCAAGAAAGTTTTAACAGATGGAGTTGAGTCATAATGACACTTTGATGTAAAGATCTACAAGCAGAGATTACCAATTGGAATTATTCCTAGTTGAGAGGGAGTGTTAATTTTTAGCAACTATATTCAAATTCGACATTGGAAAAATTAGATGGTTAATATTATGTTTTCCATAGATTCCACTTTTTGAGAGGAAAAAAATGACCTATAGATCGCCCCAATCGGTTAATCATAAGTTAAGTTATGAATTATTTTATCATTTTATGGGTTGGCCTAATCGCATGAGGATTTGGTAAAATCCGCAAGAGGCCCCTCAAAAATTTATAAATAGAGGTGACCCCAAGTTAATTTATGCACATTATCTCATGATATCATCTTTCATACTACTTTATTAATTGGTTCGTACTTTCTGTTTTGGATCGCACATGTACGTCTGAAGGAGCTCGTACGAAGGATTAGGATCACTCAGAGGGTCTCACATCTGATCTGGGTGTTCTGGGCCATAATTGCGAGCAACACATGGCCAGGTAGTGGTTTAACTTAACCAAAACCACAGGAAGGTCATGTCAAGGCTGCAATTGTGTTGCTAAAGCAGTGGGTAGTTAGTCTGTTATCACTTTTTAATTTTTTAAGGCTACAAAAGAAACGCAGAGGTAACCACATAGCCGATTTTAAGATTATAAGCTAGCCCTTCTAAACTCAGTGAGGGATCTCTCTATCAGATTTAAATTTATTTTCTTTGCAGGATTTTAGGCTAGATTTGAAATTTCAGAGTTCAGTTTTGAGCAATATGGAAAAGAAATTGTGAAATGGAGTCAATTAAGTTTCAAGTTGATCAATTGCAGGAGTGACAGATAAGTTTAACAAGGAAAGGTAGACATACTTATTAGATCTTATGAGCTTTATGAGATGGTAAAGATGGAAAGTTTAAGGATCCATTAAACATAGAGAAATGAATAATTCTAGTGTTTAATTTTAGTTGAAAACATTTAATTTTTTCAGAAGCTAGAATTGAGTGTACTTAAACAAATTCATATTCTTATTTTTATTTGAACAAAATAGATAAGAGAAACATATGAATTGACAGAGAAGAACACATTAACAAGAGAATATGAATTCACCAATAAGTCTGACATGGGAATCCTAAAAAATCTTTCTAAATTACTAAAAATTTGTCCACTTGAGCTTAGGGAACAAATTTACATCAAAAGTCTATTTCTTCATACAAGTCCCAACATTAATACTTCGAATTTTGCAGTATTTATGAAAAATTATCAAAAAATATCTTGAGTGAAAACATCAAGATCTTTTACAAAATATCTAAAATTGTTTTACAAAGATAGAAAAAAATATAGGAGATCTGAAACTGTTGTAGTTGCTGGCTCTATTCTCCAGGATTGTTGTTGATGACTAGACCTGAAAAATTGTTTCCCTAATGTCTTGTTGTTGGAGGTGAGAATGTTTTAATCAAGTGGTTCACATAATTTATCGCATCGATCTTCACTTGGGATAGAAAACTTTATGACCTTCATGTAACTCTCATCTACTTTTGTATACTTCTAGAAAGTAGGCTTGATGATAAATAGGTGTTTGACCTCATGTTAGATGAATAAGTCAAAATATTTAGCTTCCATAAAAGCATTCCCTATGATGTTCCCTTTTAAGCCTATAAAATTTGACTTATCTCATGCAATAGTGAATAATTTGTGGTGATAATATTATAGGATAAGTAGCTTATTTTCCATTCTTATTAGTCATGGAAATCCCTTTTTATTGAGTATGTCAAATTTTTTATGAAACTTTTGATTGCTAGATTCCATATTATGACATGTTTTCTCTAGATGTGTCATAAGGTTATTTTAGTAATGACCCTTCTTACCTCCAAAATTGTCTATGCACTATCTTGAATTCCGAACTCTTCCAATTCTTCCTTAGTTTTAGAATTCAATATTCTTATCAAATTTTTCGCTTCACCAGGCTTCTGCCCCAAATTTGTTTTTATTTCTTTCACCACTTCTTTGGATCTCTATATCAACTCTTCCTGCTCAAAAATGATTTGGATTGAGGGTCATATTTCAGTCATGGCCTCACTTATCTCTATCCATATATTTTCTTTTGTCTGTGCCAAATTTTGAGGCATTATTGATTCACTTTCCAACCATTCAATCCCCGGAGTGAGTCTGTGATATTTCTAAAATTATGCTACATATGAAGTATCTATTTTTAATTTTTTATCTTGCAGAGTTTTATGTTGGGCCTTCAACTTTTCAATTTCCTTCCCCTAGATTGACAAGTTTTCCATGGATCTGATCAGATCATTTGAATAATCTGTGGTTTATACTTGCACCATTATCGATGTACATGTTCCTATTGTTGCTGCAACAAAAATGGGAACTTTTGTCAATGGAACCATGGCTAGTTGTGATGATTTATCCTTTTACTTGAGCAGTTTCTCCATTTCTATTTCCATATCCCTGATCTGCCTATTTTGTTCAATTATGATTTTGAACATGTCTTCCTTTCGTTTTTCCAGTTTCCCAACTTCTTTGGCCTATGGGTCTTCTTTAGAAGTGCGCACCCAACGAGCTGCACTGGTCACGGAAGCAACAACCACTATTACCGTGTAGATCAGTCAGGGAACCACTTTGTTTGAGACTGCTATGGAATTATGGTCCTGGGTGCATCATGACCCTCTCCTTCACCAAATTTATCAGGAGCTTCACCAAAAGGAGAAATATTTTGAGAAGATGGAAGCCACTATGGCCACCCATGTTCCATCCCAACGATGTCTAGTGCACCTTCGGACTAAACACGCGCTTAAAAGTTAAATTGTGGGGCTCCGGCACAAGAAACAGGTACTCAGTGACTGTTTGACTCCTTGGATTTATGAAGCTCTTAACATTTCACAGGAGTTAGAAGGGGTAGTGAGACAGTTGAACCAGACCTTAGAAAGTGTCACTGGCATGACTAAAGGCCCAAATTCGAAAAATATTTTTGATATTGTGTAGACTTCAGTCGTGCAGATCATATGTGTTCTACCCCCGTTGGCTGCCACTATTGAGAAGCTCAAGGAAATGATGAAGACCCTGTCGGCGCTATGACTTAGGACGAGTCACAAGATTGTGTTGGGGTACTGTTGGAGCGAGGTCCCCTAATCAGATTTTTAGTCCAGTTTTGTAATATTTTTGTAATAATTAGTCTTGTGCAGGGGCTTTAGGATAGGTCAAAGCCCCGATGTATTTTAATGGGTCAAAGGGTAGACTAGGAGTCCGAAAACCATGGTTTTCATACCATAGAGCAGCACAGGCTAAAATGTTATAAATAGATAAATAGAGTCTAGAGGGGGCTAAGAAGGAAGTAGTCTAATGTTGGATACAAACTTGTGGATATTTTGTTGATTTTATGGGTAAGGGCTCCCACTCGCTATGTGCGTGGAGACCCTAAGTTCTGCTGTGTGCGAACCCCGATGGTTGTATGCGCGGGCTGGTAATAGAGTCTGTAAGTTGGATCTGAATGAATGAATGAGAAAGTTGTTGATGATGTTTTAGTGTTCCTGTGTTACGATTATTGGCTGTCTTTATGTTATAAGATTGTGTTTTCTTACTAAATGTTGATGATATAATAATGAGCACGTGGATGTGATATGATGAATGCATAGCTCTGGTTAAATTACTCTACTAAAGTTACCCATTAATTACGATATGTGCTTAGCCAATGTACTGCTAAAAGGGTTATGTGTTGGGCATCTTCTATGCAAGTCTATAGATCTGAAGGGACCCCATTTTTCTAACTCTCTCTCTCTCTCTCAGGGTGCATAAGCTTGGTTCCAGCACCCTCCCATACTACTTCGTGTGAGACCTTGACCTGCACAAGCAGGCCATTGCTGAAAGGGCCAGTAGTATCAGGCTTTGTTGGCAAACCTTAAAACCAAACCTAGGTCAAGACCCCTAAAGCCAACACTAAGTGGTTTGGAGAAGGAATGCTTTAGAGCTTTGGTGAAGTACTTCTATTTTCACCAAAGGGATACGTCCAACATCAAGGCTTGGGTTGTAAGCTCTTCCTTTCATATTTATCAATATAAAATCTTATGTTTACTTTCTATATGTGTCTACTCATTTATGAAAATATTCTGGTACTCCTTGATCTGCTAGATAGCTAATGTTTATATTTATTATGTATTCAATTATGTTTTTTTGTTTCCTCTTGATAATCCATAGGTATTCGTGTGCCATCAATAACATGGAGCGAGCCTCGAAGGATCGTGGATCAAGATCATCATCAACAGGTTCGAACCTAGCGTTGGGAAAAAGGTACCTCTATCTCTTTTATTGCCACATTATGAATATTAGTTAAGAAATATTTTCATTAGAAGGAATCTCAAGTTTCTACACCCACTCTAGGGCTAGAGAGATCACCTCTCTCCGCATAGGGGATTTATCCAGACAACATAATTAGTGACTCCACTGGGGAGCTTGGCCTCTTAGCCTTCCTTTCCCGGACTAATATTGGATTAGTTTGACCAATAATTGAAATCTAAGCTTTCTTAGGTCTCTATGACTTTGCATAGGGTTTTATAGTCATTTCTATGTCAGGTCTGGTTTTTGTGTAAAACTCTTTATTATTTTTCCTTGTTTTTAGTGACCAAAACGTTTTCTGTTTACACAGTCGCATGACCAGTGGTGTTCAATATAGAACACTTGCATTGATTTGTCTTTCAACACCCTTCTTCTTACCACAGAAGTGATGATCTCAAACCTAGGAAAAGTTAGGGTTTCCCCTTTATTTTCTATTGTGTCCTAGCCCTTGAAGATTGTCTCTATAGTCTCAGTGACCTCCTTCCTATGTGTTTGAATAACTTGTCTTCTTTGAGCGAGTGTTTTCTTCTCTTTGATTTTTTTTGTAAGTTGGGATATTTTTCACCATTTCAAACACCTTTTTTTTCATTGCTTCTTACTTGGTTTGAAGTGATTTGTCATATGCATAGGTCATCACTGCATTTCAAATCTTACCTTCAATTTAGTGTCAAACATAGGATCACAAAGTGATTGATTCGTAAGTCTAGAAGAGTGTATCATTTGTCCAAATTCAAAAGAAATTGAAAGTGATTTTCATTTTAGTTTTTGATTTGGCTTGTCTTTATCGTTTTGAAAAAGGGAGTGAAAATAATTTCATTCGTGTTTTTTTAAAGCAATTTTGATTTTCGTTCAATTGAAACCAAAGTGAAAAGGATTGTTTTTTCATTTCTTCATTTGTTTCCTTAATTTTACTTTTGATTGTATTTCAAAGTTAAAAAACAAATATCATTTTGTGCATCTTATTGGAAAAGAAAAATGTTTTCATTTTTTCAGTAAGTTGCATTTTTTTGGAAAGGTGAATTTGATTGGAAACAATTGAATTTTGTAGTTTTGAACTAGTTTGGGGGGGGGATCATTGTTTCTTAATTGATTGCACTTTTTCTTGTATCTCTTCCCTAAATAGTTTATACTTCATCGAAATTGAAAGTTTTTATTTTTTCATTTAGTGTGCATCTTAGGATTCAGGTGACATCAATTTTGAGCCAAAACTAAAACTTAACTCAAGATCAAAATTAAAATTCACAGAATTTACCTTAAGGAGCATTTGGAACTAATGAGAACATTTAGTGGTGTAGGCTAGAGATGTGTTCCCACATCGTAAAATGTAGGATTTGTCACTAACAACTTGTGTTACACCCTGGGGGTGATATCCTGTCACACTTATGAAAGTATACTGATGTATGATAAGTATATTTGGGATGCTCTCATCAAATGGTTATGCATTAGACAATGTTGGGTATGTGTTATATTCTTTCTACGATTAGTCGCGTGTGTGGGGGGGCGACAACCCCCCTTGTATGTTGCGTCGGGTGTAGCAAGGGGTCACAGCAAGGGCGAAAACTCCCCTTGTTCAGGGTTGCAGGCCGTGCCCTGGAAAAAAAAATTTGGACCCTATTTTTTAGTGGGCGAACCCGCCCATGGTTTTGCACATGTTTTTGGGGCATGATGGTTTTCGACCATTGGTATTTTGTAGATCCAGTCAAGGGAACTGCAGTTATGTTCTAATCCAGGGTTAATGGATTGGGGTTAATGAATGCTTCGACATGTATATATGTGTTGTAACACTAAAAGGAATAAAATTAAAAATTAATCTCGTAGTCTCGATTTGGGATCCAGGGGAAAATCTCAATGTATATCTGTTTTATGTTTTATTCTCTCACTATTGTTTAATTTTTTTTTTAATATTTGTTTGCAGATAATTTATGTATAGGGTTAAAACCTACATTTGCTATCAGAATTGTTTCAGCTTCAAGGGGATTCCTTTGCTGTTGAGGGGTTTTTTACTTGGGCCTATGGTAGACCTTGTTCAATGGGGATCTACAGGATCGATTCTCGCGGTGAAAGAAGATGGAGAGAAGTGGAAAGATAGATATCGAGAAATTTAAGGGTTAGCGTTTTGAGTTGTGGAAGCTCAATAGGGAGGATCTGCTGGTGGATAAAGATCAATGGATCATGGTAGATCTGGGTACTAAAAAAACAAAAATGTCAGATGAAGAGTGGAAAAAGTTAGATCGAAAGGAAAAGAGCACAATATGGTTGTGTGTCTCAGATTTAGTATTGTTGAATGTATCTGGGGAAGCTATGGAAAAGAATTTGTGGGACAAGCTAGGGAATTTGTACCAATATAAGTCTATGGTGAATAAATTGTTCCTATGGAAAAATATGTATAAACTCAGGATGAAGGATGGAGACTCGGTGATAGAGCATATGAACGCCTTCAATAATGTGGTAAGTCATTTGTTATCTATTGATATTAAAATCTTAGGTGAAGATAAGTGCATAAATTTTTTGTGTTCTCTACCAGATTTGTGGAACAGTCTGGTTATTGCAATAGGTAGCAACACAACTACCTTGAGTTTTGATGACATGTTATCAGCCTTACTATCGGAGGAAATGAGATGGAGAAATATGGAGGGCCAGAATGGAGATGCCTTATCTGTACGAAAAAGGTCCTAGCACAGAAACAAGAATAAGGTTTCGAGTGGGAGATCTAAATCTAGAGAGAGATTTAAATCTCTAGGAAAGTTTGTAAAGGTGTGCTAGAAATGCGGAAAGGAAGGGCACTACAAAAAGGACTGTAGATCTAAAGCTCCTAAGAAAGGAAAGGGATATGGTGATGCTCCTTCTGCAGAGGCAAAAACCACCTCAGATGAAGGTGGGGATGTGTATTTTGCTTCTTCTTCAATACACATGTATTTCATGAGGCATGGTGGATTGACTTAAGTGCATCCTTTCACTTCACTCCCCGTAGGGAGTGGTTCTGTGAGTATGAGAAGTATGATGGTGATGATGTATTCTTAGGGGATGATAGGAAGGCCAGAATCATCATACAAGGAAAATTCAACCTGAAGATGCAAGGTGGAAGGATTATCACACTTCCTGGTGTTCTGCATATTCCTGCATTGGCTAGAAATATTATTTCTGTAAGCAAGATGGATGATGCAGGTGTAAAAATAGTGTTCAAGAAAGGTACCTACAAGATGGTTTGGGGAGCAGTAGTATTAATGTGAGGAGTTTGGATTGGAACTCTATACAGGCTTCAAGGTAGCATTGTTATTGATGGGTGCAATAGTTTTGTGGTTCCTGAAAGCGGAGCAGAAAGCCTAGAGGTCTCTGTAGAGAAGACCATGCCATGGCATCAAAAGCTTGGACATATTGGAGAGAAGGTCCTTCAAATACTGCATGGAAATGGTATGGTAGAAGGTATGTCCAATTTCTCTCTGGATTTAAATTTCTGTGAACATTTTGTATATGGGAAGCAGAATCGGGTGAGTTTTCCTTCTAGTGCTAAGAGGGTGAACAAGATATTAGAGCTTGTGTACAGTGATGTGTTTGGACCTGTGTTGGTTTAATCACTGGGAAAATTTGTGTACTATGTCTCATTCATAGATGAATTCTCAAGGAATACATGGATATATTTATTGAGGAAGAAATCTAAATTCTTTGACAGATTTAAATAATTTAAGGCTCTGGTGCAAACCCAGACAGAGAAGAAGATAAAGGTGTTGAGGACAGATAATGGTGGAGAGTTTTGCAATAAGGAATTTTAATAATTCTATAAGAAGTGTGGTATATCATGACAGAAGACTAATCCATACACACCTCAGCAAAATAGAGTTGCAGAAAGAATGAACAAAATGCTGATGGAAAAGGCAAGAAGCATGCTCAGTGGTACCGGGTTAGGACAAGAATTCTCGGTAGAAGCAGCAGAGATTGCATGTTACTTGGTCAACAGATCACCTTCATCAATGTTGGAGGATAAAACTCCACATGAGGTATGGACTAGTAAGAAAACCTCTCTTTCACATCTGAGGGTATTTGGATGTGATGCATATGTACATGTTCCAAAGCAGAAATCAACCAAGTTGGATAATAAATCTCAAAGGTGCATCTTTATTGGGTATAAGGATGGTTTACAAGGTTACAATATTTGGAACCCAAAAACAAGGAAGGTTGTGTACAACCGAGATGTTTTGTTTAAAGAGGTGAAAGATGTTGTTAAACATGAATTCCTACCAAAGTAACCTGAGAATATAAAGTTTGAGCTAAAGGAGGATGAATCAGACTCTACAAAAAAAGAAGATTCAAAAGAGGAAGAGCGACAAACTCCAGCTATGAGAATATCAGTTCGGGAAAGAAAGAAAATAGAAAGGTATAGTTCATCTGCTTTCTGTTCAAATTTTTATTTAACTATAGCTGATGATGATCCTAGAACTGTCAGGGAGGCAGTAGATTCAGAGGATGGAAAACTCTGGAAGGAGGCCATGGTTGATGAAATGACATCCTTGCACAAAAATGAGGTATGGGATCTAAGGGATTTTCCAGCTAGAAAGAAGCCCATCGGAAGAAAATCGGTGTTTAAGAAGAAGATGAATGTAGAAGGCAAGGCAGAGAAATACAAAGCTCGATTGGTAGAAAAAGGTTATTCCCAGGTGTATGGAATTGAATTTGGTGATATTTTTTCTCCTATTACGAGGGTTACTTCTATTAGATTACTTTTATCTATTGTTGATGCCTTTGATTTTGAGGTAGAATAGATGGATGTGAAGGCATCATTTCTTCACGGGGATCTGGAAGAGGAGATCTACATGAAGCAACTTGAAGGCTTTATGGTGAAGAGTAAGAAAGAACTGGTATCCAGGTTAAAAAATTCTCTGTATGGGTTAAAACAGTCGCAAGGATGTGGTATCAGAAATTTGATACCTATATATGGGGACTTGGCTTCACCAGAAGAAAATAGGATCATTGTGTATATTTTAAATTAATTGGTGACCGTGTTAATTATTTGGTATTGTATGTGGATGATATGTTGTTGATTGGAAATGACAAATAAATTATCCAGGATTTAAAGACAAAATTGTTCTCCAAATTCGACATGAAGGATCTTGGTGCTGCAAACTATTTTGGGCATGAAAATTAAGAGAGATCAAGAAAAGAGGATGCCTTGGTTAAACCAAAGGAAGTATGCCAAGACAATATTGTAGAGGTTCAATATGCAGGATAGTAAACTGGTGAAGGTTTCTATTCATGTAGGTGTAAATCTATCTACTGAACAGTTTCCCAAGACACAAGAAGAAGAGGAGGATATGTCCTGTTTTCCATATGCAAGTGCAGTGGGTATCATAATGTATGAAATGGCCTCTACTAGACTAGACATGCAGTGGGATTATTGAGAAGGTTTATGTAAAAACTAGGGAAGGAGGATTGGACAGCAATGAAGAGGGCTTTCAGATATTTGTGTGGCACTAGTGATTACAGTTTGTGCTACCATGGAAGACCGGGATTGGATATAGTATGGACATTCGTGGTTTTGTTGATGGAGACTGGGCTAGAGATATGGACCAAAGAAGATCTACAGGTGGGTATGTGTTTAGCCTATTTGGAGGTGCAGTCAGTTGGATGAGTAAAAAACAGTTTGTAGTGGATCTTTCAACTACAAAGGAAGAATAGATGGAAACCACTCATGCAAGCAAGGAATTAGTTTGGTTGCAGAGATTGTGTTCAAGTATTGGGTTGGTGCAGCGAGCTATAAGGATATACTATGATATCCAAAGTGAAATTTTCTTCGCTAAGAACCCTACTTATCATTCAAATACAAAGGACATTGAAGTTCAATATCACTTTGTGAGAGATATGGTTGAGGATAAAAGGGTGTTGGTGGTAAAGGTGGACACTTTGAAGAATGTTGTAGATGCATTGACGAAGTCTGTGAGCACTCAGAATCTCTTGGTGTAGAGAAAAAATGGGTGCTACAGAGCTGGACTAATGACTAATCTCTCTTGTGCCCCCCTACATAAAGAAAACAACAAGTGGGAGAATGTTGGGTATGTGTTATATTCTTTCCACGATTAGGCACATGCATGGGGGGTTCACAGGGGGGGCGAAAATCCCCCATGTACGTTCCGTCAGGCAGAGAATGGGGGTCACAATGGGGGTGGCAGTCCCCCCTATTTAGGGTCTGGGGACGTGCCCTGGGAAAAACAATTTGGACTCTATTTTTTGGTGGGCGGACCCGACAATGGTTTTGTGCATGGGTTTTCACATGGTTTTGGGGCACGATGGTTTTCGGCCCTTGGTATTTTGTAGATCTGGTCAAGGGAACTGTGGTTATGTTCTAACCCAAGGTTAAAAGATTGGGAATATTGAATGCTTTGGCATGTATATATGTGTTGTAACACTAAAATTAATAAAATGAAAAATCAAGTTGGTAGTCCTGATTTGGGATGCAGGGGAAAATATCTGTGTATATCTGTTTTATGTTTTATTCTCTCGCTATTTCTTATTTTCTATTTTTAAGATTTTTTTGTAGATCATTGTTGCGACTGACGCTTAGTTTGGTCCTTATAACCAAACAGGTCGAAATCTCCCTGTGGGTCAACCTGGTGCTCAGTACCAGCCACTTCCTCATGGTCAGTACCGGCAACCCCAGCCTGGGCCTCAGTCAAGTGCTCAATATCAGCAGATTCCTCCGTACCAAGAGGCCCAATTGCGACCTCAGACTTGACCTTATGTTTATCAAGGACCATAGGCTGGACTCCATGTTCAGCAGGGACTGCAGGTTGGACCTCATGTTCAGCAAGGACCTTACATCTTGCAAGGTCCACAACCTCAAATCCAGCATGGGTTTTATCATCAGCCCCGACAGGTCCCTATGTTCAATAGCTGCTGCAGTAAGGTCCTTACCAACAATGGGGTCAATATGAATATTCAATACATAATCCACCCTATTGGGGGCATAATCTATATCAGTCAGGTTTGAACACTGACCTTTTTCTCCTCGTCATCCTGCCTTGCCATTTTTGGCTACGTTTGAATTGTTGGATGTGTCAAATCTTACAAATGACCCCATCCAACATCAGTTTCATTGGTTGCCAATTCCAACTAAGATTCTGGGAGATTTTCCTAAATTTGAAGGCAAGTCTGGGGAAGACCCAAAAATCCATGTCATGATGTACCACTTTTGGTGCTCTTCTAATTCTTGGGTCGACGATTCTATTCGTCTTCATATTTTCCAGTGTACTTTGACCAGTACTACAGCCAAGAGGTATATTGAGCACCCTTGAGGAATTATCTTCAATTTCAATTCTTTGGCTATGGATTTCCTCAGTCATTTCCAGTTTCATGTCCCGTATGAAATCGGCACACACCTTCTCACTTCGTTGAAGCAGTCAACTGCTACTCACATTTCGCATCACATTCACGAATGGAAACATCATCGTCTCCTCATAAAACTTGAGATGCCCGATCAATTGTTGACTTAATGCTTTACGAAATCATTCATTCCCAGGATTGCTAAAGATATTTCCATGGGTGGATGTGTAATGGAAGAGGAAGTCATTTCCAAATCCCAATACCTAAATTTAGTTTATTCCCAATATGGGACTCTATACGAGCTCTTACTTGATGTGTCGCAACCTTCAACAGATCCCGCATCATCTTAGTCTCCTGTTATGCCTCTAGTGGATGGTGTTATTGGGACAATGGCTCATAATGATAGTAGTGTGCCTAAAACTTCTTCGACCTCTAAATCCACTATTTTCGCTACACCCTCCACTCCTTTTAGTAACCAGAAGAATCCTGGTACAACCTATGAGGTAATTTTTTTCCAATCTATCGCAATAGAAAAATCCTCAAAAGGTAAGAAAAAGGGTAAAGGCAAATCCAAATCCGATAACCTTAAAAAAAATTCGAAAAAGCCATCTGTTGACGATTCTTCCACGCAGAAGCCTAAATATCCTTTCCTGATATGTGATGATGATCATAACACCAATGATTTTCCTCAGCGTGCTGAAGTTGCCTGTCTTCTGAAGGGCGCACCTGGGACTCTAGCTGTCTTGAAATAACCTTTCCCTTCTCATCAGAAGAAAATGGTAGATTAAGCTCAATCGTCTGGAAAGTCTTAGTTTTTCATGGCTAGAACGAAACCTATGGCTATTATCACGAGATAGAAAGACTACCCCAATCCATCCAATGCTCCTATGGAAATAGAATCTATAGATCACCCTTTCTCTTCCATGCCTCCTACTTTTGGTCCTCCCCAGATTGAGAGACCTAGTAGTGACTCCATCATCCAACCACCCCAAAAGGTACTCTTCGAAAATCATCCTATAATATGAATGCAAGAGATGTGAAACACTATAATATTGTAGAGGATCTAGCTCAAGTGCCTTCAACGATGTCATATTTGGAGGTCCTTTATTCTTTTCCATCACAACGAAAGGCACTACTTTATGCTATTGGAGGAATTCATCCCATAGATTCTCATATTATTAGTTTTGATCTCGAGAATTTAGTTCCTTGCCTCCCATTTGAGGTGGATTTTTTATTCAAGTTACCATCATGGGAAAGAACAATCATATGACTATCGCTGATGAAGACGTTTTGACCTGCATCATGTCTCTCGCATGCAAGAAAGCCATTGGCTCTCCTCCATTGAGTCAGTCCCTGAATACCTTTGAAGCTTTCAATGGTAAAGGTTCTCGGTTGTACGGTATTCTCAAAGCATTGCCCATCCTGTTGGAGGGAAAAATGGTAACTTTAGAAGTTTAGGTCATAGACGCAAAATTAAATTATAATCTCCTTATTGGAAGCAGTTGGACTTATTCCATGGTTTGCGTGGTCTCCACCCTTTTCTGTGTCCTTTATTTTCCTCATCGGGGAAAATTCATGAATTTCAATCAGTCGGCTTTATTTTCCGCTGATTCTTCAACATGAACATTCCATATGTTGGGAGAACCGCTACCCCCTATCAAAAGATTCGATCGAGTCCATTCAAATACTTATCCCTTAAGGGAATTTTTCCACTCCCACCTCTTAATGTCGCCAGTGTAAATATGATATCGTTTGGTCATGATCCATGTATTGTTCCCAATATAGAACATCTCGAGAGTTTCGGTGATGTTATTCCTTTGAGCCCTACTGAAAAAATTTATCAGTGTATTCTCATGGCTTCCGAGTCTGCATCCAGAACCAACGATCATTTGGTTTCCTCTCTGGACACTTATCCGTAGTCTCCCTGGTTTGGTTCTTGGGAATCTGACGATCCCTTGAATGAGACTTTCCCCACTGATGAAATTATTGAGGAGGTAATGTCTCGCAAAGAAACTCCATGGGATAATGGAAATTGTTTCTCCTTGTTTCTCCCAATCCCAGGTGACATCTCCACCTGTCTAGAATCCCATGCTTCGTCTGTACCGACTGAATCATTTCAAAATAAAATATTGATTCATGAAGTGTTCTCCAAAGGGTACATGGTAAATATTACTCCAACCATTCCAATCGAAATCTCTGTCAAACCAGGGATTTTCGAGAATTTTCATATTTGTGCATATTGTTCTCCTCATGTGATCAAGATCTACACTGAGATTTTTCAGGAATTTTGCGATGTCTTCATGTGGTCATACGAAGAGATGAATGACCTTTATCCAAGTATTTTTGTGCACGGAATTCCTACCTATCCGAATTCGAAACCAATTTTTCAATGACTTTGTCCTGTGCACCTGAGAAAGACTCTTGCCATAAAGGGTGAAGTTGAAAAAGTTCTCAAAGTCGGTTTTATTTATCCTATCCCATTGACAGATTGGATCTCAAATATTTTTCATGTTAAAAAGAAAAAAGGGACCATCTAAGTTTACATCGATTACCGTGATATCAATCGAGTGTGTCCTAATGAAAATTACCCCACTCCTTTTATGGACCATATCATTGATGAATGTTCCAGGAGTGAGATTTTTTCCTTTATGGATCGTTTTTCTAAATACAACCATATTAACATTGCTCCATTTGATCAACAGAAAACTTCGTTTATCTACCCATGGGGGACATTTTCCTATAAAAATATCCCTTTTTTATTTAAGAATGTCGAGGCCACCTACCAGTGAGCTATGTCGTATCCTTTTCATGACATCAAGCACATAGTTTAGCCATATCTCGACGACCTTCCTGTTCATTCTATGAAACGTAGAGACCACCCACAATACCCCTAAGTTCTCTTCCTTCATTATCGACACTATAATATCAGTTTGAATCCTCATAAGTGTGTCTTTTGCGTCAAATATACTTGGCTCTTGGGTTTCGTGGTGTCCAATGAAGGAATCTGTGTCAATACTCTTAAAGTTGAGGCAATCATGAATTTTCCTCCTCCCTCTTTTTTCATCAACTGGAATGTTTGGAGGGGAAGGCCAATTTCCTCTGTCGCTTCGTACTGAATTATGCTGAGCTTGCCAAAGGATTTACTCCCTTATAGAAAAATTGAATCCCATTCATATGGGATGAAATTTCCCAAATATCTATCGATGCATTGAAACAAGCTCTCATTAATGCTTCGCTACTGCATCCTCCCAATTATCACCGCGATTAATGCGTGTATTTGACCGCTGTCGACAACACTACTAGTATGGTGCTGGTTCAGGATGATGATGATGGTTAACAGAATGTAATGTACTACTTGATCTGAGGTATATTTGATACTGAAACCTGTTATGCTCATGTAAATAAACTCGCTTTGGTTGTTGTCCATGATGTTCAGCGTTTTCGTCACTACATCCTCCTGCACAAAACATTGGTGACTTATCATTTCAAACCCATGAATTACATTCTCACACGCTAGTTTCTTGGGGTCAAGTAATAAAAATGGGTTTTCATCATTCAAGAGTTTGACTTAGAACTCACTACTGCTAAGTCTAAGAAATCCCTGGTCTTGGTTGAGTTGATTTGTGATCTTCCCACTACAGATGATCCCACTCCTCTTGATGAGTCCATTCCAAATGAAAGTTTCTTTCTCATTAGTACTCTTGATCCATGGTATGGAGACATCATTTTATATCTCTAGACCCAATATTTTTGGCAAGAGATATCACACTCTAAGCGACGATGGATTCGCTAGCAATCCTAATCTTACCGTATCGTTGGAGACACCGTAATTCACATTGGTAGTGACTTTGTCCTTCGTCGATTTTTGAGTCTCGAGGAATCTAAGAAAGCTCTCAATGAATGCCACTCTATGGGTTGTGGTGGTTACATGTCTAGTTATGCTACCGCCCAAAATATCCTTCGTACGAGGTATTTTTGGCTGTCTATTTTTAAAGATTGTATTATTGCAGTACAAAAATTCCATGACTGCCAAGTCTACTCTCGGAAAGAGTGTGACCCACCCTCACCCTTGCACCCAATTGTGAGCGTCAAACCTTCTGTGAAATGGGGCATATATTTTGTGACTTGTAACCCTCACTCAATCAGGGGGGGGCATGGTTATATTATCGTTACTTTAGTTATTTCACTAAATGGATCGAAGTGATGCCTACATACAATAATGAAGGTCTAACTGCGATGCAATTCTTGTTCAATCATGTCATAGCTCGGTTTGGTGTCCCGAAAGTGATAGTCACTGATCATGGCTCTCATTTTCTCAATCATATGATGACAAAGCTCATTTCTCAATTGGGGTTACATCATGATAGTTCCACCCCTTACTATGCATAGGCCAATTGCCAAGTTGAGGTCATCAACAAAGTCTTGTTGACTATGCTTCAGCATACCATTGGGAAGCACAAACAAGATTAGCATCTCATGCTCTTCTCAACTTTGTGGGTGTATCGAACCTCTGCTAATATTGGAACTAGATTCACACTTTTCCAATTTGTGTATGTTATAGAGGCAACACTCTCAATTTAGTGTGAGATTCCTTCTATGAAGCTAGTTGTTGAACAACTTCTTGGTACTTCACCAGAAGAGGAATTCGTGCTTTACCTTGAGCGTCTCGATGAGACCCATAGGCTTGTTGCTTTAGTTATTGAAAAACAAAAAATATGAGTTAAAGCTCAATATGACAAATCCGTTAACCCTCATGTTTCCTCTAAAGGCGACTTGGTCTTGCTTTATGACCAAGCCCATGATAAATTGGGAGTAGGAAAACTTGAGCCAATGTGGCATGGGCCCTTGTAATATTCCTAATTATCTTTGAACTATTTGGAATATTAATTTTTTATTTTTTCATTAAGATAGATGAATAAGAGGGTAGAGAGACCCATAAATATCTTTAGTAGGAATAAAACCACCTCTAATGTGAATGTGGATCATTGTATCAGTTGAATAAAGCACCCTTAGGTGTGAATGGGGGCTAAAGCATGTGGATGGGGTCAAGGTTGACCAAATCAACATCGTTGTCATGGAGGTAGTGGAGAGTTATTGGAGGATAATGTAGTCATAGTGGGAGTAAGTCTCCACGAGAGTAGCATATTTAATGAGTGGGACCAAGGGTGAGGAATCTCACAAAACATATAATGAAGGGGATGGAAACCATAGAAGGCATTATTATTGTTGTTTATGTTTGGTATTTCATGAATTTTTGCATGCTTCATCTGTTTAGAGGAGTCTGTTGTGTTGTTTAGCACAAGGGTGTTTCCGAGCAGAAATACCATTGTTAACACTGGAAAATCGTACAAGAAGAAGACGGCATTAATTAATGTCAGGTAGAAGGATTTACAGGGCTGAAAGACATTAGATAATTTGGAAATTATTTAAAAATATATAAGTTTGAGGAGAAATCAAATTTGAGCAAGTCATAAATGATTTTGCGTGCATTTTCCTTTCTGAAGAGAGCCTTTTGACCCGAAATGTGCACAATCCTGGGAGTGGCGAAAGTCAATTTCCAGGACCACAAAAAGCACACTCCAGGACAATGATTTCACACTTTAAGCCACCTAAGGACAACCACCAAAGCATCCTTAGACATCAAGGGAGAACACAATGGAATATTTGTGGCACACAATGGAATCATCTCCCTCTCTTGGGTCACCATCCACAATTTACCAAGAGAGGGAAGGAGGATTTGAATTCTCCTATATAAGACCACCTAGAGATGAAGAACTTGAGAGAACATTTTTATGTTGGCCAGAATTTCCCAAGCAATACCAGCAGTGTGTGATCCAGAGCTGAAGATAGAGGGGAATCAATTGTTGGCCATCCAACAAGTTCAGTCCACCACAGTAGAGAGAGGGACACTTTGCACCGAAGCAATCTTGGAAGTAAAAAATCCTTTTATCGGGACTTAGAACCCATGTTCTAAGGGCCCTTTGGGAAGAGGGTTAATGTTTCATCCTCATTTCCTACTAGCACTCTATAAGAGGGGCCGAAGAGCCACCATTTGGATTATTGCAATTGTTTGACTCTATTCAGAGCTTTGTTTATTTGTTTTAGTTTTAGTTTAGTTTTAGTTTATATATGCATACTATCTCTCTATCTAGTATGTTTATGATTCTAGCCTGTTCCATTAACTTGCTTGACTCCACTTATTTTTCTGCCTGTGACCAATAATATAAGTGGGAAAACCATACCCCTTAAGTTGGTCTGATTTCGTACATACGTGAAACAAACACACTAACAGAGGATTGGCGACTCCACTAATGTTTATTACCAAGTTTATGTGGTTGTGCCTTTTTGGAGAGACCCTTGTTTGTGCTGTGGAGCGGAGATGAATTTCCCCCTTCTTCTCTTGCAATACCTAGTTCATCCTAAGTGACAAATTGAAGTATAACAACTCCAAAAAATACTTTTGCAAGAATTTGTGCACTTTTCCCTCCCATAGACGTGCCCAGGGCGCGCATTTAGAGCTAACCCGCACGTAGGCATCACGCTTGTTTCAACCTTTTGCGTGCAAAAGACAGAAAGAGAAATTTCTCCCACATTTATATCTTTTCTTGCTTGTAAAGTGCTTGGCGGCCCATAATACATCTTCCAGCACTGGTTGAGGTACCCAACAGCCTTATAAGGCTCACTCTTAGCTACTTTTTGTAGGCTTAGTGTCAGTTTAATTTCAAGTTGATTTTTGCAAAGTTCACACATAATTTAAGTTGGGGGGAAAAATAACTTCCATTCCAGAAAAAAATTTATGTTTTGAAAATTTAGGTGCCAACACACCTAGATAACTAGCCAAAGTAAGTGGCCCAAGTCCACGCATGCTTAGCTAGTTTCTTTTTTCTAGTGTAAAAGTTATTAGTTTAGTTCAATTTTTTCAGTAGGATTTCAGAACTAGGATTGAATTATCGATAGAAGAGAAAGTAATCTCTGTTGCCTTTGCACCCTCCAATGATCCTAGGAAAGCATATCAACACTCTTTATTCACAACTCACCATCTCTCTTTAGTTGATCACATAGATTAAATAGGAAAAATAGAAAGCGGCCCATATCCACACATGTTTTTATTTTGAGCAATGAATAATACAACATAGTTTAATAGGGGATTTTGAAAAGGATCATCGTATATCCACACGTTCAAACTATGTTCTTGTCCACTTTTTTCCAATAGACATCCACCCACTAAGCAAAGCAAAGACACCTAAAACTAACTTAACCAAACTCACTAAATTCTCTCCACAGGGTCCACAAAAGAATTTATTGTTAGGCATTCAATAAGATGCCTTGATAATTCTTCATATTGAAACATAGAAGTTGACTATTTATGGAGATTTAAATCCACCTATCTTCCCACAGAAAAGAAATCCCATGCACGACAGAGACCCGTTTCAGAGGGGTTTAGGCTTGGGCACAGTGCGTGCAGTATCAGTTGGGGCTACTTGACCCGATTGATACTCGGTACTGTTAGATGACTTAACAAGAAGCCCAAGAATCGAATGCTCACATGGGATGGTGGTACTTAGTGGAAAAATATAGGGCATCCTTTCCCTATAGGTGATGGTGCAGGCAAGCGCCATACCCTCTACCCTTACCTTGGTGGATTTTCTTTGGCTGACTGGGGGTGTTGCTAGATCTTACGGGATGTTGTGCCAACACTTGCAAGATATCTTCTCAAGGCCCAGTTACATTTGATTCTGTAAGGATGAATAGGTCTTCTAGGATTTGAGTACCATACAAAAACAAACAAAAACAACTTTTTTGATTGCTTGATCACATAGAATTAATTTAAAGGGAAAATTTATTTTATTTTCACTTTATTTTATGTATGCGACTATAATTTTTCTTTGTTCATAGACTCTATCCTCTTAAATTTTTCCAAAACCAGATCTAGTCGACACCAGAATGGACCCAGTGGGACGTCATTGGTCTAGGCATCTTTTGGACGTCCCCCCATTACCAGAAGAGGTTCCAGGTCTTTTTCCATTTAGGCGTCAAAGACAGAACACTGCCACCATTATTGCTTCATCCTTTATTGGGGCATCCTTCGTTGGGAACCCTGGTTGGTCTCCCAACACCACACCACACACCACTCCTCCCATGACCCCTAGAGGGCAGAGAAGTACGACCCATTTGGGAAGCCAATCAAATGCACAATAGGGTACGCCGCAGAAAAATGCTCTTCTAACCAGAACTTTGTGTTTTTGCAAGTTGCAATGGCGTCAACCTCCCAGTAACCTTTCTTAGCTTCATTAAATCTACCTGATTTAACCAAACTAAGGAATGAACCCATTGCACAAAACCCTACATGGCCTCCCATGCCCACAAAGCTCCCTTTGGATATTCCAAATTTCGAAGGAAAGCAAGCGAAAGACCTAGGTAATCATGTCATGACCTTCCACCTGTGGTGCTCATCAAACATTATCATTGACGACACTATTAGATTGAGACTATTTCAATGCACTCTGACAGGAGTAGCTGTGAAGTGGTATGTGGAACAGCCCTCTGCTATGCATGGAACCTTTAGCGCCCTCGCCACCGCGTTCTTGACATATTTTCAGTTACCCATTCACCATGTTTCCTGAATGAAATTACTGACACATTTTAGACAAACCCCTGTCATCCATATCTTGTACCATATCCATGAATGGAGATGGTGTCGTAGTTTATGTAAGGCTAAACTCGATGATTGGGTTCTTTTAGATTTGTTCCTGAAAGCTCTCACTGCAAATATTTCAAAGGATGTGGCGCAAAAAAGGACCATATCTGAAGAGAACGCCATTAACAAAGCCCAGCAGCTTGAGATGATTTATATGCACTCAGGATATATTTACAATATCCTGTTGAACACACTGCACCTGCAAACTTATTAGGAATTTCCAGGCACGTCGAACTCTACAGACATACTAATTGGGTCATTGACCCAAAATTACCTAGGCAACAGTAGTCAAAACCATGGTTACACTTATAGTTCTACCCAGAACATACCTCAACCCGGTTTCCAAAGTCATCATATACCTCAGCAAAATTTGACCAATAGGGCGCCATCATATCACCATAGAGGACCCTATCTTCCGGCTCAGGGGACCTAGTACGTAGAGAGAAATACTGATGAAAGATCTCCCTCCAAGCCACTATACACCAACCTGGGACAGGGGAACCTGGTTGCCTCATCCTCTTGAGTTGTCAAGCACATCGATTACTGCAGACGTATTGATCGGGTCTTTTACCCAAGGTCACCTAGGTAGCAGTAATCTATATTCAGGGAGTTACCAAGTGCACCAACTACTGCAGACGGTTTGATACGGGTCTTTGACCACAGGTCACCTACGAAGCAGTAATCTATATTGGATGAGCTACTAGGTGTGCTGACTACTACATACAGTTTGATATGGGTCTTTAACCCAAGGTCACCTAGGCAGCAGTAATCTATATTGGGGGAGTTACCAAGTGTGTTGACTACTGCAGACAGTTTGATACGGGTCTTTGACCCAAGATCACCTAGGTAGCAATATCACCCATGATACTTAGGAAGTTACCAGGTAGGTCAATATTGCAAATGGTTTGATCGGGTATTTTTCCCAAGATCACCTAGGCAGCAGTAGTACCATGCATGTTGATAATGCAGATGGTTCAATCGGGTCTATGGCCCAAGGACACCTAGGCAACAGTAATCAATACCCTGGATACTCATACGATTCAACTCAGAATGTATCACAACCTAGCTATCATGAAAGTGTCCCTAACACTCATATACCAACCAAGGACAAGGGAACCGATATCCCTCATTCCCTGCACAGAATGGACCACTGGCAAAACATAATGTGTCGGTAAATCTAGTACAACCCTTCCCAGGCTCATCAACAACCATACAACGAGGAGAATTATGAAAATCCTCCAAATGCTGCAAAAATAAGCTGTGGAACAAACAAAAGGGAGATCCTAGACAAGGGGCAGTAACCAGAAACGCCCCCTGTGATCTCAGTCTGGAGGCAACCCCATCCGAAATCAAAACTAGGAGCCAAGTAACAACTCCCAAGGGAAAAATGGAGCTTAGAGTATCTGATCACCAAATCGAAAGAAACACTGTGATCAACACTCCATAATGCCTAAAGGTGATGCCACATATTTTTACCCCCGAAAAAATACTTTTTCAGTGCCGGAAGGTATGCCCTCTCTCATATTCTTTTTTAAAGCTCATGACATTCAACAATATTTGATAAAGATGATGCTTTCACTTGGGGTAGTTTCTTTTGCAGGTAGATCACAAACCATCCACAACTCCATCAATTGAAAGTTTCAAGAACAGGTATCATTATACCCCTAGCATGATATAGTCCCAGAAAAATTTGCATATCCTAACTTCATTTCTCCATCAGAAAAAAACCATAGGTTCCACGTATCCGACCGTGTTTATCATCACCTCACCCTGCACATGATAAACATCCTCGTTTGTTGGTAGAGCCTCCCCTCCATGGTGCTCATCACCCACAGTAGACCATAAATCACAACAAAAGTGATGCCATGGCCATACTACTTCAGTTCGGGAAGCACCTCATGCCCATTCAGTCATCATGTTGTAATATTCCTAAATTAGCACACAGCTAATTGAAATATTAAATTTTGATTTTTCTCTTAGATAGAGGAATAAGGGGGTATGGAGACCCATAACTCTCCTTAGTAGGAATAAAAGGCACTCCTAGTGTGAATGGAGGTCATCTAAAAGCTATATTGAAGACCCTTAGGTGTGAAAAGGGGCTAGAGCATGAAGACTAGGTCAACTTTGACCAAATCAAACAACGCTATTATGGAGGAGTGGCATTCATGGTGGGACAACATAGTTTTGGAGGGAGATTGAATGCATGGAAGTAGTGACCTAATTGAGTGGGACCATGGGTAAGGAATCTCATCACTTATTTAAGGAAGAGGATGGCAGCCATATGGGGTTATGTTCGAGATTATTATTGATGTATGATTTGTTTAGATATGGAATTGTCATGTGACATTCCATGCTTTCTCTTGTTGTTTAGCTGAGAATGCAAGTGTTGTTTAGCACTGGGTGTTCTTGGTCAGGAATCCCACCTCTTTCATTGAGTAGCTCTTGAAATAATATTGTACTTCATTCTACATTAGGCATTGGTGCCACATATCTTTTCCTATTTTCTGTAGAACATTCATATTCAGAAATTGTACATTTCTGAAGATCAGTTTGAGAGGATGTTGTCCTTCAATATTTCAGTTGAGGAACCAATGAAGGATTCATCTTATCACATTGAGCTTCAAGATCAGCCTTCCAGTGCTTCAGATCTATATCAGGCATTAGGCCATCTATTATTCATCTCTGAGCAGTAGCAATCCCTTAAGGAATTACGCAGTCCATTCTTGTAGATCCAAGGGAGAAGGGAAGTTGCTAGAATTTCAGCTAGTAATCTAGTGAAGGACCATTACTTCACATTGTATACATTATTTCCATAATTTTTTAGTTATATTTCATATCTTAGCAGTAGTCTATAGAGCCTCATTCCTTCACAACACAGTTTTCATGAGCATTTGTGTAGTAGGAACTGTAACCATCTTTGGAGGATTGAGGAGCTAGATCTAGAGATTCTAGCTTGTGGATCTAGAGAAGGGATCAACCCTTCAAGATTAGATCTAATATTATGACATATTTCAGCCATCTATTTGTCATATCTAGCTTTAGATCGTTATAACCCAGCAGTCAAAGGATCAAAATCAAGGAGGGTGATTTTCCAAAGTTGTAGATCTGGAATATCCTTTCTGGGTTATCTTGGGTATCCATCATAGAGCCCAGATCTTGAATATTGGCATCATCAGAGCTCCATATTTCCGTATATATGCATTTTCCTTTTCAGCCTGCAATCATATATTCATATTTTGCTGAAGGGAAAGCAAAGTATTTTTTTCCAGCGGCTCTGCAGTTACGTAGTGCCTATTGTGGGATGTTTTCAAGGTGATTCTAGGCCATCTCTTTGGCTAGATCTACTCATATTTTGTACATTGTGTAACTGAATCTTCTCCTATATAATAAAATGGCTCAGCTATTCTGTCTATATCTGTGTTGATCATAAAATTACAAGTACATTTTCTATATTACAAATATTATGTTTTTGTATCAATGCATTATTCCATTTTGGGATATTACAGTGGTATCAGAGCATAATCTTGGCTTAGCCTGTGAGTTTCAAGCCAATATGCTATAAGAAGAAGAAGAGAAGAAAATGAGGTCTAAAAATTATGGAAGGAGTGAGCTTGGTCTCATCAATTTTCAGATCTATGAAGAACCTCTCCAAGGAGGTCAAGCAGATGAAAGAGGAGAGATGCAATAAAACCTTTAAATGGTTTCAAGAAGAGGAAGGTCCATGTACTTCCTATCATCAGAAGAAAGAACTGGTGTTACATAGAACTCCAAAGATATACGCTATGCCTTTCTCTTTTGAGGAAGAAGAAAAGAGGCATGGATATAGAGGGCACTTGGAACATGAAATTCTAATTGAATACCTGGCAGAATATAAGTCTCAACCTAGAGATTTCAAGGAGACTCTAACTCTCCCAAAGTTCATTCAGCTTGAACAAGAAATAAGACATTGCAGCAATAGGAAAATAAATGGAAATAGATTTATATTGTCTACCTTTGATGGGTCATCCACATGTATAGCAAGGGCCTGGGGAATGAAGTTGGATGCATTCTTCCTACTACATCCAGTGGTAGAAAGAGAAGCTATTGAGATTGTAGCATTGCACCTTGAGGGTGAAGAAAACATTTGGTGGTTCGGCCATTTGAGTCATGCAAGAGTGACTGCATTTGCAGATTTTACTCAAAGTTTGATCAAGAAATTTGACAAGAAGAAATAAAAGGAAAAGAGACCTTCACCACCACTTGTTGCATGAGCACTTTCATCAGGAGAGAGAACACTTGCACCTTTGCAAAGTGGTCTTGATCTCTTGACATTTAGAGCCCCATGCACTATTCTGGGGATGCATAAGGAGGAGGAGACTTGTACCAGCATTGATATAGCCATAGAGGAGCAGCCATCATCATCAATATTTGGGGAAGTCATCACACCAGAGGAAGGAACCCTTGTAGCAATACAAGATGTTCCCAAGCTTTACCAAGGTATGCATATGTTTCCAGTTTCTTTTATTTCAGCACATCTTATGGAGGGTTATGGGAATGTGCAATTGCATGACCAAGGGTCAAAGCATATTGCTGATTTGGAGCAGTAGACTATCACTGCACTGAGCAGCCCTGAGTTGTTCAAGGAGGCGATAAACAATCATCCTACTTATTCATTATTGAGATGCACACAACTCCTGGGGTTGGAGTGTGGGTTCCTGGAGGATAATATGGGAATTTTCCTAAACAACCCAATGTAGAACTATATTTTCAACATTAGGCATGAGCATGAGACAAAAAAAACACTATTATGGAGATCAACAACACTGTCATTGAGCAACAATGATGAGTTGGGGGCCCAACTATTATTGGAGCATTCTGATGACCATTTTAATTATGATATTGGATGGGTAGATGATTGATGAAAGACATCATATCTTTCACTGTTGTGATGGATCTTTCTTAATGATAATTTCATAGCTCAATGGGAAGTCTTTGCCTTCAGCGTAATTGGATCCCTATGGATTCAACATGGTCATTGATGAGTGGTCTTCACTTGGGGATCTCCAAGAGATTGCATTTCATCATCGAATGAAATGAAAAGGTACAAATATAATATGGGAAGATGGTGTTCCCCATTGGAGGAGTACAAAAATGGAGCATGGCAGGAGACACCCACATTTGGATGAAGGGGTGTGGATGGTAAGAAAGAGGTTGGTGAGTCACCTTCATATCTATGACACAGGGCAACGGGATGCTTGGCTGCATTGGCTACTCTTGAAATAATTTGGCCATCATGTGACATATATTTCTTCTAAGGGTATGTTGGTGTGTGTAACTTGGCATGGAACTTGCATCATATGGCAGCAAAGAGTTTGGGTGTATTGTGTTGATATGACATTCTTCATGTCAATCATCATATTCTCACCTCATGAATTGTATGATGAAGGTGTGAGGGGGAAGCAAGAGCTATTGTTGCTTTGGCTACCCTTGGGAGAGTATGGGCATAATTTCTCCCATACTTGGCATGATATTTCAGGAGAAAGGGATGGCACAATCAAAGTGCAAGGAGGCTACCCTTCATCATTGAAGGATTAGGAATAACTTCCACATAGGAAGGAGACTTCCACACATAGCATCATGATGGTGGATAACTTTGGCATATGGCATGTCAAAGGATGGAGTCGTGGAGTGGCAAGAGCCTTATCACTAAGGCCAACATCGTTGTCACTTGGGAGTATGTTTCTATTGATGGAGTGTTCCAAGAGGAGTATGCATCCCTTCATTTTGAAAACCTTTATGAGGACATTCTCATGGGAGGGCTCATCCATGGACCTCAATTTCAGCCTACTCATAATGCATGGTAAGAAATGTATTTCTATACTTATTGATCATTTCAAAAATTATTTTCATTATCTCACCATCTATGTACAGTGCATTGTTCCATAAGGGGGCAAGGTTACTTTTGGATTTCATGGTCATTCTAGGGCTAACAATTATGATGGACGTAGCTCTTCTTTGCATGACTTTGAGAAAGTATGGTCTTATTTTTATGCTCACCTGATATATAATGCCATTTACTGCCTCATATTAGATGAGCAAACATGCACAACTAGCAACTTGTTGCGGGACAACTTGCCACATGATGTTCTAAAACAACAGTTAGTAAAACTATGCTGTATCCACTGGAGAAACCATTGGTATCATCCAAACTTTCACATAAACTTCAACATTTTTCTGATTTGGATACCATATGGTGATGATGTACCATTCAATTTTCATTGGATGGTTTGGGCCAGCATGATTCATGACTATAGAGAGATGATCTTTGAAGATCCAATCTTCTTCTTGCCTTTTGAGGGAAACATTATTGCAGCCCAAAATCAGCAGCTACTCTACACTTATCATAAGTGGAGGGAGAGATAGTGTGGGGTAGGCCATTTTTTCTACCATGTTTAGTTATGTAGCCCACCTAAATTGTAGGAGCCAAAGGTGGAGGATATTTTTCATGAGTTACCATTTTGGAGGGTGGCTCATTTCATATGGATGATAGCCTAGGAATGGGAGGTTCACAAAGGAATGATAGTTCCCAACATATTTCATATTCCATGACTCAAGAAGGCCTCTAGAAAACACATTGTTGCCTCCATGGGTTTTTTACTTCTACATGATGATAGCTATTTGGGATGGCTACTAAAATCTAACTTACTTGGGAGAGGAAACTTGGAGATTTATTGATAAGACAACATCTTATTCCTTGGAGAAGTTTATCATATGAGTTTGCTACATGAGGAGGAGAGGAGGCTCTTCAGTTTTATCCTTGCAGTTTCTTGAGGACAAGCAACATTTGGGAGGGGAGGACTGTAATATTCCTAAATTAGCACACAGATAATTGGAATATTAAATTTTGATTTTTCTCTTAAGTAGAGGAATAAGGCAGTATGGAGACCTGCAAATCTCCTTAGTATGAATAAAAGATACTCCTAGTGTGAATGGAGGTCATCTAAAAGTTGGATTGAATACCCTTAGGTGTGAAAAGGGGCTGGAGCATGAAGACTGGGTCAACTTTGATGAAATCAAATAGCGTTGTTATGGAGGAGTGGCATTCATGGTGGGATATCGCAGTTTTGGAGGGAGATTGAATGCATGGAAGTAGTGACCTAATTGAGTGGGGCCAAGGGTAAGGAAGCTCATCACTTATTTAAGGAAGAGGATGGAAGCCATATGGGGTTATGTTTGAGATTATTATTTATGTATGATCTATTTAGATCTGGAATTTTCATGTGACATTCCATGCTTTCTCTTGAAGTTTAGCTGAGATTGCAAGTGTTGTTTAGCACTGGGTGTTCCTGGTCGGGAATCCCACCTCTTTCATTGAGTAGCTCTTGAAAGAGTATTGTACTTCATTCTACATTAGGCATTGATGCCACATATCTTTTCCTACTTTCTCTAGAACATTCATATTCAGAAATTGTACATTTCTGAAGATCATTTTGAGAGGACGAGGTTGTCCTTCAATATTTCAGTTGAGGAATCGGTGAAGGATTCATCCTATCACCTTGAGCTTCAAGATCAGCTTTCCAGTGATTCAGATATATATCATGCATTAGGCCATCTATTATTCATCTCCCAGCAGCAGCAATCCCTTCAGGAATTGCACAGTCCATTCTTGTAGATCCAAGGGAGAAGGGAAGTTGCTAGCATTTCAGCTAGTAATCTAGTGAAGGACCATTCCTTCACATTGTATACATTATTTCCATCATTTATGAGCTATTTTTCTTATCTTAGCAGCAGGCTAGAGAGCCTCCTTCCTTTACAACGCATTTTTCATGAGCAGTTGTGTAGCATCAGCTGCAACCATCTTTGGAGGATTGAGGAGCTAGATCTATAGCTTCTAGCTTGTGGATCTAGAGAAAGGATCAGCCATTCAAGCTTATATCTGATCTTGTGACATATTTTAGCCATCTATTTTTCAGATCTAGCTTCAGATCTACATAACCCAACAATCAAAGGATCAAACTCAAGGAGGGTAATTTTCAAAAGTTGTAGATCTAGAAAATCCTTTCTGGGTTATCTTGGGTATCCATCATAGAGCCTAGATATTGAATCTTGGCATCATCAAAGCTCCATATTTCTATAGATATGCATTTTAATTTCCATCCTGTAGTCATATATTCATATTCTGCTGAATGGAGAGCATAGTATTTGCTTCCAGCAACTCTCCAGTTACGCAATGCCTATTATGGCATGTTTTCAGGGTGATTATAGGCCATCTCTTTGGCTAGATCTACTCATATTTTGTACATTGTGTAACTGAATCTTCTCCTATATAATAAAATGGCTTAGCTATTCTGTCTATATCTATGTTGACCATAAACTTACATGTACATTTTCTGTGTTACAAATATTATGTTTGTGTATCAATGAATTATTCCATTTTGGGATATTTCAGCATAAGGTTAAGTTTTACCATACAAAATAAAACCCCTTTCCTAGACGACCATGTTGTACAAGCAATTCAAAAGCGCATTGTTGCGCCTCAAATTTGGCCCACCATACCTCCAGCAGCATAATCCCATCTGCAATATTTTTCATCCGCTTTATAAACCTCACACATGAGACCAACCAATGGGGCCCCCACCCTCAGCAAAACACCCTCTTCACATCATCAGTGAGAGAACAATTTCATGTTTTGGGGCACTCGTCTCTGTGTTTTGTACAAACCAAACCCCATTATTTTATACTTTTGGTAAGTGTATTAAGAAAACAAATGGTGCACTATGTCCCCCACCCTCTCATTCATCTTTTCTTCCTTGGCAATAGTCCCTGAACACCCTTGGTCGGAGTATCACACCCTCACGCACAAGCCACTATGACATTCATAGCCAGTTTATACCCACCCTGGAAGTGCTACTAACTCCAGGGATTTCCCCATCAGAAATAACTATGACTGCCGCCAAGCTGCTTAGTATACTCCGACCTTGGGCCACTAAATCACCATCATCAGTTTTCAGTCACCCGTCGCCAACATGCCTATGTTAAACCCATCACAGCCAGGTCCTGATCCTTCATATCAGCAACCCCTCATTCGGTTGAGGCTTCCTTTTTGTCGACTTCAACACCTATTTTCCAAAAAGGAAGTGGTACCTTGGATTACCCCTCTCCATAAAAGGGGCATCCTCGGGTGGCATTGTGGGAGACATCAATGTCCACAGATTTCATCGATCCTCCTAACATTCGACTACAACAAAAGGTTTCATGTTAATATGGCATCATACCTTACAACCATTACACTTTGATTAAGTTTGTCAAAGACTTGTGCCTTCATAAGCGTCTCCTTGAGTAATGCTTACACGGGAAGGTCCCAGTCAGCACCTATGCGTACATGGCATAGCTATATGCCATACCAAGTTTACACATATGGGTACCACATTCCACCTATTGTCAAAGAAAAAATGCCCCGGAGGGCGTTAGCAATCGTCGTCAACAACCACCATATAACTACCATATTAGTGACACAGACAGAACATGTATCTGTCAAATAGATTTGTTTAACAAGCCACAACATCATGAGCATGGGACATTCCCACCTCGTAGAAAAATTATATATATATATATTATTATATTTGCTTACAGGGGTCCCATAGAACATGGTCATTCTTCGAACAGGTGCAGGGTGTTTCCAACTCCGAGCTTCACGTGGGTCTCTCTCTCTCTACGCATAATATACAGAAAAGAAACTATAATGTATTTTGACTATACAGTTGTTCCTAGACCTCACACATTATGGGGCAACTGTTAACACTGGAAAATCGTACAAGTTGAAGATGACATTAATTAATGTCAGGCAGAAGGATTTACAGGGCTGAATGACATTAGAGAATATGAAAAGTATTTAAAAATATTTAAGGTCTAAGGAGAAATAAAATTTGAGCAATTCATAAATACTTTTTCACACATAATCCTTCGTGAAGAGCGCCTTTGCGTGCCTTTTGACCCGAAATGTGCACAATACTGGGAGTGGCGAAAGTCACTTTCCGGGACCACAAAAAGCACACTCTAGAACACTGATTTCACACTTGAAGCTACCTAAGGACAGCCACCAGAGCCTCCTTAGACATCAAGGGAGAACACAATGGAATATTTTTGGCACACAATGGAATCATCCCCCTCTCTTGGGTCCCCATCCAAAACGTACCAAGAGAGGGAAAGAGGATTTGAATTCTCCTATATAAGACCACCAAGAGATGAAGAACTTGAGAGCACATTGCTATGTTGGCCAGAAATTCCTAAGCAATACCAGCAGTGTGTGATCCGAAGCTGAAGATAGAGGGGACTCAATTATTGGCCATCCAACAAGTTCAGTCCACCACAATAGAGAGAGGGAGACTTTTCACCGAAGCAAGATTGGAAGTAAAAAAAATCCTTGCATCAGGAATTAGAACCCATGTTCTAAGGGTCCTTTGGCAAGAGGGTTAAAGTTTCATCCTCATTTCCTACCATGACTCAATAAGAGGGGCCTAAGAGCCTTTGTTTGGATTATTGAGTTGTTTGACTCTATTAAAAGCTTTTGTTTATTAGTTTTAGTTTTAGTTTATATATGCATACTATCTCTCTATCTAGTATGTTTATGATTCTAGCTTGTTCCACTAACTTGCTTGAGTCCACTTATTTTTCTACCTATGACCAATAACTTAAGTGGGAAAACCACACCCCTTAAGTTGGTGTGATTTCGTAAATATGTGCACCAAACACACTAACACAACCACCCTCATCCTCAGGGGACTTCGAGTGCCCACTTAGGAGAGCTTCATTGAGCTTCATTTCCACCATCTGACATTAGGCCAAGCTTCAACTATCTTCGGGAATGCATTATCCTTCAAGAATTACGTTATTTTGTAGGGAAATTGTAGTGGAGGTTCAAGTACCAAATTTTTTGAGATTGTTTTCTAGTGAGGGGAGCAACCCTTCATCCGAAGGATCTATTGGGAGGAGTATCGGCTATTTTTTCATCATATCATTCACCTCCCGACATTTATCCAATTGTAGTGCATTATTCAGCCTTAGGGCTGCAATGTTCATATTGTGTATTTCCGGAAACCCCTTCTCGATTGTCTTGGAATGGTGCTAGAAAGCCTAGATCCCCTATCCCAACATTTTATAAAAAATATATCAACATTTCTATGTATTTTTAGTTTTAACCTACAACTTTTCTCCATAGGAATGCGTAGTCATGGCCTTCTAGCATTTTATGTAACAACATAATTTCATAGTTGATGTACTGGGCCATTTGAGGCTTGTTTTTCATAGATTGAGTGTCTTTTTCCTCAAGATCTTGTACTCATTTTTCTGCTATAATGTGTAATAAAATGTCTCTATGATCTTCTCCTATTTATGTATTGATATTTTACTGCATTTTCTAGTTTTATGTTCTATATTCTTGTTTTTCCTAAATTGGAACATTACAGTGGTATCAGAGCATAATCTTGGCTCAGCTTGTGAGACATCACATCTATGTCATGAAAATAAGAAGAGCCTCTCAAAGAAAGGGAGAAGGGGTACACTAATAGAATAATAAGGTTTGATTACACAAGGAATGAAGAAGACAAATGCAAGACTCCAATAGCAGGATAAATGGATGAAAAGGAGTTTCCAAAGCTTATTCTCCAAACTATGCAGGATATTTCCAGAGAAATCAAGGAGATGAGGATGGAAAGACATAAAGAGACCCCGAGAAGGTTTCTACATGGAGAAAGCTCCAACAGTTAACATCACTGGTGTGAGTAACCAACAAAGCAACAAGTCTCCCAATGCTCCACTATGACTACATTCCTAGCAGTAGGAAATGGAGGCGGAGGACCCCAAAAACAAGAAACTCTTGAAGATTATTTTCTAGAGTATGAGTCTCAATCTCAGAGATTCAGAGATAATCTGAACTTTCAGGAGTTCTGTCAGATCAAGGACAACAAGATACCCCAGAATAATAATAGGAGTGGAGGGTACATGCAGAACAATGATCTGCAACATACTATGGGTATGTTATTTTTGCCTGCTTTTGATGGGTCATCCAAGTGCATCTCCAAGTCTTGGGTGGAGAAATTAGACATCTACTTGTAGTTGAAACAAGTACTAGAGATTGAAGCCATTAAGATAGCAACATTTCACCTTGAAGGTGAGGCACATGATTGATGGTTTCATGGTATTTCTACATTGGGGCATGCCAAGGTGATTGCATATGTAGAATTCACCTGGAGGTTAGTAGAAATATTTGATTGAAGAGATCCAAAGGCACCTTTTGTTGAGCTAGCCAAGCTCAAGAAGTTAGGTAATATGGAGACCTATATCTCTGAATTTTTAAAACTTTCCATCATGGTGCCATATTTATCTATAGCTTGGAGAGTTTATATGTTCATTGATAGGCTAGCAGAGCCTCTGCATGGGTTGGTAAAATACACTAAATGAACTACACTCCAAGATGCCATTGAGAGGGCTAGAGACTTACAAGATTCTTTGCCAAGGGAAAGAGCTCCATTTCATCAAAAGCCCACTTTTCAATTAAAGGGGAAAGATGTGAAGGTTCTTCCTCAAAAGGAGAACCAGAAAATGGGCCTCTTAGTGATGATGTCTGAAGAGACTTGAGGAGGAGGAAGCTTTGCTTCACATGCTAATAACCATGGGCACTAGGGCATTGGTGTGCCCCAGGAAATACACACTATATTGAGGTGTTTTTTGATAGTGAAGAGGAGGAAGAATAAGGACCAAAAGGAGACATTAGTGTTGTGACACTAGGAGAGGATCCACCACCACGAGGAGGTGGGAATGAGGCATTTTCTCCAATTGTAGGGGGGCTTGCATATTTGCGAGGAGTATCCAAGTATTTGACTTTGAGAGTTTGAGGTACGATTCAGGGGCAGTAGGTATTAGTACTGATAGGAAATGTGGCTACCCACAATTTTATTGATGCTCAAGTAGTGCATAGGAGAACAATACCTATTGATGATTTTACGGGATTCTCAGTTTTACTTTCCAGGAGCTAGAACCATGCAATTTGTGAAGTATGTTTTGGAATTGTCTATAACCTTGGGGACATACACTTTGAATGATCACTTATTTGTGGTTGATATTCCTAGCACCAATGTGATATTGGGTGTGTAGTGGTTGATTACATTGGGGAAGGTCATTACATATTGGGAGGCCTTACAGATTGAATGGATAGATAAGAAGAGAGGTAAGCATCAGATGATTAGGGGCATGCACACTTATCCACCTCAGGAAGCCTTCACACATAATATGGAGATTGATTTGTGCAGAGGAAGCAAGAACAAATCAATCCACTCAAATATGTAGTCTACTCTAGACCATGATGTTATATTACTTGGAGGAATTCCTCCATGAAGGCCCCCAGATTGGAATTTGGTTAAAGAGTTCTCACAACAAGTGGCACCACTAATAGATCTAGCTAAGAGGAGAGCCTTGTATGGGACTATAAAAACACGAAGGGCCTTTAATTGGCTCAAGGAGGAGATTAATATTTGTTCGGTATCGGTATTACCAACTTTCACAAAGCCTTTTGCACTGAAAGTTGATGCTTCAGGAGTGGATGATGGCACAAGAATGGTGCAAGAGGGATATTCCATAGCCTTCAAGGGTCAGAAGGTACATCCACATCGAAAGGAGTCTTCCATATATGGTAAAGAGTTGCTAGCCTTCATACATGCATTAGCCAAAATCAGGAAGTTTTGGATGGGCAATAGCTTCCAAGTGAAGGTTGACCACCATAAACTTCAATATTTTCTTGAGCAGGAACTGTTGCAAGGGAGGAAAAAAAAGTGGGATAGCAGTATTTTGACATGTGGCTTTGGCATTGAACATGTCCAAGAGGGGAGCAATGAGGTTACAGGTGCCTTATCATAGAGGACACCAACACTTTCATTGTTGAGTATGGATCCAGATTGGGAGTCCCAGCTATTGGTGGAGTATTCCAAGGACCACGTCACATGTGAAGTGCTTGATGGGCACGTGACTGATGAGAGGTATAGAGTGATGATTGGAGTCATCTATTACCAGGATCAGATCTTATTGATTATATATTCTAAGCTCAAGGAGAAGGTTCTACATGCATCAAATGATTCACTCCTTTCCAGTCACCAAGATTTCATCAAGACATATCAGGCCATTTGGGGGAGATTTTCATGGGAGGGTCTCAAGGAGGATGTGCTCCAACATATCAAGAAATGTGTAGTTTTCCTGAAGAATGAGGAGTAAAACAACCATCTTGCAAGGTTGTTTGATCCAGGAGGATATCGGTGGCCACCCACCTAATCCGTTTGGACTCCTAGCATCAATTCTTTCAGTTTTTCAGCTTCATAACAGCTTACTATTTTTAGCAGGTTTTTGGGTCCTGAACTTCCGAAGCCGTTTTGAGGCCCTAAACGATATTTTTTGGGAAAATAGGGAGCAACATGGGTCATAGACCAATTTTTCTCACTCAAAATTTGTATTCCTTAGACATATCTTTCTAACGAGCTATTGAGCGCATCAAACGGAGTTCGGATGCCAAAGTTACGTCCTCGGGAAGTTGAAACACCAATTTACCCAAACGGGGCCCACAGTTTTTGGCGCATCATCTCCTAGGGTTAGGTTTTTGGACGTTTCGGATCCTACATTGTTTCTGAACAATAAATAAGCCCTTGAGCCTCATTTTAACACAGTTCAGGGTGCTGGGAGCCGATACATCTCTTCTCAGGGATAAGTGCTACCAATGCCCTAACTCGCTTGTTCTGATCATGTCTATATTGTAACACAGTTTAGGGGCTGATAGCCAACACATCTCTTCTCAGAGATAAGCGTTGCTAGTACCCTAGCTGTTCATTTCCATTATATCTCATTGTAACACAGTTCAAAGGCCTGTAGCTGCCACATCTCTTCTCAGATATATGCCTACCAGTGCCCTAGCTATTTTATTTCAGTCATTTGAATATAATAAAATGAAGCATTATTTCCACTGCATATCTGTCTTTATGGTTATATCTGTATTCTGTTGTGTTCTTGCATAAATCCAGATCAGTGGTATCAGAGCGGTCTTCTCTTTCTATTTTTTTCTCTTCATGTCCCCAACGTGGCTAGGGTATAAGGAGTTCAACCTCACAACCTCGACGACCCCCCATGGCGGAAGGAAAGAAAGACGAGGGAGCAGGAGATCCTATCAAAATCTTGCTCGAGGATGCCCTCGAGAAACAAAGGAACACAATGATTGATAACTTTGACCAGATCCTTCAATGGCTACCCACAGACGGCACATCTACATCCAGCACGTCCACCAACAGGTCCGCGACATCCTGGACAAATCCAACACCAAGTTCAGCAGAATTTGCACCCCCCCATGGAGGAAATTAACGTAATGGAGACCATTTCTTCCTAAGGAGGGAGGAATGATCCAGGTGGATATTGGTGGCCACCCACCTAATCTGTTTGGACTCGCAGCATCACTTCTTTCAGTTTTTCAGCTTCAGAACACGTTACTATTTTTAGCAGGTTTTCGGGTCCTACACATCCGGAGACGTTTTGGGGACTTAATGATCTAGGTGGATACTGGTGGCCACCCACCGAGTCCATTTGAACCCCCACCATCAGTTCTTTCAGTTTGTAAGTTTCAGCACAACTTAGTATTTTTAGTAGTTTTTCGGGTCCTGAACTTCTGAAGCCGTTTTAAGGCCCTAAACGACGTTTTTTGGGAAAACGGGGAGCATTTCTAACTCAAAAGTTGTATTCCTCAGATAGATATTTCTAACGAGCTATTGAGCGCGTCAAATGGAGATCGGATGCCAAATTTACGTCCCCGTGAAGTTGAAACACCAATTTACCCAAACAGGGCCCACAGTTTTTGGCGCTTCATCTCCTAGGGTTAGGTTTTTGGACGTTTCAGATCCTACATTTTTTCTCAACAATAAATAGGCCCTCGAGCCTCATTGTAACACAGTTCAAGGGGCTCGGAGCCAATACATCTCTTCTCAGGGATAAGCACTACCAGTGCCCTAGCTCACTTGTTCTGATCATGTCTATATTGTAACACAGTTCAGGGGCTAGTAGCCGACACATCTCTTCTCAGAGATAAGTGTTGCCAGTACCCTAGTTGTTCATTTCCATTAACTCTCATTGTAACACAGTTTAGAGGCCTGTAGCTGCCACATCTCTTCTCAGATATACGCCTACCAGTGCCCTAGCTATTTTATTTCAGTCATTTGATTATAATAAAATGAAGCATTATTTCCACTGCATCTATGTCTTTATGGTTATATCCGTATTCTGTTGCGTTCCTGCATAAATCCGAATCATTATTACAAGCACTTACTTTTCCGAGAGAGAGATGGGAGAGCTCATTTATGGACCTCATCACCAGCTTGCCAACAATACATGCTAAGTTTTGTGTCTTTGTAATTATTAATCAAGTAATAGAGTATTTGAGTTCCTTTTCCATTCATTTACAGTACATTTCTGCATAAGAGGGAAAGCCTCTCTTTGTACTTCATGGTCTTATTTGGACCACAATCATTGATGGGGTTTGCCACTTCCTAGAGGGCTTTGGACAAGTGTTGTCTTAAATGGGGTGTACTGAGTTGACACCAAACATCAGTTACTACCCCCAGGATGACGAGCAGATGTAGGCAACAAGAAAGTGGCTCGGAAGCTACTTACCACAATTTGTTATGGGAAGCAAGGAGCAGAACTGCACTGGTTTCACTTGGGGAACTATTTTCACCATCCAGAATTTTATATGGAAATCAGTGCATCTCCATTTTTGGTTCCATATGATGATGATGTTTTATTCACTGTTGTTAGAATGGTTGGGGCAAGAAAGGTTCTCAGAACCAAATATAGGATCCTAGAGAGGCATGATGTATTTTGATCTCTTAAGGACAACATTGCTACAGCCCAATATTAGCAGGATTTCTATATAGATCGTGGATGGGAAGGGAGACAACGTGGGGTGGAAAATTTGGTCTATCTCCATTCTCAGCCTTATAGACCACTTACATTGTAGAAAAAGGGGACTGAGAAGCTTTTTTATTGGCCAAACAGAATGGTGCATCTTATTGGGGGAGTAACACATGGGTTGGAATTTCTCATTGGGAGTAAGATCCCCAACATTTTTCATGTCCCATGCCTCATTGAGGCCATTATATAGCATGTAGTTGCCACCATGGATCTCACACTTCTTTATAATGTGAGCCATTTGGTCTTATCACCAAAGGCTAACTTGGACTCTTTGGAGGGGTAGCTAAAGCAAAAGTTGAATGGAGAAAATTTGATTCAGTGGAGGAACCTATCGGATGATGATGTTACATGGGGAGAAGAGAATACTTTACAACACCCATATTTGCATTTTCTTGAGTACAAGCAACACTCAGGAGGGGAATATTGTAATATTCCTTATGAACTTTCAGCTTGTTGGAATATTAATTTTTTCTTTTGTGATTAAGATAGAGGAATAAGAGGGTAGAGAGACCCATACATATCTTTATTAGGAATAAAACCACCTATAATTGTAATGTGGATCATTGTATTAGCTGAATACATAAACCTTAGGTGTGAATGGGTGCTAAAGCATGTGGATGGGGTCAAGGTTGACCAAATCAACATCGTTGTCATGGAGGTAGTGGTGAGTTATTGGAGGATAGCGCAGTCATAGTGGTAGGAAGTCTTCATGAGAGTAGCATCTTTAATGAGTGGGACAAAGGGTGAGGAAGATCACCAAGAATATAAGGAAGGGGATGGAAGCCATAGAAGGCATTCTGATTGTTGTTTATGTTTGGTATTTTATGACTTTCTACACGCTTAAGCTATTAAGCAGAGTCTGCTTTGCTGTTTAACAAAAGGGTGTTTCCGAGTAGAAATCCTACCCTCATCCTTGGGGGACTTTGAGTGCCCACTCAGGAGAGGTTCATTGAGCTTCATTTTCATCATTCGGCATCAGACTAAAATTCAACCATCTTCAACAACGTAGTCTCCTTCATGAATTGCGTTATTTTTCAGGGAAATTGCAAATGGAGGGTCACGTACCCAAGTTTTTGAGCCTGTTTTCCAGTGAGGGGAGCAACCCTTCATCCAGAGGATCTATTGGGAGGAGTATCAACCATTTTTGCATCATATTAGTCACCTCCTAGCATTTATCTAGTTGCAGTGCATTATTCAGCCCTAGGGTTGCAATTTTCATATTGTGTAATTCCGGAAACCCCTTCTGGGTTGTCTTGGAATGGTGCTAGAAGTTCTATATCCCTGATCTTGACATTTTGTAAGAAATATATCAGCAGTTCTATGTAATTTTAGTTTTAACCTGCATTTTTTCTCCATAGCACTGCAAAGTCATGGTCTTCTGACATTTTATGTAGCAGTAGAATTTCATATTTTATGTACTAGGTCATTTGAGGCTTGTTTCGCCTAGCTTGAGTGTCTTTTTCCTTAATATCTTGTACTCATTTTTCCGCTATAATGTGTAGTAAAATGGTTCTATGATCTTCTCCTATTGATGTATTGATATTTGACTACATTTTCCAGTTTTATGTTCTATATTCCTTTTTTTCCTAATTTGGAATATTACAGCCTTATATCGTTCAACGAGTATTGGAACGAGGAGCCTATGGGCTAGCAGATTACGAAGGAAATCCATTAGCTAAGCCCAGAAATTGGATCTATTTGAAAAAATATTACGCTTAATCATGAGTGTGATACTTTGTACATTAGTGTTTTATTAATTAGTGTGCTTTGATTGGATTTTTGGTGTGAGTGTTTGCTTTGCAGACATGTTTCCTCTACTTACATTTTGTTCCACTTGGTTTGTAGATGTCATCGCATCATTATGTTAGTTTTACTGATGGAACTTACTGTAGAACATGGAACCTGTCTTTCATTGCATGGGCACTCTTTTCCCCTGATGGCGAGTTGATTAATTTGAAAGATATTTGTTTGGGTTGACAAAATAACAATATTGCTAAATATAACTGTGCGGTGATCGATCTATTATCGAATGTTATTGATCTCGGGATTAGATATTTGGTTGTTAAATTATACTCACAACTCATTTTGTTACAGTTAAATGTCCATTATTTTATGCGAAATCCTCAAATTTTGCGTATTTAATTGCGTGTCCAATTATTGGAAAGTAATTTTGATTTTATCACATATCAACATATTCCAAGACGTTTAAACCAACACATCATTATGATGCACAATTAGTCGTAGAAGCATGCATCTATATATATATATATATATATATATATATATATATATATATATATATAGATATAGGGTTTGTCAAGTTTGTTACATTCAAAATCTTAAAAAATATGTGTTATCTTACAAAATGGCTCTTTGAACCTACATCAATACAAAAATGTAAAAACATGGCTTGTATCCACCCACATGGTGCTCATGATGGCATGTGACTACTCAAATCACTCGCAAGAGTAGCCGATGCAGTTTGCCTCGAACCACGACCATATACCTTTGAAAGCGAAGATGGATTTCATCAAAGGTAACATACTTTGGGATGCCTCTCGTAAGGCCTACAAAGTTCCTCTCTAACTTGGATAGTGTGTCTGATCCCTCCTCATAAGGGACATCCTATACCGGGCGGGCTACCCTCCTCGCGATTGGTGACATACAAAGCGGTCTTTGAGGACCCATATCTATAAAAACATCATAAGTTTAAGTTTCAAAGTACATAACAAAAACATTCAAAAAGTAAAAAATTAAAAAAAACAATTTTTACCTACGTCAGTCCACTGTGTGCCTGGTGGAATGTGTATATCCGGATCTCCTCAGGAGTCAATGCTTGCATATACAAAGTCCTCAACCACGATGAGTTGACAATGCAGCCAGCTGAAAAGGTTGTAGGGAAATGCATCTGTTGGCTCCCACCCTAGTGGGGTGTAATCTCACACCACCTCATCAGTCTCGAGTCCCTCGAGGCTGGATCATGGATCTCCAACCACTGGTACTGAAACAATGATACTGTCTCCAAGAAGAAGGTAACTAGAATGGACCCATACCCAAATTTTTTCATCCGTAATGTATTTCACTTGGTTAATTTGTTCTTCATGTTGGCCAATATCCCCTCGCACCAGTTAAACATCGTTGGGGAAAACCAATCCACCACATACTGGAATTGAGATTTTGTTGCCTCATTCAAAACCTAGTCTCCTACCACTCTAGCTATGCAATGGAGGATTGTGCACAAGGGAAGGACTATAATATAGGAGATCTCTATCTTCATGCTCTCAGTTTTTCAAGCCTCGGGACAGTGTCTCTGGATAAGCATATTGGTACTCTCACCCCATGCGCGAGCTCTAGAGAGTTGGCTTCTTTCCCCTTTCATAGACAAGCCTCTAATGAAATATATGTCCATGGCATATAATTCTAATTCATGGTCCCCAATGATGAATATTTTTCAGTCCAAATCCCATAGTCCAATGAAATACTAGAGGAACTCCAGCTGAGCTCTCAGCCTTGATGTCAAGAATAATTTCAGTAAACCACAATTTTGCAATGAATTTACACAATTTTGGTCTTGCAATGCTTGGTGGTCTTTCACATTGTGGCCTCATTCTTTCCATTCGATGACCATATCTAACGAAAAAACCTACAAAACATGTTCAAAAGACATTTTAGGAGCTTTCATTGGAGTATTTTTGGAAATCAGCCATGGAAATGAGCGGATTTCTTATTTCAAAATCTTCCCGGTGGCCAGCGCGACTGTCCTAATTAATTCATCATTGGTGGCGTGCTACCCTAACGAGATAAACACGACCAATGTGGGTCCGATAGCTCAAAACCGTGATGACGGCGCACGATTTTTAGGTTTTAAATCCTCCCCCCATATCTCTATTTATAAAACCAAATGCTAAAAGAATGGAATTAAAATGAAGAGGAGGCTTAGGGCTCTTACCAGACACTGATGGATCACTGAATTGTGTTCTGGATCGTTTGCGCCATTGATCTAAAGGTCAGAGGGAAAATGGGTAAAATGCACTTCTCCAAATAGAAAGGTGAAAATGAATTTACTTTTTGGTATATTAATAGATTTTTGAAATATTTTCACCATTATTTTATTATTTTTCCTCAATATGAGTGATGTTTTCCATTTTTTTGCATCGACAAGAATTTTACACTATTGCTGATTATTTTTTATGAAAACAAGTTGTATTTTATCTCTTTTTTGGGCTCTGTAAACATTTATGAAAAAGGAACCCCCTTGGAGTCAACTTTCAGCTCTTTTCTAACTCTCAAAAAATGAAAATATTATCGATTACTTTTCATTTTGAACTCGTTAAAGTGAATGAATTGAAATGATCTCAATATATGTTTACCCCTTTTTTGGGCTGAGATTTACTATCTATGAAAAAGGAATAGCTTGATTGAACATGGTCAAGAGGTTCTCTAGGATATTGTTTTTTTCCTTTTTTGATTCATGAGACATTTTACAAAAAGGGACATGTTAGAATTTCCTTTTTGTTTCTTTTCAAACTCCTTAAAGATGAAAATTTATTGAGTTACCATTTTTTTGGACTCGTTAAAAGATTAAACAACGAAAGACTTGTCACCATGAAAATACCGAGTTCCTTCTTCCTAGGGCTCATTAAACTTACTAGGATGGATTCATTCGAAGAATGAACTTACACACTCATCATATGTTATCCTCTTCACGTTGGCAATAAAAAATAAAGAGGTACTCCTTAGCAATAATGGGGGAAAATTGAAAGTGAACACCCTATGTGGATTTCGGGTAGCTTGTCACTCTTGAACATGTCACTCATTTGTAGTTCATGTCGGATTGGGGACATCCTACATTCATCACTTTACCTCCATGGGTTTGGGAAATTTATTTGTGTCTCATTTGATTACCAAATTTTTCCAACATGACCTCTTATCCTATTTGAGTCAAATGCTTCCATACTCTGGAGTTGTGTCACCAATATGTTCAAGAGAAGTCTTTTCTGTCAAGAATCCTATGCTTGTATGAGCTTCTCTATTACAATCCCGAATCACTACTATCATATTGATATATCTATTATTTCATGTCGATAATGTGGGAATCATTATGGCCCTCCTTCGATGAATCACTTCCTGTCGACTTCATCTCATTATCCGGGAAGGTGATTTAGAAACTTCTTTTCAATACCTTGGAGCTTGCATGCCTCAATGGAAGGTTATTCATTTTTTATGACAAGTTCACATCATTGGCCTTCGATCCAATGATTCGTCAAGTGTTCGACTTCAACACAGTGTTGTTGTAACTTGAGGTCCATCGTCATTATTGGTGGTCTCTCTCATGCCTGTTAACGTTTTTCATAATTAACTGGTAATTAGGTGATTTCTACCATGTTTGACACCAACACATATATTCGCATGGCTCTATTCGTACATTGGGTTGATTGAGATCGCGGTGAAGACCCTGATACTTATCTAATTGTTTATCCAGGCCGCGGGAGTTATTGAGTATTCATGATTGTATACATGATCCTATCTATACGGATGGTTGCGTCCATATCATAGATCCATTTTTATGATCTCTTTAGACAAGTGGATGTGACCATGCCATGGGTTCTTGTGTTATTTGATGCCTAGTGCAGATTCATGTGGTTATACGAATTCATACTAGAGATTTCATATATTGTAAAATGTTTGATTTGGTAGGTTTCATGGGGGTGATCTGAGTTCTTTGCCTTGGTTCATAAATCATTTTAACCATCAATATCCATTCTCCCTTCATACTTTAGGGGAATTTGTAACAAAGTAAATTTTCACCATGGTCATTTTCCATCCCTGGTCCTGAAATGCCCCGTGACAAACCCTGTGCAATTTTCCACCATGAAGAAATATGTTAATACATCCCCTTAATATTCAAACAAAATTGCCTTAGAAGATTACTGAATAAACTTGGTCAAAATCCTAGTTTCCTAGGTCGGCGAATTTCTTGATCTCATGCTCACGTTGATGCCAAATTGATATTTCTGGTTAAGTGCTGTGAGTGCCCTTATTTCTTGGAAAACCACGATGATCCCTTTCTGGAAGTGATTCCTCAAATGGAGGAGAAGCTTTGACCTCTAGAAGCTCCCTGATGAGGAGTTGGTTGTTAAACGATGGTGATAGAGTCGAGCTCTATGATTTTAGAGATTTGATCTCATCCATGGGAGTTTATCCCTTAGAATGTGGAACTTCCTCCTCCTTTCATGGGCTCCCAACCTCTTCTCCCTTCCTATAAATTCATGCCCCTCTTTCTGCTAATGTTAGTCCTGGTTGGTCATTATTAGGCTAGTTTGAACTCACGTTCCCTTTACATTCTTTCACTATGATAATGCCTAAGTTTTTGGGAGAAGGAATTATTTAGAGCTTCGGTGAAGGACTTGTATTTTCACCAAAGGGATGCCTCCAACATTAGGGCCTGGTTTATAAGATATTCCTTTTATATTTATCAATAAATCATCTGATGTTTGCTTTCTATACTTTTCTATTCATTTATGAAAATATTCTAGTACTCCTTGATCTGCTAGATAACTAATGTTTATGATTATTGTGTATTGGATTACGTTTTTTGTTGCCTCTTGATCATTCGCAAGTATTCATGTGCCATCAGTAGCAAGGACTGAGTCTCGAAGGATCGTGGATCAAGGTCATCATCAACAGGTTCGAACATAGCATTGGGAAAAAGGTACCTCTATCTCTTTTCTTGTTGCATTATGAATGATAGTTAAGAAATATTTTCATTAGAAAGTATCTCAAGTTTCTAGACCCTCTCTAGGGCTAGAGATATCGCCTCTGTCCGCAGAGGGGATTTATCTTGACAACACATATCACAATGATACACTTTCAGAGATAGTCTAAAAGTATCTCACATATGACAAAGATATGTATTTCATTGTGTAGGTCTACCAAAAATTAAGAATTACATTATGGGGAAGGAAATGGTCATCCACGCATACCATCGATCCTTGCAGTTCATATAAACACAAAGGAAGTTGCATAATGATCAACATAAAAAATGGTCCACATACTAGAAACAATTCCAATTGAACATTAAGTACAAGAAGGCAAACACCAATAATGTTGTAGAATGGCACAACCGACCACTAGTCACGGCACTAACCACTGTGCTTGACTCTTGTGGACACAAGAATTTAGACTCGATGCATCTATATAAGAGCGATCTAGAATTCAGCAACACATACTAGACACTCTTGGAAGGAAATCAAGTTCCAAATTTTCACCTCCAGGATACACTATTATGTCAACTAGGACACCTCTATGTTCCTTCAAGCGAGCGTGCCAAGATTATTTTTGAGGCACAATACATTTGAGTCATTGGACACTTTGTTGTAGAGAAAATAGTGGCAATTATACAAAAGTATTTTTGTTCTTCAAACCTTTGACAAGGTGTTGGGAAGTACATCAGATCCTCCACTACTTGTGCCATTTCCAAAATGACCATCAATAAGCAAGGCCTATATACTCCTCTGCCTACTCCTAGACGAACTTGGGAATCCATATCCATGGATTACATGTCGGGCCTCCCTTCAAATCAGCATGTCAATGACTCTAATATTTTCGTGATCATTGATAGATTCTCTAAGATGGCCAATATACAGCCTGCAAGAAGAGTATCACAATATAAGCCATTGCTAATCTCTTCTTTGAATGAGTGTGGGTACACTTTGGGATCCCACTATCCATTATCTAAAATAGGGACAACAGGTCCCTAAGTACATTTTTGTCAAGTCTCTAGTCGATGCTGGATACCAAGCTCACTAATTCCACAAATTTCCACCCTAAAACTAATGGCCAAATAGAGGTCATCAACAAGATGATCAAAAACATTATGCACATGTAAAATTTGAAACATCCTCGCACATGGGAAGAAAGCCTCCCCTATGTCCAGCATAGCTAAAATAAATATCTCCATAGCTAAAATGGTCACAACCCCTTTCAGGTGGGGTTGGGATTCCATCCAATATGTCCCATTAATGTTGTTATACCATTTGCATATACGCAGGCAGCTTCGGCCCATGTCCAGTCTGAAACTGACAGGGATAACAAATTCATTGAGCGAATCCAACACATCTACTAGCAGGTCCATGAAATACTAGACAAAGCCAATGCTAAGTACAAGCGGCAACATGACCAGTATCGGGTGCCACATAAGTTCCAAGTGGGTGACAAAGTTTGTCTACATTTGCAGAAGGAGCTCCTCACTGGGAAACAACGCAAGCTTAATTCAATCTAATATGGGACGTACACCATCACTAAGGTTTTAAGGGAAAATTCCTTCAAGATTATCATTCCACCATTCCTTGGTTTGCATCCAGTGTTCAATGTGGACTGCCTTCAGCCATACTTTCCACCATTACTAAACACATCCGACATTGCAGAACAAATCACACCAACAGAGTTAAACCCAGACTTCATGGAACATGCCATAAGTGATCAGATCATGGACACACAAATTAATAACACTCACCAACAGAATATCCAAATGTATTGAATTGTCAAGCTGGCCAACTCCTGCACCAAGGCAAGTGGCTCACTAGGGACCAAGTTCACCATAATTTTCCCCATCTCATGGAGGCACTCAATGCAATGGGGACCATTTATTCCTAAGGGGGGAGGACTAATACAGGTGGATATTGGTGGCCATCCGCCTATTCCACCTGGACCCGCACCATTGTTTCTTTCATTTTTTTGTTTCCTTAATTGTAGCACAGTTTAGTATTTTTTGCAGTTTTTTGGGTCCTAAACTTTCGTAGTCGTTTTGAGGACCTAAATGACATTTTTTTGGAAAATGGGAAAATTACAGTCCATGACTAATTTTTTAGTTGAAATTTGTAGTCCTTTCATAGATATTTATTATGAGGTATTGTGCATGTGAAATGAAGATTGTATGCCAGAGTTACGACCCAAGGAAGTTGATGTACTAATTTACCTCAACGATCAAATTTGGTGATTCATCTCCTAGGGTTAGGTTTTTGATGTTTAGGGTTTTGTATTGTTTCTAAATAATAAATAGGCCTTTGAGACTCATTATAAGACAATTCAGAGTTATGTAGCTACCACATCTCTTCTAAGAGATAAGTTACCATCGCCCAAGCTAGTTTATTTCCATTTTGTTTGTAAGCATATTTCAATTCTTTGATATTAATGAAATGAAGTGTTGTTTATGTTGCATCTTTGTATTTATGGTTATATCTATATTATGTGGTGTTCTTTTCTAAGTTCAGATCAATATTCAATGGTATAATTTGTCCCAGAAGCTTTTTTAGGTAAGATACATGAAAAATGTTTTGAATAGAGAAGGAAAATATATATCACGTTCCACTTGTCCAATCCTGTGAATAATATTGTAGGGACCATAAAATTTTTGAGCTAATTTTTATTTTTATTTTGTTTGAGTGTAGATTGCTTATAAGGTTGTAGTCTTACAAATACCCAATCACCCTCCTCAAATTTTCTTTCATTTCAATGTTTTTTTTTTTTTTGCTTCATCATGTTTTATTCCATTTGAAGGTTTTCCAAGTTTTTTCGAAGCTAATTTAGTCTTCTCCATATGTGACTCTATGTTTGTACTTTGTACTTATCTTGTAAAAAGTACGAGGTACTAGGAACTGTATATCCATAAAGAACCTAAACTTGGGGTTGTTTTAGTAGATGCATGATAGGTAGTTTTATACCACCATTATATTAGAGGAAACCACTTCATCCATTAAGATTTCTTCGCCATCTCTTTGCGGATGATATGTTGAAATCATCACTAGCGTTTTTGCACCCATCTTCCATAATTCTTTCCAAAAATAACCTCTGAATTTTGTATCTTTGTCACTTAATATTACCCTAGAAATACCATGAATTCTATGAATTCATTTCTTGAATGCTTATGCCACTTGGCTTGTTGTGTATGTATTTTGAATTTGAAATTTTTTTTCCTATTTTTTGGGTCTAATGATGACTAGAAAAATGGAATCTGTACATTTAGATGTCGGTAACCATGCAATGAATTCCATTGATATTTATTTCCATCTTTGACTAGGTATATGTATTGGCCGAAGAAAGCCTAGTGATTTTATTGTTTCTCCTTTATTTCTTTGGAAAACTTGGAATTCACTTACAAAATTTTGAATATATTTCTTTATTCCTTCACAAAAAAAATGATTGTTCGATATGTTTTAAGTAACCTTGGATGTCTTTCCGTGGGAGAGTCACAACACTCCCTTATTATTTGTTTCTTCAACTTTGATTGAGGTCATAAAATATCCTACCCTTGTACCAAACTAAATATCCTTTCCACTCCCATGGTTCCATAGAGTTCATTCCTTCCTTTATATATTGTTTTTTTTGTTTAGTACCATTGTAATCTTTTCATTCATGGCATGCATCTACGAACCATAATGGGATAGAAGATGTAATCAAATATAATATTGAGGCTTCTTATTTTCTAGGAAGAGAAATTTATACAAAATTTTCCTTCCCCTTCTTGTATATTATCTCAAATCAAACCCTTGCATTTTTTATAACCTTTTTTGTTTCTCTTCTTATGACAATATTTTCTCCAAAATTTACTTTAAGCTATCATGGTCTACGTTGAATTTTAAGTGTCTCGCAATAAGACAGTATGACCATTTTTTAATTGTATGTAGAATTTATTGAACTAATTTTTGTTATGTTAATTTCACCAAAACTTTCCCTTGAGTTGTTCTCTCAAAAACTAATGGTCTCATTCTTGTGTTAAAATGTTGCAATTCCTTATCCTGATGCATCAAATTATATTATGATTTTTTTCCCAAAAGTAGGTTTCCCCAATACTAGTGTAGAAGACATGGAATCCTTTAATAGAGAGAATTTCAAAGTAACCTCTTCATTCCATACAACTGAATTTTTCTTCAAGAGAGATGTGAGTAGGCCTCCAATTCTTCCATATTTCTTAACACATTTATGATAAAGGGCCTACAAGTCCCAATTACCCTCTAATACTCTTGTTTTTCTTAGGGATATGGCATTTTGTAATATCTTGGATCTTTTGAGGGTCAAACTTAACTACTCCTTTTGAAACAATATGACCCAATACTCTACATCACTAGCAACAACAGTGCGTACCTCCAGATTGGTTGAGCGAATTTTCCAGGGAGTGTGAGTTTCCCAATGAGGGCCATTATGAGTTGGGCAAAGGGAAAAATATTTTTCCCAATTGAGATAAAAATTTTGGAGCTAAGCTAGGGAGGCAAACAATTGTAATTCTCATATTTGTCGCATAATAAAAATAAACCCTCTTCTGATGCACCGGGTTTCCCTTCGAGATTTTTCTGGGGACACTGGTCCAAAATAATTGTGTTAATAATGTGCACGATTTTCTTAGTTCCAATTTAATTTTTATGCAACGTATTCATTTTATTGTGAAGATTGAAATAGTGAGTTATTTATAATTTGTCGTTAAATTAATTAACTAAAGAAAAATAAAATGCATCACTTATAAGTATAGTTTCTAGTTATTGTAATTATGGATTTCTACATGCACACACACATTATAGATATTAAAATGACATAACAATAAGGTGTAGTCTAACTATTTTATGTTTTTGTGGTTTGGGCCACAATTTGGCCATAATATTTTTGGTGAGGTTGTAATTTTTTGGTTTTTAAATTATAATTTTGATTTCAAAGTCAAACTATTTATATTTTTGTTTTTTTTTTTTGCCACAAAGTGGTAACACCAATTCTTGGTGAGATTGTGAGTTTTATTTTTTTAAATTATATATTTGATTGCATAATGGATTCCGTACTTGAAACTTTCCTTTGGACACTCAAATTGTATTAGTAGTGAAATATTGTGGTGGAGGTGGGCCCCTTGTCCCACAATTAAGAGGGTCTCATACACCAATTAAGTGTGTACCATGGGCATGATCTTCAAATTAGATGATAATAATAAAAATAATAAAATTTAAAATTATATATATATATATATATATATATATATATATATATATATATATATATATATATATATGAGAATTATGAAAAAATTGTAAAATAAATATTAAAATGATAAAATCACAATAACTAGCTCAACCATATAAATTAAATTGGTGGTAAATGATGATAAGGCATCAATCCATGATAAACATCAAATCACTTACCCATGATACTTTTTACATTTCCCAAGTTTAAATTTTTTATATAAATGAAGTAAATTATAACTTTATTTTAACTATTATTATTATAAATTAATATATATATATATATATATATATATATATATATATATATATATGTGTGATTTAAAAGATATTCTTAATGATGGAGATTCACCTCCACATTACCATGTAACCAGTAAATAGATTTTGTTACAATGTCATGGTTTATCAATACCACATATACCCAATACTACTGGTTGATAATGAAATAAAAATTCTATAAGACCTATTATGAAATAGACAGGTATATTGCCATAAATATTTAATAATAATTTTATGCTAAATACATTAACCCCCTTGTATTGCCATAAATATTTAATAATAATATTATGCTAAATGCATTAACCTGGATGAGGGACCCAAGTCTATGAAGGCATACATAATCTACCCCCTCTGGTTTTGAACATGTGACCTCTTAGGAGGAAACACATTCTCTTAACCATTAGACCCACTCAAGCTGTCAAGATAAATGTCTTTCGGTTAAATCACATCATTAAGATTTGCTCGACATTTCGAACCAACTAATGTGGTCATCCTCAGGAAAAGGTGAAGAAGTTAACTGATCTTCATAAATAAATAGTATGGATACATCATTGACCGGACATAGCCATTAAAAACTAGCTATTAGAGAATTAGATAATTAGTTATTAAGATATCAAATTCAAATCAATTAATAATAAATATTTATCAATTAAGTTAATCTTAATAAATAATACTAAAAAAAATCAAAATTTAATAATAAATTATATATATATATATATAACCACTCTGATTTTTAAAAAATCATAAGAAAGGATTTATATATATACCCAAAAACCTATAGATGTCGAAATATCGAGTTCAGGTTCGAATTCAACCTTGCGGATGACTCACTAGCAAAGTCTGCAACCTCCTTAGCTTATTACGTTTTTGCTTAGTTCTATTGTTTTCAATAATAAGAGTCAAATGCACGGTGACTATTTTGATGATACAATTTTCCTTTTGAACTAAATAGTGACTATATTAATTCATGCCTGAAACGTTGGGACGCAACAACACTTTGATCTCCATATTGTCTTTATCACTACTTTTGTTCTAGAATTTATGAATGCAACAATACTCTAATCTCTATCTCTTGTTTTATAACTACTTTTGTTGATATCCATCTCTTCTTTACCGTTGTTTATGTTCCAGAATTTATAATGGGACACTAAGATGTAAAAACTCTCTAATTATTTCTAGTTATTATATTTTACAATGCATTAGACGATATCCGTGGGCTATTTTTATATTTAATGCCGATTTAGTTAATAGATGATGATAAAGTGTAGGAAAATCTAGAAAACCCATTATTAATAAGTCCAATTCGGTCCTTTCTTCTTCTCAGACCCAAATTATGTTGCACATTGAAGTTCTCTACATAAAACCACCTAGAGTTTGATGACATTGATATGGAATGTTTATAGAGTAGTTGGACTCTTTGGTTTCAACACTTCTAAAATAGTTGGGTTGCAAGCATATCTAAAGAGTAGCTAGTGATCACATCATATTTTTTTTTAAGGAAACCGCCATTTTTTACATTTTTTAACATTATAAGGAAAAATTGGATTCTCAGCTAGGACCCTTACATAATTCTTCATGTTACAAAAAATAACTACATTTAGAGGTCCAAAATATAGAAAATTTATTCTTATGATATACCTTTTACTTATTATTTTAAATAGATGTTGACTATAATCTCTGCAAAAAATCCATATATATATATATATATATATATATATATATATATATATATATATATATATATATATAACAGAGTTTCAAAAGCTACAAAATCATCTATTAGAGGAGAATCTTGGTTTATCAGAATCGTCATGTAGCTTGAGTCCTCATACTTATCTCGTTTCTCCCACCTCCAAAGCACACACACACACACACACACACACACATATATATATATATATATATATATATATATATATATATATATATTTTCATAGGTTCATCATTGGTCCCAGTCAATCCCACATTAAACAAAGCATCAACTCTGGATTTTTCCTTAAGCTTAGCCACCCTGAGGTCCAAGGTTGTCAATTTAGTCTCAATTTCAGCCTAGAACTGCTCCATTTTACCTTGCAGTAATTCATACTTAGTGTCCATGAGAAATTTATACGACTTCCACTCTTTCTCCTCCGTATTGTTATTCTATTTGAGGTTATTCAACAACCTTTCAGACAGATTCTAACAATCTTTCCAACAACATGTTGGTTTGAAATTTCTTATCCTCCTGGAACTGGTCTCGCAATTTCACCATTAGAAAACTATGATACTTCGTGGTTCGGGCTTCAAAGGATGATGGCCACCTCTATTCTAAATTGTGAACACTTAACAATAAAATTGTGTAATACTGGAGAACAACATAATGCCACATATAGCCATGCCTTCCTATGAACTACCTCCCTGGATCATTGAAAAGTGGGGCTACCAAATACATGTTTGAATCTCAATGAGCTCCTTTCAATGTCAATAAATGGTGCAGAGGGATAGAATTATTAGCTCTAGTTTGTATTGGATTGAATACACTATCAGGGTTGAGGCTCCCCTCGCTTGTGTAAACATTTTTCAACCTTGGAAAATTAACAATTTATGCCACTTGTTCTCGTGATTCAATGCCTCAAAATTATAGTTTTTAATATGATTTAGACATGGGTTCTTTTCCCTTAAATTGTGTGTTTGGAAAATTAATGTATGCCATCATTCCTTACATGTTTGTGACAACTTATGAGCTAAGATCCATTTTCCGATTGGGGGAAGTTTGTCGGCGAACTCCACCATGGGGATTCGTTCAATTTTTCGGCTGAGAAGGCAAGGCCATTATATTATTTATTAAATCCAAAATTATTAATTCCAATATTCATGGAATGAGTGAGTTATAATACAACACATTATCCAATTAGAGTTTCCCCTACTCAAGTGTAGCTCCTTTATTGGCCAATTAATTTTCCATTTTATTCAGTTGTCTATACACATGGAAGAATTTGATTTTCTCAAATTGCATTTATTTCTAAATGATGCTGTCTGAGATAGGAGAAAAGGTCAAAATTTTCGATCCTTTGAATTTCCATATCTGGCATATTACAATCATTGAGTCTCCAAACATTGTTAATTTGGTGATTTTCTTTACCATTGTGATTTCCAAGCCCTGCCAAAGTGCTAGCTATTCAGGTTAGTTATTATATGCCAAACCCAATCCCCAAGTGTATTTAGTCTCTATTTTTAGGATAACCCGTCCCTCTCTTTCCACCCCTAGATTTCCCTTCGAGGCACCGATGAAAAATAATGAGAATTGATTCCTGTTCAAATGAGATTGTAGGAATTCTGATGAATATTGGCTGATACGAAAATTACCTCTTTGTGGTGGTCAAAGTTTGAAGTTGTTAGCCTAATCTGGTGGCTTCCCACTTTAATCCAATACCTTTTTTCTTGATTTGGATCTTCCAGATATGAATTTTTAATGCTATGAAACTAGCTCACAAAATAGAAGAAAAGATAGATCAACGACTTAGAAATATTCTTGTTTGAGGAGAAAACCTCCTCTACGTTACATAAATGAACAATTATTGGATGATACAAATGATAAAGCCTCCTTTCTATATATAGGATTCCAAGGGGTCACAATATATTCCTAGCCAACATAACAATAAAAATTTAAGGGCACAACAATAACAATAGTGGGCTTCTATGGGGCACAATAATGACAATACAGGGACTACATGGGCACAACAATAACAATAAGGGGGTACACTAGTATTATAGGGACCTATCATGCCCCTCTCCTTCACAAAAGTGTTGTCCTCAAGGCTTGAGTAGTTTTGGATGCTTCTGTATAAAATTATCATCCTCCCAGGTCGAACCTTTAGCTGGTAAGTTCTTCCACTTGATGAGATACTCTGCAATTGATCAATTTCATAGCAATTGAGTTCTTTTGAACTGGGAGCTTGTCACCTATAACCTTCTTTAATCATGAAACATGGAAAAATGGGTGCACTTGATAAGATGTAGGAAGCTCCAATTTGTATGCCATAGTACCCATATTTTGCAAAGCTTTGTAAGGACCATAATACTTTGGTGATAACTTATTATCCTTCTTAGCTTGCTTGAGGATCACGTGTTTGTATGGTTGTAGTCGTAAAAATACTAAGTCATCTACATCAAAACTTCTTTCACTATAGTGTTGATATCTTTTTGTTTCATTCGATTATGCGCCAAGGTGAGGTTATCCTTTACGAGTTAGAGAATTTTTTGTTGATGCTCGATGTGATCTTCCACTACTTGAACATTAGAATTTTATCTTAAATATGATGTGATGGAGGGTGGATGATATCCATAAAGTGCCATAAATGGGGTCATTTTGGCTACAGTATGGAATGAAGTGTTATACCACCATTCAACCATAGGTAACCACTTGACCCATTGTGTCTATTTATTAGATATAAAGCAACAAAGATATCCTTCCAAAAATTTGTTCGCTATCTTAGTTTTCCCATTATATTGAGGATGATATGATGAGTTGAGCTAATTGCGTACCTAAACAAGAAAATAATCACGTTAAAATATTTCTTGTAAAAATGGGATCTTTGTCACTTACAATAATCTTTGGGTTTCCATGTAGCTTTTGAATTGTTTCAATAAATGTAGTAGCGATTGTACTGGTTTTAAATGGATGAGATAATGCAAAAAAGTGTGCATACTTGGTAAGCCTATCAAATACCACAATGATGAAATTATTTCCTTTGTACTTGGGTAATCCTATGATAAAATCCATTGAAACCTCCTCCCAACGTTCACTTGGAATGGATAAAGGTTGTAGCAGACTTGGGGTCTTAATTAACTCAACTTTATTTTGTTGGAAAACCGAAAATTCTGCCACAAACTTTTGAATATCATATTTAAGGCCATCTAAAAAAAATTCCTTATTGACCTCATGGTAAGTTTTGAAAAATCTTGAGTGCCCTCCTAAGGTAGAGGTGTGCAATTCCACAAGAATATTTTGTTTGAGTCTGGAATTCTTACAAATATATAAGAGATATTTGTACCATAATGAATCATTTTTCCAGCTAAATGTTTTAGATGTACTTGGATCTTACTGCAACTTTTGAATGAGTGTCCACACCTCATCATCTTTCTTCCATTCATCCCTTGCTTCGGTTCACTCAGGTGGGATAATAGAAATGGTACAAAACAATGCTTCCACATCCTCATCCTTTCTTAAGAGTGCATCTGCAAAAAAAAATTTATCCCCTTTTTTGTAGATGATTTCAAAGTCATAACCCAACATCTTTGTGACCCATTTTTACTTCTCTTTTGAAGATAATATTTGTTCCAAAAAGTATTTAATTCTATCATGATCTGTTTTTTACTTGAAGTGTCTTCCCATTAGGTAAGGTCGCCATTGCTTCAGTGCATGTAGTATTGCCAACATTTCATTCTCATAAATAGGTTTTAGTAAATTCTTTCGTTTGATTGGATGACTTTCAAAATCAATGGGAATCCTTCTTGCATTAAAACCACACCAATTCCATTTCTTGTGGCATCACATTCCATAATAAAGGTTTTTGTGAAGTCTGGTGTAGCTAAGACCGGTGATTGGCACATTGCTTCTTTAAGATGTTCAAAGGGCTTAGTTTCTTCTGGTGCCCAAGAAAATTCATCTTTATTTAGTAAATATGTTAAAGGTGTCGATATTTTCCCATAATTATTAACATAATTTTGATAATACCCTGTTAACCCCAGAAATCCTTGAAGATTATTTATGGTTGTATGGGATTTCCATTCCTTAATGGATTTAATTTTGTTAGAGGTTTACCTTAACACCCTCATGAGATACAATATGACCCAAATATTCCACCTCTTGTACTCCAAAGAAACATTTGGAGGCTTTTGCATATAATTTTTTCTCATCCAATAGTTTGAGCATTGTGTCAACATGTTGAACATGATCCTTCCAAAAGTTGTAGATTAGTATATCCTCAAAAAATACTAACACAAATTTTCTAAGGAAGGCTTTGAAAATGGAATTCATCAAACCTTGAAATGTGGAAGGTGCATTAGTAAGGCCAAAAGGCATGACCAAAAATTTGTAATGACCCTGATGAGTTTTGAATGTTGTTTTCAGAATCTCTTTAGTCTTCATTCTGATTTGATGATATCCAAATGAAGATATAGCTTGGTGAAGTAAATTGCTCCATGTAATTCATCCAATAATTCATCAATGACGGGGATCAGAAATTTATCTTTAATAGTGAGCTTGTTCAACTCCCTATAATCTAGACACATACGCCATGATCCATACTTCTTGTGCACTAATACCACTGGATTAGAGAAAGAACTTTGACTAGGTTGAATTATACAAGCCTCTAACATTTATGAAACCATGCGTTCAATCTCACTCTTTTGAGCATAAGGATATCTGTAAGGCCTGTTGTCTGGAGGAAAAATTCTTGAAATCAAATCAATAACATTATCATGATCACGAATAGCCAGGACTCCTTTGGGAGTCTGAAATACCTCGGAATGATTGTCCAAAAAAGTTTGGAAATCTGGAGAAATAGATAATTTTGATGTTTGAACTTGTTGTGAGCATAATTGTGCAATACATCTCGTTTTTATTTCTTCAGAATATTTGTCATGACATTATATTTGATTTTCTTTATTATCTTCCCTGTGATACCCGTAATTCAAGTTACTTTCCTTCCGAAAAAAAATCAAGAAAATTTCTTGAAAATTAAAAACTACCTTCCCCAAATATTGTAACCATTGTACTCCTAGTACAACATCGACACCACCCATTGGGATGGAGAGCATTGGAATATTTATTACATATTTCCCCATGTTTAGTTTGATATTATGGTACTTTCTAAAGAAATTTATAGTTCCTCCATTTGCAACCATCACTTGACATTCTGGTGCTCGTTATAGGAATCAATTCAATTCCTTCACTACCTTACAATGAATAAAATTATGTGTACTACCCAAACCAAGCAGCACTATTACATTTTTATTCTTGATATGTCCCTCTATATTGAGAGTTTGAGGAGTGGTAATTCCTACCAATGCATTACATGATATGATCAAATTCATTTCTTCTTCCTCTAGGGTTGGTTACTGGTGTATATCCTTTTCTTTTGAAGTTTCTTGTTCCTTTTCTCCCTCCTCTTCACAATATATGTAAAATGATTTCTTCTCCGCGCACTTATTAAATTTAGTGTATTTTCTATCACAATTGTAGCAAATCCATTTTTCTCTTTTTTCTTCCAATTTTTGTGGTGTCAACCTTTTAGGTTGTGGAAATCTAGGAGCAGCCACACTTTGATCTTTATATTTGTGAGTGGTAGGCTTCCTTGTCACCATAATTTTTCTTTCAATTTTTATTGCCAACCTGAATACCTTCTCCAATGAATTAGGTTCCCAAAGGCGAACCTCATATTCGATGTTATCATTTAAAGTCCCTATGAAGAAATCAATCTTATGTTCCTCTGGAATATGAGTTACCCTTATATTCAATTTTTGAAATTCCTCAACGTGCTCCACCATCGAACCCTTTTGTTTGAGTTTTATCAATTAGAAAAAGAAGGTGTTTCTCTTTGTATCCTCATAATGTGCTATCATTTCCTCCATAAAAATTGACCAAGTGACAATTTTTTATGAGATAAAAGCCATCGATACTATACAAATGTTTTTTTTTCTAAATATAAAGTTGAAATGCGTACCTTTTGTGTGTTTTTCACATTATGGAGATCAAAATATTTCTCCATTTGTAGTATCCATGTTACTGGATCATTGTCATCAAAATTCCTCATATCGATATTTGGAATGTGGTGGGTCTTAAATCAAACAATAGACTCTATGAAATCATGATTAATATTTCTTTTGTTATCTTCATGAGTTTCATCTACTACCATTTCTCCATTAGGAATCATTTATTGTAGGAGATTTGTCAAACCTTCCTTCAAACTTTCTATGTATGTGTTCAGTTTTTATTCTATACCATCGATCTTATCTTCCACGCCATTCTTCAAACCATCCATCTTATCTTCCAATCCTTTCTTCAATCCATCCATTTCTTTCTTCAAAGCATCCATCTTAGCTTCCATTTTATTTTTTGTTACTCTTTGTGAGAGAAAAATTTGTTGCACATGGTCTCATAATTTTGATATATCATGTTGCACTTCTTCGTCTTCATGAGTCATAGTAGAGACTTCTTAGGGCTTAATTGGTGTGGAATTAATTTTGGGGAGGATTTTAGAAACTAATATTGATATCTATGCTTGAATATTCCCTTGGAATCACTTCAAACTGATTTTTCAAACAAGACTTATGCAATTTTTAGAAAAATATACACACATTTTTCTTTCTTTTTAGGATATCGATATTGAAATTGATGTATCTCTGTAATTTCGTGTTCCCAAGATTTGATATTTGATATTTTAGTATCCCTCTAATTCTTGTTTCCAATTCCGTTGGTCAGACCTAATTTTGATTTTTCAAGATAAATGTATTCCCAATCTCCCACAATGACCTAATTATGGTATCGTTCAGCAGAGAGAACTTGTACAACATGCCACATGTCACTTTTTCATCCTTCGTCTCTAAAATCAGTATAACAAAAACTACATTCCCTTCACTTTCAACCACTTTTTACATCATTTGAATCTGATGTCTAAAATAAATGTTATGATGATCTTCCCTCAACCACTTTTTTGAGATGAAATTATGGAGCCTGCAAAAACCCTAATTTCCTCAGTATAATCTCTGAAAATATAGCGAACCAAGATCTGAAAATTTTCCAAGAAGTTCCTTAGGATTTTGGCTCAAATGATTTTTGTTTTTAGCTTTTGAAACTTCGTAGAAAATAATTTATAATTAAAATTCCAAGATGACCTGTTTGGAGCAGTGAAACCCTAGAATCCAAAGCTTTTATACCAAGTGTTATGAAAGAAGCTCATAAAATAGAAGAAAAGATAGATCAACAACTTAGAAATATGCGTCTTCAAGGGGGAAACATACTTTACGTTACATAAATGAACAATTCTTGGATGATACAAATGAAAAAACCTCCTTTATATAGATAGGAGTCCAAGGGGTCACAATATAATCCTATCCTACATAACAATAACAATGTAAGTGCACAAAAATAACAATAGTGGACTTCTAAGGGGCATAATAATAACAATATGGGTACTACATGGGCATAATAATAACAATAATGGGGCTACACTAACAATAACAATAATGGGATACACTAGTATTATAGGGACCAAGCATTTCAATTTGAGAATCATGGTTGACTCAAATAGCAAACTTATAGCCTTTTGAGCCACAGATGGAGGATTTGGTTGTTCTTCTATGAATATTTCTCTATTCATAGTGATTCAAATTGGTCAACATAGGAATTTTTGGAGTGCTTCCCAACAACAAACTGGTAGAGAGGAAACCTCCTTGGCCATGGAAACGTTTTTCTCTAGGTTTCAAAAATATTAACTCATGTCCTAGAAATTGAATTTATGTTGATTAGGGGGGAATAAATTACTCACCATACCTCTATGGAAAAGGGGCATTGCCTAAATAAGTGTGGGATATTTCCCTTCGAATTATTGCATAGAACACATCTCTATGGACCTTGAATATTTTTTTTCATTATATTTTCTATGGTAAGCAATTTTTGATGCACTAAGGTGTAAAAAAAGGTATTAGCTTTAGGAATCCCATCCCTATGCCATGATTTTCTCCATTGTTTGCTCAAAAATGGGCGAGGGAGCTTATTAACAAGGAGATCATATCCTTCTTTAACTATGTATCCTTGATGAGAACCTATTTTCTAGGATCACTAATCTTGGGATGAGATAGATATAGGAGCCATTCCTATATGAGATTGCAGATTAACAATTCCCATTGTTGATGAAGATGAATAGGTAATTTTGGGTGCAACCATCCTTTCCAAACTCCCCACTCATCCCACTTGGAGGTGTCTTTTAGCATGGCATAACCTTCTTGCTACATCCAATTTTCCAAGTCACTAAATTCATCTTGATCATTGAGGGCTCCTTCTAGAGAAAAAATATCTTTCCATATATTGATATACACTTTGCTGCCTCAATGCCAACTCAGGTGTTTTATAATTATTGGGGTGAATTCCTTATAGAGCTTCCAAATATTGGAGCTTGTACCCATCCATTTGGTTGTATCCACTCTTACAAATTGGGTTTTATGAAAATGATTCCATAGAAAGGCCATTTTCCACCACTCTTTATATTTGGATATAAGTCACCATATGATGTTCACCACAAGAGTTAGATTCACGAGGTAAGGATATTTAATTTCCAATCCTCCAAACACTATTGGGAGTTGGACAATATTCTAGTGCATAGATGAAACCTTTTTTCTTTATGTTCACCCCATTGTAGAAGAAATTTGTGAATCCGGGCACTTAGTTGGATGATCACACTCTTGGGAGCCATAATACTATAAAAAAAAAATATTGGAAACATTGATAATACTGATTTAACTAAAAATAATCATCCTACTTTATTGAGCCACTAAGCCCCCGAGGACTTTGTTTTTGTTTTCAATTTTTGAACTACTTTTCTCCAATCATCCATATTAAATATTGTCAGCGTAATGGGAATTCCTAAATACTTAAAGGATCTCCATCCTATTTCATCTGGAAATTCAAGTGCATTGGATATCTACTACATTGTAAAATCAAATCAATTCCGACAAAATGATTGGCTCTTTTTTTTGTTCACTATCCCCCCTGAAAGATCTAGATAGGAATATAGAAAATGTTTAAAGTGAAATGAAAGTATATTTGAAGATTTTCAAATAAGAAGTATATCATCTGCAAACTGAAAATGGTTTACCTCTTTAATATTCCTTGTAATGTTGAGGCCCATCAGTATAACTTATACTCTTTCTAACTCCGGGTTTATACTTAGAATATCAACAACCAAAATATACAAAAAGGGGGAAAAGGGGAATCCTTGCCTAAGTCCCCTTGAAGTGGAGAAGAATGACCTGGGTCAACCATTAATCAAAGGAGAAATCCATGGGGTTCTAATAAAGTCATTTATACATCTAACAAAATCATTACTAAATCCATTTTTTTCCAGAATAGGAAACAAGAAAGTATCTTATCCGGTTGAAGGCATTGTCCATGTCTAATTTGATGACGATACTTGGCTCTCGTCTCTCTTTTCTTGAATGAAAAAACTCTTGCACTAATATGAAATTTTGAAAAATTTGGTGGTGTTGCTTGAAGCCTCCCTGACTTTTTGATACTATTTCCCAAAAAAAATTCCTTAGAATGTTTTGTATAACTTTGGAAAGAATTTTGTATGTTGAATTTCACAAAGAGATGGGCCTGAAGCAATAAAAGTTGGAATCATGGAAAGGAAAGATGAATTTGTGCTCCCTCCAAATTTATTTTTTTCCTAGATGAATTGAGCATTCTCATTAAATATTTTTTTATTAATTTCCAAAAGTATATGTAGATGTTGGTTGAAAATTTGTCAGAACTAAAGGTGTTATAGACAAAATAACATTTTTCACCAGAACCAAACGATATAATTTCAAGATTATCATTTTTTGTTGTTTAAAATACATTTTTTGAATGCATAAATGGGTTCAACACCCTAAAAACCCCTAGGGAGCTATAAATATTTGTCGAATTTTGGTTATAATTATGTAGAAAAATGACATGAAAAATACCATTTTGTTTATAAGTTATACTACACCAAAATTTAATATTTTTTCTTAATTATTCTTATATTAATTTATTTCTTTAAAATTATATTTATATTAATGTAAGACCCCCCTCCCACATTTACCCAAGCTAACTGGTCCACTGGGATAAACATGTGACAAAGAGTTACTATGATATGATTCAACTCCCTAAGTGTAGTTAAGGAAGTGGTACCGATGAACCAACACTTCACAGACCTCCCTCAAGTGCTAGACAAACCCTAGGAGCTAATCCACCACTCTAAGTTCCCAACCCCTGAGCTAAATGAACCTTTAATTGAATTAAACCCAAAATAACTCCCATGAAAAGGCATGCATGCAACTGGAACCCTATAGACTCTCCCACGATGCCTGCACGGGAGAGACTGTAGTCTTTTTCAGCCAGTTTTGTTCCAGAGACTACGATATTTAAGCCAATTTTCAAGGCTAGTCTCCAAACCATTGCCTAGAACTTGATGAGACTTTCCGAGACAATAAATTACACCAAGACAAAGCCTCTAAGACAAAACCTAATTAAGGACTTGACCTAACCAATTCTAACCATGACATTCATTTTGTCAAACATATCACAAATATGCATTCTCCAAGTGATAATAACATATCTGAGCATAGGGGACTCATACTTATATGAGAATCGTCAAGAAGGATTGATTCCTTCTCACATTATCTCCATTATCATCTATTAGGTCATTCACTCATTATTTTTTCACATACTAATCGAAAACTGATGAGAGAAATACATTATAACTTCATAAAACATACTTATAACCAGCATATAAACAACAGAAATAAAAAGTATACAACAACCATAAATTCCACATATGAACCAATACATTTTCACATCAAATACCAAGGAAAAGGAACTCTTATTAATGAATGAAAAATCCAACCAGGTTTGGGACTTCCGCATACCACCCGACCATATACTTGTTGAACCAAATATTTCTTTCATCCAATCACCCTTGTGCCATGTTCCAAGCATGAATCTGGGACTCATAACCAAAATAAACCATGGATTCTTGAGGATAAACAACCTGACCCTCATCAATAAAACCATGCTTTACCCTAATCATAGTCGGATCACTATGCCCTAAAAAATCATGGATGCCACTAGATTTCTCCACCTACACCATGAGGAATTTTATTGTATCCTAGTCTCTAGGCTTTATCACAATCCACAGTCTAATCCATGGATCACCTAGCCATAATAGATACTCTTGTCTCTAGGATTTACTGTATATTCTTCCATTCATCGGTTGAGGATTGTTAGGTCTGATTGAGACTCCACCCTCAAGGCTTTACCACGATTTCCACTGGATGACTAGGTCACCAATTTAGGATTCCTAGGCCCACCGAGGCACACAATACATGTCTTTACCGCAAACCACAATCTCGTTCAAGGGTTACTACGCCAGTGGATTTATCGCAATATATATTCTGGTTCATATATTACTAGGCCATGTGTTCCTTCATTCAGAGATCCACCTCACTTAGTTTAAAATCCATCTATCAATCCAGATCAACCAAAACATGAGAAACCCATCACATCATGGCTATCTAGAAATGACAAGGAAAGGCTGAAGAACATTTTCACACATGGAAAAAACCATGCTAATGACAACAAGAGAACCAAGAACACACATGCATAACCATGGATGCCAAATATATCAAGGAAATCACACATGAAAATCGATACTTGCAAATAAACACATTGTAGTTGCTTGATCCTACTCTTCCTTGCTTGATATTTTGTGTCCTCTTTGCCTTATTTTCCTTTCTTGTTCCAATGCTGAAGTGCTCCAAGAAAAATCTAAGTATCCAAGAGTTTGAGAGACATGGAATAGAGAGAGAGATCCAAGACTGAACTGACAAAAGGTCTATAATGACCAAAGCATGCCCATTGATCTTGAGAAACCATTTTATCAAATGAGGCTTCTATTTTCTTCAATTTCCGTTATTTTCCTTCGTTTTCCTCCTTATGAAAATTTATGACCTTTCACCTTCCTTTTCTCCTATTTTCCATTATTTTTATAAATTAAATTCCAAATAATTCCTCTTTCCTTTCCAAAGCCTTTTCCATTTCCTTTAGCCATAATAACCAAAATGAACACCCAACATGATGTTTTTCAAAACATTCAACTTGGAATACGTGTCCCATGAAATTTCTCTCTTATATATATATATATATATATATATATATATATATATATATATATATATATATATATATATATATATATTACATGGATTTTTTACCAGGGGTGTGAAAGAACCCTCCCTCTTGGGGGAACACCATCCTCGCTGTTCGATGACACCTATAAACAACCAAACCACTGAAAAAAAAACATACTTCCTATGGAGATTTATAACTAATCTCATTGTAGTATTTACAATGACCATTGTTGAAACATGACAAGCATACTATTTACTGGAGCTTTATAACACAATTCATTACGACATTTACAATAACAACCACATATACTCATGCACATTTTCTTCAACCAACAAATAAAAATATTCTTTATGGAGCATTATAAATCCAACTCAATACAGTATTTACAGTAATATACACATATGCACATTTTTCTCAACCAAAAAAGAAAATTATATGATGCATGATCCAGAGGCTCACACCTCCACTCTCAAAGTAATACCAGGATTTACCTCCTTCCCAAGAAGTCCATAATCCACTGACAAACTCAAATTTGCATCTAATGTTTAGTGCTACAAATATGTGTTGATGTCCTCTCAATGAACAATTATCGGCTCATTGTTCTAGGGTGCACTCCTAATCTGCATCTGATTCCATCTGTAAATGTTAATGACAAAAAAAAACCATCCCAGACCTTCCCTTCTCTCCTACACAGTCCCTTTGGAAATATAGTCACACCCTTTTGTGCAGTCACACACCTTCCAAATTACAATGACATCTGCTTCTCTGGTTCACAGTCCCCTGGGCGACCCATCCCTTCGTAAGGTTTCCTTACATCAGAAGGTCTAAAAACCAAGGCATTTCCCTGCATCAAAACCATGATACTGGTCATATAATTCTCATGGAAATAAATGGACACTATTGGGCATCAATTACCCACAACGGCCTTGCTCCTAAAGTTCTTTACCAACATACTATTTCATGTTCCAATTTATTTTCACTGTCGCCGCTAATTCATGCAGTCAATTTCAACAATCCCAAACGAGGCATTGCATGCTTTCCTATAACACGCACATAATCTCCATTATATTAAAAATAAATTGAAATAACTTCAAATCATACCTCATTGGGAGCTTGTCAATAAGGAACACTTGCAATCATGCTTACTTCTTGTCACAACAAGTTAAACTAGCTATTTTATCAAATCATCATGTCTAAACATATCACATCTGCTTAGCTCAAAACACAACCATTGTAGGTAAAAAACATGAATCGCCTGAAATAATCATAAACCCTAATAATAAATCACATGTAACCATCATAAGTCATAGTCATAGATCACATGCATAATAAAACTGAAACAAAATACTGATACTTATCATTTATCAATCCTTACTTATGCCTTTGTTATTTTTGTACACACACTGGATTAGTTTTCACACCCAGCAAGCACCCAATGCCTTTTCTTCTCTTATCACATACACATACACACAATTTGCATCACAACACGTACATCTACACACAACATACAACATCATACAATACATACACCCACACCCGACACACAACACAACACATACACCTACACCTAGTGTACAACACAAAACATACACCTACCTCCAGTGTGCAACACAACACAATACATACAACTATACCGAGTGTACAAAACAATACATATACATACATAGAGTATAGCACAACGAATACACATGTCACAATACTACGAATACAAAAAGCACATACATAGTACCGCATGCCTGCAACACAACATGTGCGACATGCACACAATACCACATGTACACCAGTACCATATGTACAACATGTACACAATACCACGTGTACATAACACAACCTACACAATGTGTGCACAACATCACATGTACATGGTACCACCTCAACAATGTGTACATAATTCCGCACACCGCACAACCTATACAACATATATACAACACCACATGCACACAACACCGCATGCACGACATTTACATAACACCACATGTACACAAATCCACATGCATGGCATGTTCATAGCACCCCTTTCACAGAGTATCACATGTAAAACATGTATGCAACACCACATGTACATTCATGCACACAACACCATATGTACATAGCACCACATGTATAACATGCACAAAACACCATATGTACATATCATTGCATATACAATATGTACATAGCACCATATGTACACAACACCACATATCCAAAATGTGCACAACACCATATGCACACAACACCACATATCCATCATGCGCACAATACAATATGTACACAACACCGCATATCCAACATATACATAACACCATCTATACCTAGCACTGTATATCCAATATGCTCACAACACCATATATACAAGAGGAATACAACACTATAGGCACAATCACTTAACATACAATATGCACAATATATACACAAGAGTAGCACTACACATCCAAAACCACATTTTCACTTCTAAGAAACCTTGCTTCCAGTGTCTCTTTGTCATTCATGCCTATCATAGCATGTTATGGATCACATTGTTCTTATTCCACTGATGTATCTCTCAGCATTACTTGTCCAAAACATAGGCATAGTATAAACATATAATATCAATTCATATAGACATGATATTGACTTCATATATCTATCACGGCTACTCTTCCCTCTTGATTCTTCATAAGACTAGGAACCTCTTCATCCCATTCACCTACATAAGAAAACATTCCTTCACAAAAATGATCCCTGACAACCTTGTCAGACAGCGACATAGATACATACATGCATAGATATATATAATCATTAGCATAAAAGAATAATGATCCTGAAAGACAACAACATATACACACATATAAGCATATAAACATTAGCATTAAACAATCATGCTCCAACTTAATCACTAAATAGCATAAGGTCAAGGTTAAGATAACACCCTTTAGCTAGTGCACAACATTGAGAACAACAATTCCAAACTTAGCCAAGGCATCTGATGCCTAAAATCCATTTAATTTACCTTTCCTGATTACCTTTCTCACAGCTATCCTACAACCATCCATTTATCCGAATTGACCTAACCAACTCGACTGGTGGCCATAATATTTCCTTAAGATTCCCTTATACATTCACGAGCTTCATCTGAGATTTACATCACCTGCTAGGTTTCATTCAACACCTCCGGAGCCCCATTAAATTTCTCCTTTCCCCAACCGATAGCCAAGGCTTTCAAAACATAAACTGCAAGAACAAGAAACACACAAGAAGAAAACCATGAAAACCATTAGCAATACGACACCACAAACAAAGTGGCATGGCCATGCACTAGTAATACAAAAAACTACAAATCAAGCATAAACAAAGCAAAAAAGACTGAAAGCATAAAACTAGCAACAAACACCATGACTCAATCCCCATGGGTTCCCAATGGCTCCAAGGGGAAGCTCAACTTGAGCCTTCTTCAAGATTTCATGGCAGTCTCTCTGCCATGCAATCCCTTGCATCATGTCTTCATAAACACATAATTTCTAGCGCGCAAATAAATATACAATATATTATTTTCCTTGACTTGAGCCAAGCACATTTCCCTACAGTTTAACACACACATATTTCATCTCCCAAGGGACTCTAGTTCCTTGATGAGTCTTGCCATCACTAGAAACAAAATATCATACTTTTCAAGTACGTATTCATAAATATAACACATATCCACATAATTTCATACCAAATCAAGGTTAAGAAAACTTCATGTATGCAAAGCACTCCTTCATTTGGAATTGTGTTTTCCAAACATAGACAAAGTATTTCTCACACAATTCCTTTCTTTTACCATTTACCTTTCTGCAATTGATTTTTTATTATGTGTTATCACATTGCCCAACTGTTAGTTATATAAAAAATTATATTGTTACCTTATCATGGTATTACCAAGCATGTTTCCCTACAACTGTTCACATATGTAAGTCACACGTTCCAAATATCAAGAAAACATATCTATTAATTTAAAATCAACCTTTACCAACACTAACAATCATGTCATAATCAACAGCCAACTCGAATTCATAAATCACAGTACATAATGCTACGACTATCACCTACTTACACTCAAGTACATATCAGTTGTCTCAACACATATGTGTTAGTACAACCATATTAAAATGAGATCATTTCTTCATGTAGTCTCATAGACACATACTCATAATATGCAATTAATCAAACATTCAAACAACAAATAGATGACATAATAGACACCAAATAAATTCCACAGTCAAACATTCAAACACCAAATAAATCACATAATTGAACTCATACCTTAATTTATCTCATGGGAGGATATATTTTCTACACAATCAATATAGATTAGCACGATATAACTTCACAACACCTCAACTCAACATAAATAAGGTCATGATATGCATAACATTTCTAACATTTTCACATCATAAGCTCCTAAACAATTATCATTCAAGCATAAAAATCACATATGCACAGTTATTCTAGATTAGAATGATACATATAACATCAAGATATTAAATGCAATAACCCTAATCATCAAGTTAACTAACATATAACATCAAAAACAATTCATGTAATAGAAATTTACTATCCTACTTGACTATCTAATACACATGCATATGACTGCACTTAAGTAGCATCTACCATGCATGTAACCACAACAATAATAAAATGAAAAGTATATAAGTAACCCTAATTCATATAAAAATGAATTAACTAACATACCTGCATTCCAAACATACAATACATGTATGATGATCTACTCTTACCCCAAAGTCTAGTGTTGCAACCTCACTCTAAGAGTTTGCATCTCCTTCTCTATCTTAGCCAACTTATCAAAATCATATCTTATCAAAAAAATCATGATGACATAAAAAAATACAATTACCTCATAATCCATATCTAACCTATTATGCATGCATAACCATAACCATAACCATAACAATGCATGCACAACAAACTATAGACACTGACATGCATAATAAATGCATAACCGACATACACTTATGACGAAAAAATCCAATCAACAACACCATCAACTTCTACATGGCCACACAACTGTAATAATGACCATAACCATGAATACATAATAATCACATATGAATCCTTCATGCATGCATGACAAACAGATTTCGTCCATCCATTCCAAGTGTTGAACCATGCTTTGATACCACTCTGTAACACCATCCTCTAACATTTACCCAAGCTAACTGGTCCAATGGGGTAAACATGCGACGAAGAGTTACTATTATATGATTCAACTTCATAAGTTTAATTAAGGAAGTCGAACTGATGAATCAACACTTCATAAACCTCCCTCGGGTGCTACAGAAACCTCAAGAGTTAATCCACCACTCTAAGTGCCCAACCTCTGAGTTAACCTATCCTTTCAATGAATTAAACACCCAGTCGCTCCCATGATAAGGCATGTATGTGACTGGAACCCTATAGTCGCTCCCAAAATCCTGAAAGGGAGCGACTGCATATTTTTTCAGCCAGTTATGTGCTAGAGACTACGATATTTAAGACACATTTTAGGGATAGTCTCCAAACCATTTCCTGAAACTTGATGAGAGTTTCCAAGAAAATAAATGACACCAATAAAATTCCTCTAACACAAAACTTAATAAAGGACTTGACCTAACCAATCCCAACCATGATATTCATTTCATCAAACATATCACAAATATGCATTATACAGGTCATAATAACAAATTTGAGCATAGGGGTCTCATACTTATCTAAGAATTTTCAAGAAGGATTCATTCCTTCTAACATTAGCTACATCATCATCTATTATGTCATTCATTCATTAGTGTTTCACATAATAATCAATACATGATGAGATCCATACATCATAACTGTCATAAAACATACTCATAACGAGCATAAAAAGAATAAAAATAACAAGGATACAACAACCATAAATTCCACATATGAACCAATACATTTTCACATCAACTATGAAGGAAAAGTGACTCGTATTAATTAATGAAAAATCCAACTAGGTTTGGTACTTCCACGTACCACCCAACCATAGATTGATTGAACCAAAAATGTCTTTTAGCCAATCACTCCCATGCCATATTCCAAGAATGAATGTGGGACTCATAATCAAAATAAACTAGGGCTTCCTAAGGCTAAAACACCTCACCCTGATCAATAGAACCAAGTGTTACCATGATCATCACCAGATCATTAGGCCCTAAACAAGCACGGATGGCACTAGATTTCTCCACCTACACCATGACAAATTTAATTGTCTCGTAGTCACTAGGCTTTACTGCAATCCAGAGTTTGATCCAAGGATCACTAGGCCATAATTTAGACTCCAGTATCTAGGCTTTAACATATATCCTGCCATTCACTAGTCAAGGATTCCTAGGCCTGATTGAGACTCCACCCTCCAAGCTTTACCGCGATCCCCACCGGATAGCTAGCCCTGACCAATGACACACACCTCTAGGATTTACCATATGTCCTACCATTCATTGGTTGAGGATTCCTAGGCTGACTGAGGCAAACAGTACCTTGCTTTATCACAAATAATAGTCCAATTCAGGGGTTACTAGGCCAGTGGCTTTACCACAATCCATATTACAATTCAAAGATTACTAGGGCATGTGTTCTTTCATTCAGAGATCCACCTCACTCAGTTTCGAATCCATCTGGAAATACGGCTAAAAAAAAAACATGAGAACCTCATCACACCATGGTTATCCATAAATGTAAAGGCAGGGATGCAGAACACTTTCACGCCTGGAAAAACCCATTCTAATGACAAAAAGAGAACCAAGAACACACATGCATAACCATGCATGCCAAATATAGCAAGGAAATCTCACATGCAAATCAATGCCTGCAAATGAACCCATTTTAGTTGCTTGATCCTACTCTTCCTTGCTTTATCTTTTGCTTCCTCTTTTCCTTCTTTTCCTTTCTTTATCTAATTCTCAATTTCTCCAATAAAACTCTAAGTATCCAAGAGTGAGTGAGAGAGAGAGCTCTAAAATAAAATTGATGAAAGGTCTACACTGACCAAAGCTTGCCGACTGATCCTCGTAAGCCTTTTTATCAAATGAGATATCCATATTATTAAATTTACATGATTTTCCTTCTTTTTCATCCTCATGTAAATATGTGACCTTTCACCTTCCTTTTCTCCTATTTTCCATTATTTTGATAAATAAAATGCCAATTAATGCCTCTTTATTTCCAAATCCTTTGTCATTTCCTTTGCCAATTTCCTTTAGCCATAATAACCGAAATAAAAACCCACTAGGATGTTTTCCCCAACATTCAACTTGGAATACATTTCCCATGACCTTGGTCTTATATTATTTTTTTTACATGGATTTTTGACCAATGTTGTTACAATTAATATGTATTAATATAAGTTCTTAACTATATTATATCTGCCATTTAATAATTTATTATTAATTATATTCATATGTGTAAAATAAAATATCAATTCCTATATTAATATAGGGCCTTAACCTAAATCCTTCTCGATCTGTCATTCTGTTCAACCCTTATCTTTCTAGGCTCTTGGTTCTCTCATCCTTTTAGACCTTCTTTGTCATTTCGGTGTAGGGGCTGAATTGACCCAATATGATTGGTCATTTATTGACATTAGGCTGTTTCTCCATCATTTGACAACAAATAACTTAATCAATGAACTATTGTGCCAATTCACCATTATATTTGCATTTAAGTTTTACCTCCTCTACCTTCTCATATTATTTGAACTCGTTTTTCCCTAACATCAATTCCAATATGTCCAACATTATATCGATACAATGATAAATCTTCTCACTTATTATTGGTATAAATTTCTAATCCCAATGCCTAATCATTATCTAACTTTCCTTAGGGACTAAAAAAGATCCCATGTACCTAACACATTTTTTTTTTAATAATTTCAATGTACATTTCCCACAAGAATGGAATTTACTCATGATAATGATAAACATAAAGTGGTAACTTATACAAGTTTCATTTATGTATCTAACTTTAAGCAATAGAGAAGTCAAATTTCTTACTAACTAGTTACATTTCTTATATTATGTATTTTAATTTAATTAGTAGAGTAAGTCATTTTTGTTCATTGATCTAAGGAATGGAAATTGAAAAATATATTATCAAGTTATTTTCTATTTATTTAGAGGTTTAAGATTAGCCATTACATGGAACTTGCACTCTACAACCACTGATAGGGGGGCTTACAAAGTGAATCATTGGATGACATAATAATAATAATAATAATAATGTTAGGTAAATTAAAATAAAAACAACAATAATAAAAGTAGTGAATACTTCGTACACACACACACATATACACAATTATTTTAATTGATAAAGTTATAGACAAATTCTTTAAAAAAAAATCAAAATATTCATATTACACTAAAATAAATTGTTTAATGATGATCCATATTCATAGCTATGATATTTCAAAACTTTATGTTTAAATTTAGTTAGTAATGATATACTTCCTTAATACTTACAATAATATGTCTATATATGTACATATAATATATGTTATGTATATAAGATGTGTTGTGCAGGAAATCCTTTCTGTGGATAGAAATGATCCCTATAGTCCTATGGGAGGATATAGCAACTACAAAAGACAACCTTATGCAATCTTTCCTAATTAATATTAGAAAATACAAAGGAGGATAGATATCCTACCTCTCTCTGATGCTAATACCATCTACGTCGCCCTTGACTCTTTGGCTTCCAATCTCATGATCTCCTCTTCGCTGATGTCGATCAGTTCCTGCAAGAAAGATTAAGTGGACACAAAAAATGCATACAAAGCATACAAAAATTCTTACACAAATCATGTAACAAATCAAGGAGCATTACAATAGATGAGAAATATTTGACACATTTATGGAAAAAAAAACATATATTTTATTATTAATAGATGAAAAATGGAGCATTACAACCAATGAATCCTTGATTTTGGAAGCCTCCTTCACGTGAGATTCCAAAGTCCAAGCCTTAAGCTTCAAACACCTCTTCTCCTTTGAAAATGGGTAGAATTTTGTCACAATTCAACACTAGGATGGAAACCAACTAAGAGTGGATGGTCAGGATTTCATTTATAGGTAAGGAGAGGGAATTGAGGATCCATAAAAGGAGGGAGGAGTTCCACATATCAAGGGACAGATCCATGGAAGGAGGATCTAAGGCCTGGAATGGGAGATATCACTATAATCATCAACTACATGAAACCACGTCATCGTTCTCAATCATTCTAATGAGAGAAGCTTCTCCTACATTTTGGGCAAAAATGACTAAAGAGGACCAATGTGGATTTTCTTGATAAAAGTTGCGCTAGCAGCACTGGACATGTGTAATTCCAAAGGTGACAAGCACAAGGTTTTTGACAAGCGTTTTAGAATATTTTCAAGGAAACTCTTCTTCTTTTCTTCAGGGATATTCTAAATTGTGCATGAGACGTACAAATCAAACATAATGCAATATATCTGACATCTTTGATGTACGTATCCTTAAATTGTAAGCATTTGAAAATACATGGATCCATGACATGGAAGTAGCCATATGTATAGAAAGGATCATGTTTACAATCATGAATACTTAATAACTCCATGCAGCCTGGATTTAAATGAAACCCAGGGTCTTCTTATTCCTCTCGATTCATCCAAAATACGAACCTTACCATGTGAATAGATGGGTTGAAGTTGAACATGGTAGAAACCACTTGATAATTGGTCGATGATGTGAACCGTTAACAGGGACAAGAGAAACCACCAATGATGACAATGATTCTCATGGTACATCAACACAATCTACAAATGTGAAAAATGAAGCTAAATTCGAACACCCACAGAATAATTCGATCAAAGGCCAGTGATGCAAACCTATCATTGAATGTGAAGAACCTACCATTGAGGCATGCTTGATCCAAGGTATTGAAATGGATTTTCTAAATCATCTTCCTGGACAATGGGTTGGAGTTGACAGGAAGTGGTTTGTTGAAGGAGGGCCATAATATTTCTCGCATCATCGACACGAAGCATAGTATTTTGTAAATATGGAAAGAGTGATTTAGGATTGATGCAAATAAATTTGAACAGGGTATAAGTGGTTTTAATTTGTATATGAGGACTTCTCTTGAAAATATTGGTGACACGACTCTGGAATTTGGTAGCATTTGACTAAAAATAGGATTAGAAGTCATGATGAAAAAAAGTATAATCGAATGAGAGGAAAATGGATTTCTAAAACCCAGTAATACAAGTGACAAAGTAAGGACATCCCAAACTCGACAAGAATGCAAGAAAATCCCAAAATTGTAAAATTTTCTAAACCCTTGCCTCCTATAGGAAAACAAAAATACATGGAACTTCTTAAGGAATTATCAGATATGTTTTCATGGAGTTAAGAGGAACTGCAATGTTATGATACTTCTATCATTAAGCACACCATCCCCATCAGAGAAGACAAAAATCCCTTCAATTAAAAACTAATAAGAGTAAATCCAATGCTACTACCTCTGATTCAGAAAGAAGCAAAGAAACTGTTCGATGCCAAAATCATAGTACCATTGAGGTTCTCAAAATGGGTTTCAAATCTAGTGCCTACAAGAAAGAAAATAGGTTAAATTAGAATCTTCGTATACTTTACAAATTTGAAAAAGTTCTCACTCAAAGACAACTATCCCTTCCAAAAAATGCATCACATTTTACGAAAGGTAGTTGGTTCTAGTAGGATCTCCTTGTTGGATGGTTTCTCAAGTTATAGCCAGGTTTTGGTTCATCCTGATGACCAACACAAAACAACATTTACTACACCATGGGGAAATTTTATATATGTAAAAATACATTTTTGCCTTATTAATGTTGGGGGAACTTTACAAAGAGCAATGAACATAGTGTTTGCTGATGAAATTGATAAGTTCATTGTAATCTACCTAGATTATATTACTGTATTTTCAAAAACAGATGAAGAACAATTGCTGCATTTGAAGAGAGTTTTTGAAAAGTGAAAAAAAATTGTATCTCCTTAGACCCTAGGAAAACTATTTTTGGTTTAAAGGAGGGAAAATTTCTAGGTCATATCATTTCTAAAGAAGGCATTAGAATTGATCCTAGTAGATTCGAAGACATAAAAAAGATGATCCTCTTAGAAACAAGAAAGTAGTTCAATCCTTCATTGGCAGGATACATTTTCTTGAGAGATTCATTCCTAACTTGGCCGAAATATTAAGATCAATTACAAACATGTTGAAAATAGATATTGAAATTAAATGGAATACGGAAGCCAATAAATATTTTAGTGAGGTTAAGTTAGCTTTAACTAATGCTCCTACTTTTATAAGCCCTGACTTTACTAAGGATTTTATGATTTTTTCTTTTACTTCTGAACATACTATTGGAATTGTATTATCATAGAAAAACAGTGAAGGCCATGAACAACCGATAGGATTTTTCAACAGAGCTTTAAGGGATGCATCACTAAAGTACACCATCATGGAAAAGCAAGCCTTTCCTTTGGTGAAAGCATTAAAATACTCTAGAGTTTATGTCTTACATTATCATATCATTGCATTTGTCCAAAGTTCTATAGTAAAGGATATTCTCAGACAATCTTATCCATATGGAAGAAGAGGGAGATGGATTGCTATGATCCTAGAGTATGACATAGAAATAAAACCAACCCAGCTCATCAAGGGTCAACGATTGGCCAAACTCATGTCCGAGTCCAATTTTCATGCCCTTTATATCAATTTTAGTGTTGCACTTGATGAACAGGAAGAGCTTAGTGACTCCACAAGTATCATAAGAATTTTCTACCTCACCATGGTATGTATACATCATTTTTGTACTAAAAAATTTAGAATCTCTTCCTGGTTTAACAAAGACTAATGCTAGATTTCTTAAATTAAAAGCCATGAAATTCTATTTTTTAGATCAGATTTTATATTGGAAAGAATTTGGAGGTATCTTGCTAAATTTTTTATTGAGATATGAATAAGATAATTCATACAAGAATTCCATGAATGAGACTATGAAGGACACTTATATTGGAATACCACAGCCAATACAATTTTAAGAGTTGGTTTTTACTAGTCCACTTTGTTTACAAATGTGCATAAGAAAGTCACCTCTTGCCACCAATGCCAAAATTTTCAAGGCAAGAAAAAGATTTTATCTTTACCACGAAAACCTATTTCTATTGAAGTTTCTTTCCAACAGTGGTGTTTAGATTTCATTGGTGAAATTCATCCCGGCTCCTCGGGCCAACATAAATGGATCTTGACAATCACTAATTACTTTACAAAATGGATTGAAGTTATCCCAACTAGACAAGCCACAAATATTATCATTATCCAATTTCTAAAGGGAAATATTTTGTCCAGGTTTGGGTGTCCTCACAAAATTATCACTGACAATGATCCTTCCTTTGAATCAAAGAAAATGGTTTGATTTTGTAATAAAGACTATATAAAATTAGGACACTCTACTGTTTATTACCAACAAGGAAATGGATTAGCCGAATCTTCAAATAAAATTCTAGTCATCATTATCAAAAAAATGTTTCACAAAAATCAAAATTCGTAGCACAAAATGTTGATTAAAGCCCTTTGGGCTGACCGAATTACTACCAAAAGGTCTATTGGAGTGTCTCCATTTCAAATAGTATATGGGGTTAATGCAATTTTTCCTACTTCATTAGGAATCCATGTTCTAAAATTACTGCAGGAAGAACATGTAGAAACAAATGATTTGCAGAGAAGAATCAACTAGACCATCCAATTGTAGCAATCCAGAGAGGAGGTCTACAATAAAAATCAACTAATTCAAGACAATGTCAAAAAGGTTTATGGTAGAAGGATAAAAGCTGACGATTTCTAGATTTATGATTTGGTGCTAAAATGTGATTCAAGGAATGGAGATAAAGGCAAGCATAGTAAGTTTGACAGTTTTTGGAAAGGGCCATATAAAATTGAAGCTTTCGGGGGCAATAATGAATTTTTGTTTAAGAACTTAAATGAAGAAGAACTTCCTGGTGGACTTGTTAATGACAGACTTATTAAACATTAATTTCGTCCAGAATAAATCAGTTCCATTTAGATTCATTATATATATGTCACTTTACTATTCTATTGCAAGAGTGAGGATGGCTCACATCAGAAGTTGAAACCCAGAGAGAAGTCCCTAAGCTTAGGATGATTGGTTTCCCACATTTATAAATAACAGTAGGTGGATCAAATTCGGTTGAAGAATAAAGACAAAATTCCCAATGGAGAAGGGATGATGATCTACAACATTATTGACACCTCACAAGGAGAGTGCCATCCCCATTGGAGCCAATTTTAGGTTCCTATATTTATAGGATTCCTTGATTGTAGTTGTACTTTTGTATATGAGATGTTGTAAATAATGTTCCATTCTAAAATTTATTTCCAAAAGAAAAGAAAAGAAAAACGAAAAGGGGATATGTATATGTGTGTGTGTGTGTGTGTGTGTGTGTGTGTGTGAAAAGAACAAAAAACAAAAAAAAACATGAGAAAAATGAAAAAGAATGAAATACCCCATTAAAAAAAAATGTAAGTTTATACAAGCGAGCAAGTCTAAATGCCACTCAAAAAATGAAAAAATGCATTAGTAATTCTTATAACTTTTGAATAATGTGTTGCTACTTAAAATGCCACATTCAATTAGAAAAAATAGATTAGTTAGCTTAATCACACTATTTAAACGTGAATAGGCTAAGTTAAATAAATTTAGTTTAGGTTAGTGAATAATCAATCACATACTATAATTATGATTGGATTAGACTAGCTAAAATAAAGGTGAGTTAATCACAGTGTTTAAAAGTGGTTCATTAGCAATCAAACGAAAAATAAAAAGTTTTAAAACCTTGTGAAAAAATCAAAATTATGCTTGCAAATCAAAATGCAGTACTATAGGTCCACGGGGTCTTGGATAGATGGTGATTGGGTGCTCTATTAAGGCACTCCTTGATGTGAAGTCACTGATTCAATTCCCTGCCCGATCGGGGTGATATATAGGACATGTTGAAGATGTAGTCTTACCAAGCTTACAAAAAAAATGCAGCACTAGAGGATAATTAAGTTGGTTTAGATTAGTTAATCACTGCTTTTAATTGTGATTAATCAAATTGTAATAAATTTTTTTAGCATGACATTTTTTTGTATGTAATATTACTGGCTCACATTTCAACGAGCATGATCCACCACTCCTGGATCAACGACGGAGGATCATATTTTCCCCCCTCCCCCAAGCCCCTTCATTGTTTAATCGCTAGGGGGGTCTGAAAGGGTAGAATCAATCAGTTACGTGGCGGTCCCTCAGTACTTGCACCCCCCCTCCACCTATTTCCACTCACTACTCTGTCCCCCATCTAAAAAATACTATCTCTCTCCCCTTTGTGTTGATCGTTGACCCCTCTGCTCGTATGTCATCCCTTTCCCCTCCACTTCCTATCTGCCACCTCACCCCTACGGACCCCACTTCCCTTTCGCTAAAAAAGACTCCTCGCCACCTTTCTCCCCCAACACCATACCACCATCTGTCATTCTTGACTCCTCCACATCAACAAATTGTTATATGAATAAATGCTTCTCGCTCCCATGATAATGGATCTGCTCCGTTTAATGGTAAATAAACAATGGTAAACCCATTTATCCCATATAAACCACCAAAATCCCATTTCATCACCTCTATTAATTGTTTCAGGATAATTAAAAATTAAAGTGCATAGTAAATCTAGGAGAGCTTTCCCCAACATCTAGTCAATGGTCCATGCCATCGCTGTGACCAAGCTCCTATACATAATATTTGCGTCCAAATATTAGTCTTCACCTGTTTTTTCTAGGTAATTCTAAATTTCTTTGTTCTTCGTTTTCTGTAATGACACCTAAAAATAAAACTCCTAAAAAAAAATCCAATGCATTTGATGTCAATTCTATGTTTCCCCCTATCATATATCTAGATCACCAAACATTAGTAGATCTACAATACAAGATCATTGACACCAATTATGATTTTGACCTATATGAGCTTTGCAATTGGTTGAAGCAAAAATAACTTGACCATAGTGATGAATTGGGCCCATGGGAATCTCCCTTGCCCCAATTCATTTTTCCATAGACCCATCACTTCCCAGATTTCATGTCTTGGTGCCAATTTCGATACATCCCTAGCCAAAGGGAAATTGTGATGCAAAAAGGTGACATTATCTTCACCATCACTACTAAGTCTATCTCCCAAATGCTTCAACTCCCTGAAAACATTTTTAGTAGTTTCCCTCATGGAATTCTACAAAAACCTAACTTTCCCATAGAGGGCCAGTATTTTTTAGGTTTTTCTCCTTGAGGATGCACAATTACCCAAGAAAAACCTCCCATACTCATCCTTTATGTTTGTTGTGATGACTAAACAAAATTTCATGCATACTTGGCTATCAATCTAATCAATGGGTTGATGATAACATTTTTGGTTTCTTATTAGTTTTTACAACTATTGAAAAACCCCCCATTTTCAACTACAGTGATTTCATTGTGGATTCAATTCATGACCAGTTCCTTAGGTTCTCTACTGAGGGAAATTTCAAGTATACTTTGGTGTTGGTTTATTTTTTTCTTTATCATTAGGAAAACAAGTTTTCATTTTCCTTGCAGAGATTAAATGAATAGGGTAATCCACAGTCAGTTATACATTGGACCTCTTTGGTGAGGAAAAAATCTACTGAGTACACCTTCTCAGATTATGTTGATCAATTCCTATATACAATTGCATGCTTTCTAAATAGTGATGTAGATCCTAGGATAGGACCAAATATATAAAGAATTTTGCATCTATGTGATCAAACTGAGACAAGGGATTGGTATTTATACCAAAAATATACTGATATCAGAGTTTATGGGTGTGAATTTCCACCCTACATGCTCCCAAAATTTGTTCCTATGAGGATCTACTCATTGGGATATATAAGGTAGATGATACACATAGATGATATCCATTTTTTGTGGCCAAGAAAAAGTCTCAGTTCAATATTAAAGCACATGCCGGATCATTATTTGTAACACCAGAACAACAGGTAAAGAAGCATAATTTATCCTCAAGAAAATTAACTTAAATTTGAGTTTCACTAGGTCTTATGAACCTTTTAGCATCATTTCCAAGTTAATAATGGAGCAGAAAACCACTCCCTACAACCACACTCCAAGACTAGAGATATAAATATTCATGAATAAAATTCAGTGGGAGTAGAATACACTACAGGAGGTAGAAGAACATGTGATATATAAAACTACTACAGAAACTCCAATACCTCAAGAGAAGAAGGATAAAAGGCTAAGGGAGGAGGATTCCCCTTCAATGAAAAAGATTGGGAGAAATTAATTTCTGATATACAAGAAGAAGAAAAAATAGTAATTCAACACCAGTATTTTTGCAGGGAGATGAGGGACAGGCTATCATAATCCTTATAGGCCCCCATGTTTCTACAAGTAAAGAAGATATTTTTACGGGATCTCCCTCTTCTTTAGCATCTCAAGACCCCCCAGATGCAACTCAAACAATAGAATTGACTTAGGACACAACCGAACCAAACATTGTTGCTAATTAAAAATAAATTAAATAGATAAATGAAATGCTCAAGGCCACAACATATTCCCAATTCTATAATAAAAAATCCTCCTCAGAACATAAGCTTCTTTCATCCTTTGATAAAGAGAAATGGAAAATGTATATTTCATTTCTTGAAGCACAATTTCCAGTTACAAAGACACTAGTTGATTATAAGGAGTCCATATTGTCCTTTGATGCAAACCAGATCCACCCAATAGACCAAATGGAAATGCACAAACAAAGTAGTGAAATGATGTACTCTAATTTGACCAACACTTCCATGAAAACCTCCAAGTTTCAGGCCTAAATCATCAACATATAGTCACAATTGAAGCTAGAAAATATTTCTTTGTCCAAGGAAACAAAAATCAAATCACTGGAAGACTTGAGAATCAAGCTGGGATACAATCCCAATGACATAAAAGCACCAAACTGAGGTATAGGTACTGGTGCTTCTCTTAGCATCAACTCAATAGAGAATTTTAGTTCCCTATGAGGGAGTAAATCTGGACTATTAGCTGGGAACACATCCTTAAACTGCTGCAAAACTGGGTACTTCTTCAATTCTTCAATACTTCATCATCCTAAATATCCCTACCTTTATCACTCGAAATATGCACTGTAAACAATATCCATCATTTCCGGAAACTACACTTTGGATGCATAGTTATAACCATTCTCATGGATGTAATATTCTTCCTTCCATGCAAGATTCTTCTTTCTCCATCATCATCCAAACATTCAATAGCCTTGTGATAGAAATCCACTTTAGTCATGTGAATGAATAGCCAGTCCATACCCAAAATCATAATGTATGACCCCAAAGGAAGTACATTTAGATGTGATGATGTAGGCATACCATTCAACTCAAATGCACAAGATCTCACCCAATGATGAACTCTTCCCTTGGTCCATGTATCCAACTACACTAACCAAGATTTTTCATGCATTTCTTTACTCAAACAAAACTTATCCACCAAGTCACGATTGACGTAGTTATAGTTAGATCCAAGATCAATAAAAATGAAAATAACTTGATTACAAACCTTACCTTCCATATCGATAATAGATTGTTAATGCTCAACATGTATATTATCAATTGTTGCATAAATATGAGGAATACTTTATCCAAGATCCCCTATTGTCTCTTTGTCCTGAGCATTATATATCTGAGGCCTGACACCCTATGCTATGGAAAACATCCCCTGTGATGATCTCCACCACAAGTCCAACATATCAAAGGATTCATACCATCACCTTTGTCATGCTCCTTAGACTGAGACCCATGTCCTTTATCAGTTTCATTAAAATTCTTTTGTAATGCTACATTCTCCTTGTCACATGTATCCTGAGGACAATACTATACATGGGGTAGAATCCTTTGTAATAAAATTAAAATATATGGAAACATACCAAATAAAATCAAAATTTATTTAGTTATTTTCAATGTTTTCAACATTAATTATATTCATAACACTTAATGGGATGGATTTTTCATTGTTCAGAAAAGCAGTAGCTTATGGGTAACTTTCTATCACTTCTCAACTTTGGTTTTGGTATATTATCGTTTTCTACTTTCAATTTTGTAAGCGCCTATAATGCGCAAGTAAATAAAATTGTGATGTTGTTATTTCGATATGTGAGGAGGCACCAGTTTTTAGTCTCTCAATTATTAATAATAATGAGGTTTCATTCCCTCATGGTCATCGCTACTTTTATGTCCATAGTTTTAAATTTTTCCTATCTACTTGAATTTGGGTTTATCGATTTTGGCCTGGAAGGTGAATTGGTATCACCTTGTCAAGACTTATTGTAATGACCCTTTCTGGTGTTTTCAAAATAATTGGATGGAACGGTTGTTGGCTTTTTTTTTCCCTTTCTTCATTTTTTTATATTGTCTAAACTCATGTTTAAGTTTTCCCCCTTCTGGAAACAACAATCTATATTTGTTGGTAGTAGAGGAAGGGATTTATGTTGGGACTTTTCTCAGCATGAGACACTGGGGAGTTCAAGAATCCCACCATGTACTCGAGTTTTCATAGTAGACTCTCAGTTCATAGAGTTTAATTGTCTAGTTGCACCCCCTATTCCCCATTATGTCCTCGCTATTTACATTTTGGGCTCATTTATTTAGCAGTGTAATTTTTTGTTCTAGGGGGGAAGTCATCATTAGTTTGTTTCACGATGGTGCCACATTTTGTGGAAGAAGCTGATTGAGGAGATCAAGGCACCACCCTAAACTATGTGGGCATGGTTGGAAGCTTTTCTAAGTCATCCCTTTTCTAGAAAATGTCATCATTTTGGGATAAACGTGGGGTGGAATACTTTCTGATATTTAGAGCTTAACAAATATCTTCTTCCTTTATTTTAGAGTATCAAATGACTTTCTTCTACCTGAATTCCAAGTAATTTTGTATAGGTTTGGAGGGGGGAAACATATTATCAATATCAAGCCAAAAGAGGGAACACTCACATGAGTCATCATTTGGAGGATTTTGTTACATGATATTGAGGCCTGATGTTAAACCGTAGTCATGAAGAAATTGCTCGAGCTCATGGAGAAGAATCCACAGATAGATCCCCCTTCTTATACACTGAGGCATTGGTAGAATGGGTTGACTAGATCCTTTATATAGGACACACTAGTGGTTTTTGGAACCAATACATGAAAATGATTTCCCTTTACTAAGAGATGAATTTTTTTATTGAGGCACACAAGGGTGGATTGATAAGGGAATAGTGAGGATGTCCTTCCTTCCTTGGAGAACCTTCACTATTATCTAAGATACTTGGATTGTAGATTAGATAGAATAGAGGAGTACCTTGGTATTTCCCTTGTGGTGGGAACTACTCATGAAGGCTCAAAGGAGATTGTTTATATTGTAGTCCTAGATTCGAATATCTCAATGTAGCTATCTCATGTTTGTGTTTTTTGTTTCCTATGATATTAGTATTTCTATGTAGTGCATTTTAGGATAGAACTCTAGTTATATTTTGAATTTTGTAGTTTCCTTTTGTTCATAAATGTCATTTTCCTCTCTATGGAGAGTATTTTTCTGGTTATGGTCAGGTGTCCCTAGTGAGAGATTCACAAGAAATATATCTCTATTGATGTAATATCAAGTTTTTTTAGGTAATAAAATTTTTACCTTACACAAAAATAGAATTGGAACACTTTCACTATGTTTTGGTCTTGCACCTAACGACACTCTACAAGCTAGCATGGGGGATATATTGTAGTGTTGGTAAATTATTATGAGAAATTAAAAAATCACTCAATATAGAAGAGTTGTTGTAGTAGTTGTAAATAAATGAGTATAAAAATTTAAATTTTGGCTTAATTAAAATAATAATAAAATGTAAAGGATAATAAAATAATAAATCTATTTCATTCAATTTATTATACTATAATTTTGTTTTATTAATAAAATTAATTTTTTTTTTAAGAAAAAGAGAATAATATAAATTAACCATGTAACATCCATCAATAACAATTACTTAACACGAACAAAAAAAAAGTATCCTCCAACTTTTATTTTCCCCATTTATCACGAGCATTTACAATAAATAACATGTTTTCGAACCACACACCCAAATTCAAAGTTAACTCTTAACTTGAGTGCACACGATTTGTTTTCACAATGCTCTATCGTTGTTTACATACATTTCCCCTTGCAGCAAGATTTATGCATGGATTACCCAAAATCATAAATGCATTACAAATGATAATAAGGGCCTTCGTTCAAGTGATCATCAGCCCTTATTATGTGGTAAGTATAAATGCATTTAGTACGATGATTACACCAATCACAGCCACGTTCAAGTGACAGACATCGTAGGAATTATAAACATCGATCTAATGCGTTATTATTATTAATATTAATGTAATCCGGAATTTTACCCAAGGTTGAAAACTCTTGATTTTTTTTAATGTTAATCTCAGCCCGATATGATACACCCACAGTCACGTCATGTCCCAAGGCATTATGGCTAACCGTTGTAGCATTGATTATGCATCACCTGGAGTGCTCCTCAACCGTGGATTAATCCAACGATCCGAATGGCTGGGTTGACTTGAGGGTGGTTAGGGTATACCCCCACCCAAACCCCTCAACATTATCGTCATTTTCTTTTGTAATTATTGCCCAAAGTTTCTTCTGGCGAATGAATCTCAGGTTCGACTCTCCGGTTTCCATATGAAGTTTTCAGAGGGTTTAGTAGAGGGTTCGTCAGGTTCTTTTCCTTCGTTAAATTTCGGTTGGAGGAATTTCAATGTAGCACTTATGAAATTCATCTGCTAAGAGTTCAATGGTGTAGTTGCACGGGCGAGTAGAAACTATTTCTCCCAAACAATCATTTTTCTTATACGGTTAACTCTTCAAGCTCATACTGAACCAACTTCGTTTTGGGTTGATATCTATAGGCTGGATATTTCACCAGAACTCATTGTTACATCAGGTATTTCCATTGTGTTAAATTGTCTTACTCAGTTACTTTCTTGTCTTTGGTTTAATTCATTGCTTCTAACTATTGGAGGTTTGGTAGTGCAGGTAATACACTCTTCTTGTAGCTTGTGAATTGGGGTTTTTAGTTGAGTCTGCAAGGGTTTAACACTGCTTATTCTTCCAAGTACCTTTCTCACATTGCTAACTTATTTTGACCCCTTGGGTCCTCATTCCGGTTGGGCATGCTTTGAAGAAACCTTATCGTTTAAGATCTGCTTCGTAGACTTGCGACTATTCAATATTTAGTTGTATGTATAGGATTTGAAATTGCTCATGGGTTTTCTCAACCCAGGTTTTTTAATGTAATAGAGTTACTCTTTTTGCTCAAAATGACAGAGTTTTCCCATTACTTGTCCCGTCATAAAACCAATGGTTGTGTTCCTTTGGTCACAATATACATATAGTGGAATTTTATGTAAATAAACTACTATATTTCTATGATTTATATGTAATGTATGTGTAAGCCCTTCGGCTTCTGTCATGTTCACTTGTTAAACTTATTCACCATTCTCGGGTTATACTCATTATTTATTACCATGCAGGAAAATGTATTGTTGGGTAGATTTTTATAGAGTTATTTTAATCATTTAATATTTCAGGTTCTTTTGTTGTTATTTGTACTAAGGGCGATTGGACCACCCCTCAGGCATTTGTGCCAGTTTGTGTAATTTTAATTGCACCTTACATAATTTCCCCTCTGGAACCCTTCCTGACAGTGGACTAACTATCCTTCACCACCACTACGCACTAATATTGCCAATGCTTATTTTTAGTTTGCTCTACAATTCTCACAGAGTCACTTACATACAAATTTTATATTTTACACCTAAATATAGGCTTCCATAAAATTCATAAATACATATTTCAAATAAGGGAATAGGTTGCATGGATCTTAATAGCGATGCCTGAAAACAACCTTATTATAATGAACAGTTGCAACATTGTTGTAAATAAACCGTCAACATTTATAGTTTTTCTAACATAACGATTATAGTCTCACTGTTATGACAACTACAGAAACAACAACGTAATATTATTATCATAATGACCACATTATTATCATAATGACCACATACTTACTGAAATTATAAAATACAGTCTTACTAAAAATAAATAGTGCAGTCTTACTGAAACAAATAATTGCAAGTTACTGAAGATGAACAGAGTAGCATTTTCCAAGAAATGCTCACTTGTTCACAGTTAGTACTTCTATGCACAATATAAGGTTATTCATAGACAGTGCATTTCTATATTAACCCAGTCCTTCCTTAACTGAATGTAGAACTACTTGCATATTCGATTTGTAAATTCATATAATGAAATAAGTTATTCTCGGTATAACTCTTATACCCTTTCCCTGCAAATTAAAGGGTATTTTTTTGTATTTTCATTCAACAATCACACTCAGAAATCCATTACCAAACTGTTATAGATGACATATACTTATCTCAATAATTGATAGACTAATCTAGTCCACCCAACCATAGAGAAGGGAAATTACCTTGTTTCCTCACCCTTGAGCTTCTCCACCGAGCAATAGATTGCAGTTAGGGTAACAACAAAGGTAGCATCAAAACTACTATCTAGCCCAAACCTTGGAGTCTGCATTAGAGTTCCACTATCCTTGACCAGCTCTGGAACCTATTAGGTAGCATCCTACCTTCTGCGACTCAAAAAACACATTTCTCTCCATGTGATTTCCTTTTATCTAATGAGAAAAGGTAACTATTTTGTTAACTGTTCTAACTACCCAAATGCTCATTATTTCCCAAATGCTCATTATTTCGAAGTTCGTTCATTTTCTAGATATTTTTTTCTAGTAAATTGGCCATAACCAATTTTAAAATAAAATTAAATCAAAATAATTTTAAATATAATCTTAAATATTAAACTGCTTCAATTTGCTAAATTACTGTAGTGAAAGTAAATTGACTATTTACTTTTCACTGGGTGTTACAAACAAAAATATATAAAATAAATAGTAATCATAAATTAAGATCCATTTGACCATATAAATTATAATAATAAATTATTTTCCTAACCATTATATTTTATAATTCCATATTTAAATTTAATTAATAAGAAAATAAAAATTCAATTTTTACACTATTTTTTTTTTAAACTTGTATATTTATCTAGTTATACTTATCGTCAAAGCTATGCATATCATATTAAAAAATAAATTATAAAAACCAAAAAGCATGTATCTATATTTATTGAGGGTTTTAATAAAATAAGAAATAAGAATGTTTCCATATATGGAGATGTCAAATTTATATAAATATAAAATATCTTATTATTATTATATGGGGTTGGTATTGTGATTCATCTTAGTCGAAAGACTCCTAAGGAAGCTTAGATGGGGCTTGGGAATGGAACAAACAACTTTTCCAAACTTAAGGCTCTATATATGCTGCGTGTTGGTTGATCTAGTTGGGCTATCTATCAGAACATAACTTTGGGGACTCATTGAACATTGTCAAATGGTTCAATAAGGATTTCATGTGCCAAAAATATCTATTAAGACCTATCCTTGAAGAGATTTGGTCATTGAAAAATCATTTTTCTTACATATCTATATGTCACATTTACAGGGAGCGTAACAAGGCAGTAACCCTCCTTTCTAAGGAGGGCATACAACAGACTATGGGCAGCTGGAAAATAAAGGATATACCTTTTCCTTTGACGGTTAGTTCATGAGCTCTTGATGTTGGGCCAGGCTCTACATCTTTGTTTGATTTTTTTTTGTATTTATGCCTTTCAATATCATACTTGCTACTTTGTGGTTCAAACTCTTTAGATTTTAGACATTTTCATACTATATGAGACATATAAATACTTTCATGTGTATGTTTTGGCCTGCTTTTAGGATCATGCTTAGAGTTGTTTTCCTCATAAGAGGAAGTTGAGGACTAGAAGAAACTCAAACCATATTTCAACCAATAACAAAGTATGCAATTTTTATAATAGTTGTTTTCAAAAAAGAAATAACTCATATTATTGAAGTTTGTTATTTTTAATATTTTTAAATAAAAACCTTAATTTTTTGTAATAAAATTAATGAAAAAAGAAAAACACACACCACATTTCAACCAATAAAAAAGTATGCATTTTTTAATATAGTTGTTTTTTAAAAAGAAAAAACTCATATTCTTAAAGTTCGTTATTTTTAATATTTTTAAACAAAAATATTAATTTTTTCTAATAAAATTAATAGTGTATAAATTTCTTTGGTGAAAATCACATCAAAACAAATTTTGTAGATGCTTTCCGAACTAGTCAGTGTGGTTCATCATACACTGTTATGGATCAGAGAAGCCAAATTCCTAATAAAATTAATACATTTTAATTGTATTTGGAAGACTTTTACTTTCATTAAAATGTACCTTATTTTAATAAGTAAAAAAAAAAATATTAATTTGAAAAATCAAAGATATATTTTATAAAATTTGGAAATTTTTAATAAAATTAAATATTCCTAAAATAGTAAAGTAATTAAAATTTAGTGTTTTAAAACTTTTCAAATAAAATTATTAAAATATAATTATATTTAAACCAACTTTGAAACTATATGGCAAAAAACTAACAATGCCTTCATTATTATAGTTTGTTTTTAGTCTTGAGGAAAAATTGATAAGAGAAAAATTTGTACAACTTGTTAATTTTGAAATTTTTAGATAAAAGTATTGGAGGTCAATTGAATTTATAGTTTTTGGAAAAAAATCAACTCTCTTTGCTCATAATTTTGAATAAAACCAATATAAATTCATCTTAACCAAAGATCTAGCAAGTGCCTAAAGCTATATGTGTGTGTGTGTGTTTAATCTTAAAATCACTTTGAACACTTAGATTATGTGGACTACATAACTTAAAATTATCTATTCAGACTAATGACGGTAAACTTATAATAATGAGACTAATTTAATATATTTTAAAAATAATATATTGTAAATGTAAAATCACAACTTAATTTAAGAAGAACCAAAACCTCATATAATTATTAGAGGGAATTCCTAATCCTGGACAAAAATGTTTTTTTTTTTTGTAAGCTTCAGTGGTACCTTCTATTTTCTATTAATAAATTCGAGCAAAAGATATAAAACTAGACCTCAACCTGCCTGCAGGAAACCAGGTACTTTGGCCATCAGAGTTCAAAATAAGTCAACTAGAACATAAAAAGTCTTAATAACTGAAACCAAATCTGTCTATACTAGATATGCAAGTGCAGAAAGCATATCATGTACAAAAGGAAAGCAGCATTAGAACTTTAAACATAAAATGCAACATAAAAACAAGAGAATTTTAGTCCTCCTCAAATTCAATAGGTGTTGGAGCTTTGGCTGAAGCTCCTGGTAGTTCAACAGGAGCCTGTTGCATTGCTTTAATATCCTTCTCCAGTCTTCCAAGTCTTGTATACTGATGCAACTAGCGTAAATTGATTTCCTAAATATTCCTATTAATATCCGCCAGGGTCGATTCCAGCTTCGTGTCCAACTTTGTCTCCGCTATAGACATAATAGCTTTGGCTAGCAGGCATTTAATTATATAGTAAGTGTGAACATATTGTTGAAACAGAGAAGTGTGTCCCCGAGTATGCCCAGGATCCAGAGTCACAGTCTGCATCCTCAAAAGCCATGTCATCCTCCAAGTCTATATTATCCAGAATCTCAGATTCCCAGCCATAGATGCGACCACGAATTGAATTGGGGATGCCATTCATGAAGGTTTGAACCAGTGGCTCAAGGTGCTGCTGAATTGTCTTTCTACCCCATTTTCGGTGCATTTTAGAAGAGGACTGTTTTCCCTTTCCCCCAGTGGGCTTTCGGCCTCATTTTATCATTGTAGAAAAATCTGAAAATTCTGTTAAGACTTCCATCCATAGAACAAGAGGAGTCAACGACACAGATACCATATAGACAACACCATAATTAACGTCACCATCTTCCAGTTCTGCTACCGAAAAAAAGCGAAGAGATAAACACCCAGCACAGACATAAGAACATCGAAGCGGAAGCAGACAAGGCTGAGAAACATGCCACAGAGAAGAAATGTGATCGTAACACAACAATAAATAGGGATAGGTAAGAAGCCATATCAGAATCCCAAAAACAGAGGTAGGCTAATAACAGGGGCCGAGACAACCCAGACGAAAATGCATGCAAATACCGAAGGGGTCCCCGAAGAGTGCGAGGTGAAAAGGAAAAGCCCAATTCAAATACTGATAGAAGGAGAGATTAACAATACGACCATTCTCCCGAAAACCCAAAAAAAAAACCAAGGCATGGTAATCCTGACTAGCAGCAAAGAAATTTCCAAGAGTTGAATCACAAACACTGTGCATGCAAATGGCCAGGAATCCCCAAAAGAAAATAGGCTCATAATAGCCAAACCTCGACAAATTCCAAACACCCCTTCAGCGACAAAATGACAAATAAGAAACCCATAAGAGTAATGCAACCAGCCCGCCCAAAGGTATAGAGTGTACCGCAAAATACGAGAAATGCCCGGGTCAGGGAAGAAAAACAGGAACGGACTAAGACAAACAAGCGAGAACATACAAGAAAAAGCAGAAATGAAGTGAAGAAACTAGATGCAACGACGAACTTCATAACCCTGCCGCATGAATTCAAACCAGAAGCGACCATACCGACATTCCCACAAATCTTGTAAAAAAACCATGAGATAAATCCGCAGACAAGAGGAGAGCAGATGCAAGAACTGAAAGGTTAGAAACAAAAATACATACCACGGCTGAGCTTGCTCCGTCACCCTGAAACCATTGCGACCATCACCGCTGCATGCACTATCAACCTCAGGATTGAAAAGCCAAACGAAATAATTAACAATGAAAAGGCATACAACCTTGCAAGCCTTAACCCTGTACCCACGACACTGTTTCTGAAACATGACTGACAACCTAGCTGGCCGATCCATTTGGAGGCTCTGGGAAACACAATTCATTTAAGAGCGTGGGTGTCGGACGTCCCTTCGATCTAATCCTCGCAGCGGTTGCATGGACCCACCACGTGGTAGGCGTACATAACCTGCATACCCTCCACCACGTCGGCGTACACCTGCCAACCCAACATGTTCGGATTGAGCTCCTGTGTGTGGCCTTGTGCATTGTAAGTTGCGCGCTGTTCGAAGTACATCGCACCCCGAGCGGGGAAATCCCAGACAAAAATGTTAATGCAATGTTTTCATGAGATTAAGTTCAAAAATCTTAAATCTTGTTATTTTAAAACAAAATAATTAAAATATCTTCATATTTGAAAATTTTAGCTTAACTACACTATGTGGCACTAATTATTGTTTACTAGGATTGTTTCGTAAAAATAAAATATAAAAATTCTTAGAATTTTTCACTTTTGAATAAAAATTATTAAAGTGTAATTTTGTTTAAAAGAGGTGCTTAGATAAAATTCTATCCATCTACCTTACCTTGAATCTATGGAATATGATTAATAATTTTTGGCACATATTAAATAAAATAAAAATACTTAGTTATTTTCAAAATATTTGAAATAAAATTGAAATTTACAAGTTATTTTTAGCATCAAATCCAAGAAAGGTATGTTTGGCCTTTGAACTCATAAATTCTACTGACTTTATAGTCCTTCAAAAGGTACTAGTCACTAACTCTAGTATTTAGCGTAAACTGCAACTTTTCCTTAAGGAAAGATGGGATTCTAGGTATTGGTTGACCAAGAAACAAGGTGTACATGACTAAAATAAAATGCGACCATCGGTAGCCACTCATAAACTAGTAATAAATTATTGTGTTCATCTGCCATTATGCTTTTCAAATTCTCTAAAAAAGGATATTGTTTATGGATGAACAAGTGACTTCGATAAGATTGATTACAGAGGAATTTTCTTCCTCACCCCTATCATCTGGGAGTGTATTTCATCTGACAAAAACTATGGGAAGCCAAACTTAACACCTGTGTGGTGCATGCTTTGGTGACCAGGTGACACAAGGATAAAAAGAGGCCTAGGATGGCATTGGTTACATAGGCATTAGTGTTGAGACCCAAGACTTAGGAAAACATGGATGAAGACAACTTTGATATGGAGTCAAAAGTCATGATATGGTAAGCAGGGTGACTAGATTGTAGAAATTTTAACTATAGAGAAAAACATATTTACCAAGAGAATTAATAAATAACATAAACCAACAACAATACACAAACATGCAAAAATTGTGATAATAATATTTATCCTGGGAAATCCCCAAATCCATGGAAAATGCCAGCCCAATGAAATTTTATTAATCCCTAGGAAAAAACCGTAGCTAAGTCGTCCAAGTAAGCTTTCACTGCTCACATCCCTAGCACCATTACAATGAAATCTTCCCAATCTTTTAAAGGCTTCATTAGATGAAATACCATGGGAAGAACACCATGGGTACACTATACGACATGCTAAAAAATGACCATTATGTAACCAAGTCCACTTTGATTCTATCCCCTAGTCAAGTTTACCTAACATTCCCCCCTTAAACCTTGACTTGGGGTTTCCTTAACTAAATTGAGCCATATCTACCAAGTGAGTCATCTCCTCTCACTCTAGCCCTTACACCGATAAAATTTTATGCTTGGGGCATGTGTTAACCCGACATTCCCCTCTCACATAGGTCTAATACAAACTTTAGCGACAGTTACCAAGGGGTACACATGCTTTTCCAAGTATTACAACAATATGGCCATTTAAATGCAATGATTACTCCATTATAATAATACTAATTTTTTTATATTATATTTTTCCCCTTTTCCATCCTCTCACCTTGATACACTATGTAGCTAATGCTCTCTTATTCACAACTGACTCCCATGGCTACACTTACTCTATAAGCATACATACCATGACCAATGCCCTAGGCACCAACCCTCACTAATATAATTTCCTTATATGTCATGTTCCATGAACTAATCTTGCACATTTGAGTATAATATTCATTGTTTAAGTGTAATATTTGTCATGTTCCATTCTTTAAGTGTAATTTTGTTTTAAACTTTTAAAGTGGACTTGTATCCATCTACCTTGAATTTATGAAATATGATTAATAATTCTTAGCACATATTTTATTAAAGAAAAAAAGAAAACACAACTTAATTTAAATATTCTTATGTGGACTATGGATGGTGATGGCTCTTGAACATGATGTCATGATGTGATGGTGTAGTAGGTGAACATGATGGACATATGTTTGATTTTATGTTCTAGCAGATTTGTTGTTGCATGACTCTAGTAAAGACAGGTGGATGACATTGAAGCTAACTGATTGTGTTGTCCTATAGTATGATTGATCTCATAGATTTGAATTTATTTAATGTTCAGACAGTTTTATTTAGGATAGGATTTAAAAGCATGGCTTTGAGTTATGTTTTCTTCACTGAGACTTAAGGTGTTGTATGAAAAAGAGGCTAACGATATTTTTTTCATGATCTACCATTAGATAGACTTGTATTATTTAAGTGTAATTTTGTTTTAAAATTTTAAAATAAACTTGTATCCATCTATCTTGAATTTATGAAATATAATTAATAATTCTTAACACATATTTTATTAAAGACAAAATTTGAAAAAAAAACACAACTTAATTTAAATATTAAACTTATTTTAACTACATTAATTATAATACAAAACTTTACTACCCATTAAACTATGATAGAGTATAGTAAACCAACAAAACATGTTTTAACCAATAAAATTTCTTTTAAATAAATCATTAAACTATCCACTTAAATAAACACAAACATAGCAATAACTATCCACTTAAATAAACACAAACTTAGCAAACCCCGTTAATAATAACTAGCATTGGCAATAAATAGATATAATTTTAAAAGCCTTTTTATATTACGTTGGAGTTTCAGCATTTTATTTCGTGAGGATTGGACCGGAAATATGTCAAAAAAGCAACTCAGGATTGTAGACGGAAGGGTTTTTTAAATTTCCACCAAGAATCGAGAGACCTCTTCCGCAGACCATTGGTCAACAATAACATGAAGAGCGGAGGCGTAATTCTGGAGGATCAGGTGGACGGAAACTTGCGGTCACAAAAGAAATCAGGTGGACGGAAACTTGCCGTCACAGAAGAAGAAAGCAATCAGATGGACGGAAACTTGTCGTCACAGAAGAAGAAGAAGAAGAAGCCGTTCATAACATACCATATAATGTGGATTATCTCCCTAGTTATCACACAGGCTATGCGAGTCATAACCCAAGGATTTGCCGGCTATGCAGATTACCACTGCGCGAGTTTTCACAGTCGAATACGCGAGTTAACTGGGCGCCAAATATGCGAATTATGATCAGTCAATAAATGGGATTATACGCGAATTATGCACGAGTTTTCACTTGATATGTCAGTTGAAATGCGTTCTATCCTCGGATACGCGAAGTATAACGACTTGAAATGTGCTTTGAAATGCGATTTGTCCTTGGATACGCGAGCTATAACCACTTTGAGATTTGTTTTGATGGATAAGCCGGTCATTACGCTGATATACAATCGTTTCAACCGTTTACGCGAGGTATCTGCCGTTTATCCGACGATATCTCATGGATATGCGAGTAACCTCCGGTGAATATGCGGCAATCTCACTCGTTATGCGAGCTATTACGACCGATATGCGAATTATCATACGCGACCTATCAGTGAATACGCGAATTATCATAAGATACCCAATTATCAGGCGATATGTGGATTATGAGGGAGTTTTCACCGAAATTAATTTATAGATATATATTTAAATTGAGAACGGTCCGATGTTCGATTCTGATCGCCTTCAGGTGAAATCATTTTCCGAAATTCTCATGATCGCCACGTACATACATACCAGGAGATGGAGATTCTCATCGCCACATACATACATACCCGGAGATCGGCCCATTCCATTCTGTGTACTGTGTTTGAGTGGTAACTAAATAACAACAACATATGAGCGTAAATGACTATTATAGTCCCAGAATAAAAATATGAGCAAATAACAAGTACAACAAGTATATGAATTAGTAATTTATGTTAGTAATTTTTAATTGTGGACACACTATTTGTTATGAGTTTTTTATGGCATTGTTAGATACCATGGTTGATTATTGCTATAGATTCATACAGAATGATTTTATTAATTTGAATTCAAAGTATGTTGATTTATACATGGTCAATTGATACAAATATAGAAGTTTAATCTAAAGCCATATTATTCTATAAATACATGCATTAGAAATATGTTCACGAATTCTAATAATGAATTCACATTCATAGAATGTGCACACACTACTATTAGAAAACCATATATAATAACAATTCTTGTGGCTCTTTAATTATGTAGAATAACATGCCATGGCACAAATATCCAAGTTGAGGTCTGAATATCCCTTAGAGAGTATCTATGTGGGTTTTTCAAGGTTACTTCATGTTCCTTGAACTCTATAATATTTCTTTAGGGCATGTTGAGGACTTAGAATTCCGCTGAAAACATGGGGGAAAACCACCTGGTCCAGAGCTTAAAGCAGCTCCTTTTCCGTTTGGTGTAGTGGCTCTGACTAGGGATAATTGGACCAGTTTCCCAATAAGGATGATTTTGAGGGTGTTTTGATTATATAACATGCAAATGGAGAATTATTTTAATATATCATATGAATCTATCTAAACTATTTATTTCACTATATACCGGGGTGTTTCTTCCTTTATGCGATCTAAAGAGATATCCTTCAACTATTAGTAATATAGATCATTTAACAGTTGAAAGAGATGAAAATTATGTAAGATGATTCTTCTAACAAAGTAGTTTTACTAGAAGAATTGTGAAAAGTATATCACATTCATATGTGTGATTATATATTTAATAAGAAATCACAGACAAATATTAGAACAGATGTGCATGTAACATTCATCTATAATAACGTTTCAAATATATAATGAAATAAAAATATGACTATCAATCTATAAAGTAAGACTTAATACAAGTGAATAGAAGTACCATATGTATGAAGTTATACTCATGTAATCTGATAGTAATTGATCTTCTCCTCTTCACTTTCAAGCAATTTAAAGAGTGCAATAGTGCAACATCAGTTAAACAACTTTAATTGTCAAAATATAACATATGTGCTCCATTGATTCATCAAGGCATTCAGAAACTTACAATAGTGCATTATTTGCAAATGCTTTTGACAAATTTCTGGACCCTTCTCTAAATGCATGAGAAGGGTTTAAATACTAAACTAACTATGTTCTAAAATAAATTATTACGAAAATATAGAGGAGGTTTCAAACAACCATCCTCATAAGCCTAACTTAAACTACAATCTAGGAAAATAAAGTAACAAGATGATTTATGAATTCTTCCCTCTCTTTTGTATTTGGTCACGAAGTTGACAAATATCCAACATGGGTTTGAGCTGAGATGGCTACGAAATCCTTGATTTGACCTATCCCTTGAATACTGCGTTTGAGAGTACTGACTGCAATCTTCTTTTTGAATCTGTTAAATACTGCATGATATGGTATTGATTATAAGGTTTGATCAAAAAATTCCAATAATTTTCTTGATCAAACTTATATACCTTTTTAATTGTTTCATCCCGCATTTCTACTTTTTTCTTCCACTGTGTTTCTAATTGTTTGACTTCTGAGAAAACTTCAGTTGTGTATGATTTGATAAGTTCTTCTTTCACCAATTATTCACATATAGATTCAATAATTTCTTTTGGTAACCTTGATGTTTTCACTGCTGCTTTCTCTGCTTGATTTATTTGTGCTTCCCAATCTTTGAATAAGATCTCCTTGTGGAAATTATCTACTTGGGGTATATTAGCTTCCTTGCCTGAGTCTGATGCTTTCCATTGTAGGTGTTCGTTGATTTTCTTCTCGAGATTTTCACATTCAAGTTTATGGATAGCTACTTGTTGTATCAATATCTCATTTGAGTCACAATAAGAGTCAATAATAGAAGCTTATTGGAAAAATACTTCTTGTTGTTGCATTAACTTATCATTTACATCCAATGCCTCTTTTATGAATTGCTCTAATTGTTGTTGGCTTTGTAACCTAGTCTTTGCTTCTTCCAGTTATGCTTGCTTCTCAGTGATTTCTACTTGATGCTGCAATTTAAGACTCTTGAAATATTTTTTGAAATTGGGCTATATTTGATTTCATTTTCTCACTGGAGTTATATTTTTCTTTATCTAGTAGTCTCTCTAGTTCTTGTATTTTGTCTTCCTTATACTTTAGCAACATTTAAACCTCAGTAGCTTTATCAATAGTGGCAGTAGCATATGCCCCTGCAAACTGTGATAATTTAGTTAAATGTTCAGTAGGATCAGCTAAGGGATCCTTCCACAAAACGTCAATAGATTCATTTGTGAGGTTTGAGATTGTTTCATCAATTATTCTCCTTTTATTTCTCTTGAATACAACCTTATGACTAGGACTGTAGAAGATATCCAACGAAGGAATTTCCTCAACTTGTAAAACTATTTGTTTTGTAGGGTAGGCTGGTATGATCTCTCGATCATGAGTTTCTGGAACTTTTTGTAGGGGATTAACAATTTCCACTATCTTGTGGCAATATTCAGGTGTCTGAAAACTAATATCTTGATCAGTGTTGAGATTGGTTTTAGGAGTTTTAATTGCTTCAGAAAACTCATCCGATTCACTACTGAAATTCTTTGGTTGGCACTTTTCTAACGGATCAAGTTTATCATGACTGTGCTGAAATTATTGAGAAGTTGACTCTGTTGCATTACTTTCTCTTTTCTCCTGCATCTCTATCTCTTGGATTATTTGATCAATTATCTTTTCTGGTCTATCCTTTCTAGCTTCAGATTCATTTTTAGAATGATCTAAATTGTGAGATTGATGCTCTAATTGTTCAGACCCATCCTCAAACATGTTTTTTGCATCATTATCCAAGTTAATACTTGGAGTAGGTCTACTTACATCTTCAATAGTTAAAAAGTTAATAGGAATTTTCTCTAGTCTCATATTTCTGTATATTTGGAAGGCTTCCAAATCATCTTGGTTAAGTTGAGTGGATGAAAACTTAATTATATCTAAAAAAATTTCCATGCCTTGAACGAGATCATCAAATCCATTTATTTCGTTTACAAAAGGCTTCATTTTGAGCTCTGTGATGTAGTTTTTAATTACATCATCTGGATCATATAGCGTCTTTAGCATTACTGCCAAATTTAATAGATTAATCTTTGAAACATCCTTGTAGGTATGACCAATATCAAAAAGTGCAAAAGTACCACACTATAAAGGAAAATTAGGCCAAACGACTTTCTTAGAATCTTTCAAATTTTTAGGAATACCATTAACAATCTGGTAGGATAGCTCTCTTGCAAGTAACTTATCGGAAACATAATACGGTAGGACTTGGGGAGAAGCATAACTCCCAAATACTCTGACATATGTAAAATTATCCTCTGCAAACCATCTAGCCAAAGAAAGAATATCTGTACTAGCTTCTTTGGAAACCCTAAGGGATTTCTCATTGAATATCATCTGGTGCATAGGCAACATAACTCCATGGAAAATTTTATAAAAATGCAGATGGAAGTATGAATCCCAACGAGCTTTGTGGTAAATGTGGATTGGGGTACGGTCTTGGGTAGTCCATTTCCATCCCATGGTAGGAAAACTAGAAGAAAAGAAGATTGTGTCCATGACATAGGCACTCATATAAAAGAGAGGTATTTCTATATATGAAACACCCCTTTTATTCCTATACTCTATGATGTGTTTGGCTAAATTTTCAGATAGGATATTTTCCAAATTTAGAATTAAAGAATTGATAATTGTGTCAATCAATGGGACCCAATCTACTAAAAACCCAGTGGTATCGGTTTTTGAAAACAATCTACACAACATAATGACAGCATAACATTAAGGGGAAGGAATTTGGGCAATTGGGTATGTACCGAGTTTATCTTGATCCAGATTTCCCTGGTCTTCCCTCCATTCGTTTATTAATTTGATGAGGTATGGATGCTTTGCTCTAAATATTTGCAGACAAGCCTTGTCATATTTCTGTTGTGGGCAAGGTAGATGGTACATTGCTTGTAATTCTTCTGCCCTAAATGAATCAATATTTTCTCCATTCGGATCTTTGAATGTTCTATCTTCTATGTTTAAGTGGTCAATTACCCACTTAACCATGTCTGTGTAAGGGATAATTTTTGGCCTTGCGGCTACCTTGTGGATGAATGAACATGAAGTGTCGAAGTAAGTTGCGTTTAAAGAAACTAACGTGCCAGTTGTACAAAATTTGGTTATTACCCTTGGATTTTCATCCTCGAAAAGTTTATACATTGCCTCCCATGATGAAATGGCACAATCCTTGTTGTAGGTGGTGTCTGAAAATAAGGGAGACATATCTATGTCTTCGGTAGACGATGTTTGAGCAATCTCTGCACCTTTCTTGTTCATTTCAATCTTCCTCACTTTGTTAAATGATTTCCTAATTTCAAGTAAACAGAGCGAAAATTAAAAGTATAGAGAACAGAGACACAAATCCATCGTTAATTTATTTCAAACATGCAAAAATAAATATGAATCTATAAAAAATGCTATTAATCATCGATAATCATTTCAAATCAAATATCTTACACCTTTACACGAAATAGCTATCAATCAACTTATGACGTTGGATCTCGGATTTCGGTTTGATATGACACAAGTCATTTCTCATGCTTGAGTAATTAAATGCCATTCATTCATGTATCACAACTTATAAATTTTACCATTTATGATGTTTACCCATAAATTTTTCAACATGCGATCTGCGCAAATCGCATGTCGCAACTTTTTTACAGTAAATGAATTTGTTTTTGGTTAAGTCCTGTGAAATGCGAAGTGCGCATTCAAGAAGTCAAGCGCCTGCAGTTTATGGGACCCTACAGATTTATGTTTATTGCTTTGTTGGCTCATCAGGTCCGCGTAATCAAAACTTATACCAAATTTCTTTATAAGTTAGATCGTTTAAATGAGGTGCGATGCGATAAAAAAATATAACGGTGATTGCAGTGTTTGCAACTTTTCAATATAAATTCGGAAAAGACGTAGTGCATTTCACAACCCGCATGAATTAATGGATTTCAAGTCTTTTGGATTGTAATTTATGCAGTTTGTGATGCGCACTAAGGAATAAAGAAGAAAAGCAAAAATAAAATTTATTTCCTAAATTTTTTTGTTTTTTAAAAATAAAAATAAATGAAAATGAATTTCCTAATTATTTCTAAAGGGTCCCCATTTATTAAAATAAATGGGGGGTGTTGTATAACACAGCAATTGGAAATTCGCTTGGGAGAACCAGCTATCTCTCACTAACTTTTTGAAAATTATAAAACTTTTTTGAAATACAAATAGTTACAGGAATAAATTTCAAACAAATAATATCTTCCTAAGCAATGAAATCTCTCTTGATTACAATTCATAAGAATCCCTTTTTTTTTAAGGATATAATTATGAGAATCTATATCAGTCTTTACTCAGTTCAAAAAGATAAAGCAGGTGGCTCTTACATATTAGCTTTATAAATATTTACTCTTTTATCGCAGGTAGAGCCTCTGTTCTAATAAGCAATTTAAGCTTTTGGCAGGGTTACTTTTACCCAACAATGATTCATTGCCACATCTAGTGCTTCTTACAATTTCCAAAAATAAATTCTAACTTTACACAATTGATATTTTTTGAAGCTTTTTCCTTTTTAATCATATATTTCTTTACTTAGAATACATTATCTTGGATTGGTAACCAAATGATGACAATGCAATTCACTAGTTGTAATTAAACTGATCAAGTTGGCTCTTTATAAGACCCCTTGTCCTCTTGATATAATCTCAAGTCATTACCCTATTTTGGTAGGTAGTATTGGTAATGTCATTTTAACTATTTCCTTGTGAACATGGTAAACAAGCTCGTGATGAGACTTATTATCTTTCAAGTTTTTTCTAGTTATAATCTTTTTTGAATTTGTTTAAAAAATTAATAAGTTTTTTCCGGATGGGGTGAATCATTGGTCCTTTTGAGGATTCTAGATGATAACGTTGAATTTTAGATTTCTTTTCTGTAAAAGAGTTTTTACTATGTTAAGGATTTGTTCCTTTACTGATGATAGAATAATCACGCTATATAAGGATGAGAGTTCATCAGAGAATAAATAACTTTAGTGAAATTGCATCTTTCAGTAAAAATAAATCTATTTGTCTTTCTAAAATTTCGATTGTTTCTTTAAAAATTATTATTTCTATAAGAAATAAATAAAAAATGATCATCTGAGATTTGATTTTGAACAACCAAAAATTTATACTAATAAACTTTTATTTTTTTAAGGAAAAGAAAAAGACACTAATATACAGGGAATAGAAGGGGTTACTTCCTATGAAAGTGTTTTTTCAAAATCTACCCATTTACAGGCAAATGATCTTCTTTTCGTAATAGATCTTGGAATAAGAATGTTGATGGGCCTATTTATTCAAATATTTGAAATGGACCTAGCGAGAGTTTTTGAAACTTCATTTGTTTACCTTTTTCCTCATGCGCTTTGTCCCATTTCAATACCAAATCACCAATTTTAATTTTTTTTGGAGTAACATAAGTTGAATCAAATGAGGCTTTTAATATCTGTTGATGATGTGCATGAGTATGTTTTTCATTTTCTCTTTCTTCTTCTAACTTAAGAATTTGACATTGTCTAAGTTGTAAAGAAGAAGAAGGATATTCATCAGTAAATTGTACTAAGGAAATAGAGATAATAAATACATTGATAGGAATTACAACTTCTTTTCCATAGACAAAATTGAATGGAGAAGTACAAATAGAAGCTTTTTGAGTTATTCAGTCTTCCCAAAGAGAAAATATAAATGACTTGTGCCAATTTCGTTGGTTTTGATCAACAGTTTTTTTGATTATTCTAATCAAGTTGTTGTTAATGGATTCTACTAAAACATTTCCTTGCAGGTAATAATTTGTAGAATACTTAAGTTTAAAACCTATTTTAATTGAAAATTCCATCATAGCGGTTCCTGAGAAGTAATATGCATTATCAAACATTAAATTAGTAGGTAAGCCAAACCTATTTATGATATATTGGTTAATGAAATCAATGATATTCTCAGAGTTGGCTACCTTTAATGGCATTGATTCCACCCATTTAGTAATGTAATCTATAGCAGTGAGAATATATTTATGCTGTTTGGAAGAGTTAGGAACAATCTCAATGATTACATCTAATGCCCATTGTTCAAATGGATGTTCGATATCTACAAGTTGTAATGGGAAGTCTGGCTTCCTTTGTCCTCCAGATGCACTTTAAAACACTTTTCATTTTCTTGCATATTTATGAGCATCTTTAAAAAGTTTAGGCCAATAGTAACCTACATGCAGGATTTTGGGTGTTGTCGTATTTCCTCCAAAATGTCCTCCAGTTGGTCTATCATGGAGTTCCTGCAAGACTTTCTCTACTTCATATTTTTCTAAGCATCTTAGTAGTACAGAATCAAAATTTCACCTAAACAATACATCGTTGATTAATTCATATTGCTTGGCATTTAATCTTAAAGCCCATTTTGTTTTGTAACTGAGTTGATTTAGAGCATATCCATTCCTCAAATAGAATATGAGATCAATGTATTGAGATTGTGCATCATTGAGGATTACGTCTGATATTTGCACATTGTTACTTGAATCTTCTTCCAATGATAGATGGGATTCTCCTGTAAGCATTCTGGAAAAACCTTTACCTCTAACAATTTTAGAGGGTCCAATTTCTATATCATATTCTTGTAATGCGGTAACCCAGTTAGCCCTTTTCTCTCCTAATTATCTTTGAATTAATAGTTGTCACACTGCAGAGAATGGGACTATGATTTTGGTGTGAGTTTTTAGGAGGAATGGCCTGCATTTCTTTATAGCCTTAAAGACAGCAAATGCTTTCTTTTCGATAGATGAATAATTTAGTTCTGCACCTTGCAAATTGGAACATAAAAATGATATTGGTGCTTCAATTTGTTGGTCATTAAGTTGTGTTAAAACAACAGTGTATCATTTATCTAATGAAAAAGTGTATAAAGTAAAAGGATTAAGAAAATTGGGGGTAGTCAGGAATGGAGCATTGATAATGGATTGTTTAATCAAATCAAATGCTTCCCTTTCATTATGTCCCCATTTAAAGACTAATTTTTTCTTAATCATGTTTTGTAATGGTAAAAATATTTGTGAAAAATCAGGGACAAACCTTTTAACAAAATTAATTCGCCTAAGAAACGACTGCATAGCTTTCTTGTTATGAGGGAAAAGAATGACTTTAATCTCTTTGATTATTTCAAGATCAATATAGATGCCTATTTTTGACACAATGAATCATAAAAAATTTCCTTCATCTAATGAAAAAAATTATTTCTTTTGATTTAATGAGATGCCATACCTTTTACATTGCCCAAAGACTTGCTTTAAGTCATTCACATGATTGGTTACTTGTTTAGAAAATACTATAATGTCATCTAAATAAATAACTATTGATTTATTTATGAGTCCCCTAAAATTTGTGTCCATAGATCTCTGGAAAGTTGCACCTGCATTAATTAATCCAAATGGCATCTTTTGATAGGCGTAAGTTCCCCACTTAGTCCTGAATGTAGTCTTTAATCTATCATCTAGATGTACGAGAATTTGGTTATATCTCGAAAATCCATCTAGAAAGGATATAAGTTCAGAGCTAACTACTGGTTGAAGTACTTGTTCCATGGTTGGTAATGGAAAGTTGTCCTTCTGACATGCTTTATTTAAATTACTAAAATCAATGAAAATTCTAATATCACCATTATTCTTCCTCATAGGTACCAAATTTGATACCCATTTAGAGTGCCTGACTAGAAAGATAATTTTTTCCTTGAGGAGTTTGTTTAGTTTTGTTTTGATTTGATTTTTTAGATTTGGATGAATCTTCCTCAATTTCTGTTGTATAGCTTTTTCTTCTGAGATCATAGGAATTCCGTGTTGAATCACAGAAGTGTCATATGTTTTAAGATCAGTGTAATCCCAAGAAAAGACACTTTTGTACATTCTAAATAATCCGATAAATGATAATCTTTCTTCGGAAGATAGACCAAGACGTAGATTAATGTTTTGAGGTTTTTTGTCAGTTCCTAGATTTATTAACTAAAATATTAAGGTAGAGCTTTGAATATTTTAGTTAGTAACTCTTTTAAACCTATATTTCAGATCATATAGGTCTTCTAACTTGATAGCAGACTTAGGAATAGAATTTTTGTCTTATTCTTTCTTAATCTCAATGTCATTTTCATTTTCATCAAAAAAATTGACTAACATAAGATCCTTTAGATGTTAATAAATCTATGATATCTGAATCATTACTGAATACTCTCCAATTGGTAATATTACTAAGAATAGATGGCCTAAAAATTAACTCAATAGAAATATATCAGGACTAAACTCTTGGGATGGAATTAAATTTGATGCTATGTTAGCCAATAGATCTGCACTAGCATTTTGCATTCTAGGTACAGAACAAATTTTAAAGGCTAAGAAATGAATGGTTAATTCTTGGACTAATGATTGGTAATTCTTTAAATGTCCAGAATTACAATGAATTTTATCTCTTACTTGTCTAACAATGATTTTTGAATCTCCTAGGACTTTCAGATATTTTATATTAAGATCAATGGCTTTGTACAAACCTTTGACTAATGCTTCATATTCAGCTATATTATTTGTACAATTGAATTCTAGTCTGCAGGCTAACATGGTTTTTTCTCCTTCTGGGTTTATTAAAATATAGCCAATGCCCGCACCATCTTCAGATTTAGAACCGTCAAAATAAAGAGTTAAAAATAAAGAATTAACTACTGTTCTATCTACAAAATCTATAAATTTGAAACTATCTGGCTGGGAAAAATTCTCAATTTGAGAAATAACTGCATTATCAAATAAAGGTGATGGTTGAGCATCAAAATTTCCAAAGAAATTATTTTGTTGAGTAGTTTCCAATAATGTCGTTATTGAATGCTACTGGTCCATTTAATCCTTAAAGATCGGTGACTGTATGCTTCATGAATTTTTCACGTTCTACTTGAATTTGATCTGGCTTTCCATTATATGGTAGCAACATATATGACTAGTCTGTAGAAAAATATCCATGAAGTTTTTTAGAGCAATCTTGGCTTAAAACTAAGCCGTGAAACTCAGGAATATTAACCACCAGTATATTAATTATTTGAGTAACCTTGGGATTTAATGAAAATCTCATGGAAACATAATTTATTTCTCCTACCACCTCTACTATGGTTCTATCAAGTTCTACTATATGAATAGGGGAAGTCTAAGGAGTTATGTCCAACTTAGCACAGACTAATTTTTGCATTACATTATAGGAAGCTCTTGAGTCTGCTAAACAATTATGAACGCTTTTGTTATATATCTCATAGGTTGAGAGAAATGGAGGAGTACGAGACATGGATCGATCAGCTATCATAATCAAGTATGTAACATATATTTTAGTTGAAGGGAAAGGTGGCTTACCCATTTCATTAGCAGCTTGTACTATTACTGGAGCAGGTAAGGTTGAAGCAGGAACCGCATTTAAGTCTCTAAGTAAGATTTTATGTTGCTTCTTTAATTTATTACGCTTGTGAATTGAAATGTTGGCCCTGTTTTTCTTCATATATTCAACTATATTATACTCAATGGTGTCCGAGACTACCATTGTCTTAGATGTAGGTGGAGTATCTAAAGTAACATGATTTGTTTGTGTAGCATTTGAAATAGACTTTTTTCTTACTAATTTATCTTTAGCAGGAGTTGAAATATTTTGTTGTTGATTTGGTTCCCTTGCTTTAGTAGTATTTTTTCTTCTTGTACTCATAGGTAAACCTTCATGTTGTTCTTCATCTGGTAGGATGAAGTTACACATTCCATTTAGTTCAACTTCTTCTTCTTCATCATCTTCTTCTTCCTCTATTTTCTCTTCCTCTATATCTTGATCAGATTAAGCATTAGATATGATATTTGGAGGTTGAGTATTAGGGGACTGACCTTTCTTAAAGTTTATGAAAGTCATTTTCAAGCTAGAATTTTTAGCGACTTGTTTCTTGATATCTGCCATATTGTTTGTCATAGTCTTCAAAACTTTTTGAAGACCTTCTACATCAAAAGGGTCTTTTGGAATTTTCTTTTTAGAATCATATTTAAAAGATACCTTCTTTGATTTTTGATCTTCTTGAGAATTCCTTTTTCACAAGAGCGGTTATGTGTTTCTCTACAGATAGAGATTCTTTAAAGTTTTCTCCAAGTGTTTGAAATTTTTCTCTATAAAAAAAGATAGCTATATTGAATGGAAGAGATGAAATATACCACTCAATTTGAGCTTATGCACCAGGAACTGTTGTAGCAGGAATTTTATTGAGTAATTTATTAAATTTGAATTGAAATATTTTATCTTCTCACTTAATTTAGCTTTTATATTTGATAAATCATTGATGAGCGTAGCAGTGGTCCTGTCATCCCAAAACATAGCTAGAAATTTTTCTTTGAACATATTCCAGCTAGTTATAGAGTAGGCAGGCATTGAAAAATACGAGGATACTGCTGATCATATTAGAGTATACAAAAATAATCTTACAATGTAATCCTATTCAACTACTTCATTTATATTGATGACTAACATAAATTGTGAATGTGTTCTTTTGCCGAAAGACCATCATCATGATTAAATTTAGGTATCCATATTTCAGGTGATTTTGGTATAGCATGAAGAGTAGAGGGAATATTTACATCCCTTGGATTGCTCCATGGGTTGCCTGCCATTGGATTTTGAATAGGTTGGATGGGTGGAGTTTGAGTTGAAGAAGAGGCAAGCTGAGTGCTAGGACTAGTTGAAGGGATAGTAGTTTGAGCACTCGAACTAGTCAAAGTAACACTGATTGTTGGAATGGAAGTTGTGGAAGTGAGTGGAGGTAATGAAGGTGAATGGAAAAAGATCTCGCTGGTGATTGACTCCAATTGAGTGCTATTTAGTCTCTTTCTATTACTATCGATGGGAAATTGAAAAGGAAGAATTAATATCTTTTGACTTTCAGATCGAGTTAATATTCTTTGAGGTTGTAAAGAAGATGAAATAATGATATCCGATATTTGAGAAGATTCAAGATTTTCAGTAGAAATAGATACTCTCTGTAACTTTTCTATCAAAGACTGAAATTCTAGGGAATCTTGATGGGAATCAGGAGATAGTATCGGTTGAGTATCACTAGGAGACTCAGGAGAAGGATGATCAACTTTATATTTTAAATATGAGGATCTAGATAATTTTCTGGAAGTTTATGGGGATTTAGAGGGGGAGATACTCTTAGATTGACCTTTAAATTGATCAGATATTTTTTCCATTCATAAGGAACTCCTTCTAGCACCAGAATGTTGAGGCCTCTAAATTTCACAGCCAAAACATGGGGGAAAGACACCCGGTCCAGACCTAAAATATGCTCCTTTTCTGTTTGGTTTAGTGGCTCTGACTGGGGATAATGGGACCAGTTTCCCAGTAAGGATGATTTTTAAGGTGTTTTGATTATACAACATGCAAATGGAGAATGATTTTAGTCTATCATATGCATCTATCTAAACTATTTATTCTACTATATACCCGTGGTGTTTCTTCCTTTATGTGATCTAAAGAGATATCCTTCAACTATTAGTAATATAGATCATTTAACAGTTGAAAGAGATGAAAATTATGTAAGATGAGTCTTATAATAAATTATTTTGACTAGAAGAATTGTGAAAAATATATCACATTCGTATGTGTGATTATATATTTAATAAGAAATCACAGATAAATATTAGAACATAAGTGCATGTAACATTCATCTATAATAATGTTTCAAATATACAATGCAATAAAAATATGACTGTCAATCTATAAAGTAAGACTTAATACCAGTGAATAGAAGTACCATATGTATGAAGTTCTACTCATGTAAATTGACAGTAATTGATCTGCTCCTTTTCACTTCCAAGAAATTTGAAGAGTACATTAGTGAAAAATCAGTTAAACAACATTAATTGTCAAAAGATAACATATGTGTTCCATTAATTCATCAAGGCATTCACAAAATTACAATATTGCATTCTTTGTAAATATTTTTGACAAATTTCTGGACCCTTCTCTAAATGCATGAGAGGGGTTTAGATACTAAAACAACTATGTTCTAAAATGGATTATTACAAAAATATAGAGGAGGTTTCAAACAACCATCCTTTTAAGACTAACTTAAACTACAATCTAGGAAAATAAAGTAACAATATGATTTATGAATTCTTCCCTTTCTTTTGGATTTGGTCACGAAGTTCAAAAATATCTAGCATGGGTTTGAGTTGAGCTGGCCGCGAAATCCTTGATTTAACTTGTTGCTTGAATACTACGCTTGAGAGTACTAGCTGCAATATTCTTGTTGAATATGTTAAAGACTGCAGGATCTGGTATTGATGATAAGGTTTGAACATAGAATTCCAATAATTTTACTGATCAAACTTATTTACATTTTTAATTGTTTCATCCTTCATTTTTTCCTTTTTCTTCCACTCTATTTATAGTTGTTTGTCTTTTGAGAACACTGAAGACGTGTACTCTTTGATAAGTTCTGCTTTCACCAGCTGTTCACATACTTATTCAGTAATTTATTTTGATAACATTGATGTTTTCATGGCTACTTTCTCTATCTACTTTATTTGTGCTTCCCAATCTTTGAATAAGATCTCCTTGTGGAACTTATATACCTAATGTAGATTAGCTTCCTCGCCTAAGTCTGATGCTTGCTATTGTATGTGTTCGTTGATTTTCTTCTCGAGCTTATCACATTCAAGTTTTTGGATAGCTACTTGTTTGATCAGTATTTCATTTGAGTCACAATAAGAGTCAATAATAGAATATTGTTTGAAAAATACTTCCTATTGTTGCATTAACTTAGCATTTAAATCCAATGCTTCTTTTATGAATTGCTCTAATTGTGACTGGCTTTGTAACCTGGTCATTTTTTCTTCTAGTTGTGCTCGCTTCTTAGTGATTTCTACTTGATGCTGCAATTTAAGACTCTTGAAATATTTTTTGAAATTGGGCTATCTTTGATTTCATTTACTCACTGGATTTAGATTTTTCTTCATCTAAAACTATCTCTATTTCTTGTATTCTATCGTCCTCCTTCTTTAGCAACATTTTAACCTCAGTAGTTTTATCAACAGTGGCGGTAGCATATGCCCCTACAAATTGTGATAATTTAGTTAAATGTTCATTAGGATCGGCTAAGGGATCCTTCCACAAAACATCAATAGATTCATTTGTGAGGTTTGAGATTGTTTCATCAATTCTTCTCCTTTTATTTCTCTTGACTACAACCTTATGACTAGGACTATAAAATATATCCAGCGAAGGAATTTCCTCAACTTGTAAAACTATTTGTTCTGTAGGGTAGGCTGGTATGATCTCTCGATCATGAGTTTCTGGAACGTGTTGTAGTGGATTAACAGTTTCCACTATCTTATGGGAATGTTTAGGTGTATGAAAAATAATAGCTTGATCAGTGTTGGGATTGGTTTTAGGAGTATTTTTTGCGTCATAAAACTCATCCAAATCACTACTCAAATTATTTGGTTGGTAATTTTCTTACTGATCAAGTGTATCATGACTGTGCTGAACTTCTTGATAAGTTGACTATGTTCCATTACTTTCTCTTTTCTCATGCATCTCTATCTCTTGGATTACTTGATCAATTATCTTTTCGGGCTATCTTTTATGGATTTGGATTCATTTTTAGAATGATCTGAATTATGAGATTGACACTCTGATTGTTCCACATCATCCTCAGACATGTCTTTTGCTTCGTTATCCAAGCTAATACTTGGAGTAGGTCTGTTGAAATCTTCAATAGTTAACAAGTTAAGAGGAATTTTCTCTAGTCTCTTATTTCTATATATTTGGAAGGCTTCCAAATCATGTTGGTTAAGTTGAGTGGATGAAAAATTAATTATATCTGAAAACTTTTCCATGCCTTGAAAGAGATCATAAAATCCTTCTATTTCCTTTAAAAAAGGCTTCATTTTGAGCTTTGTGATGTAGTTTTTAATTACATCATCTAGATCATATAGCCTCTTTGGAATTACTGCCAAATTAAATAGATTAATATTTGAAACTTCCTTGTAGTTATGGCTAATATCAAAAACTGCAAAAGTATTGCACTGTAAAGGAAAATTAGGCCAAAAAAATTTCTTAGCATCTTTCAACTATTTAGAAATACCATTAACAAGTTGGTTGGCTATCTCTCTTACAAGTAACTTATCAGGAACATAATGCGGTAGGACGTGGGGATAAGAATAACTCCCAAATAATCTGACATACATAAAATTCTCCTCTGTAAACCATCTAGCCACAGAAAGAATATCTGTACTAGCTTCTTTGGAAACCCTAGGGGCTTTCTCATTGAATATCATATGGTGCATAGGCAACATGACTCTATGGAAATTTTTATGAAAATGCAGATGGAATTCTGAATCCCAAAGGTCTCTATGGTAAATTTGGATTAGGGTAGCGTCTTGGGTAGTCCATTTCCATCCCATGGTAGGAAAACTAGAAGAAAATTAGATTGCGTCCATGACATAGGCACTCATATAAAAGGGATTTATTTCTCTAGATGAAACACTCCTTTTATTTCTATACTCTATGATGTGTTTGGCTAAATTTTCAGATAGGACATTTTCCCAATTTAGAATTAAAGAATTGATGATTGTGTCAATCAATGCGACCCAATCTAATGAAAACCTGGTCATATAAGGTTTTTAAAACAATCTACACAACATATCGACAGCATAACAGTAAGGGGAAGGAATTTGGGCAATTGGGTACGTACTGAGTTTATATCGCTTCAACTTTCCCTGGTCTTCCTTCCATTCCTTTATGAATTTCATGAGGTCTGGATGCTCTGCACTAAAGCTTTGCAGAAAAGCCTTGTCACATTGTAGTTACGGGGAGGGTATATGGTACATTGCTTGTAAGTCTTCTGCCCTAAATGACCCAATATTTTCTTCCTTCGAATCTTTGAATGTTCTATCTTCTATGTTTAAGTGGTCAATTACCCAGTTAACCATGTCTGTGTAAGGGATAATTTTTGGCCTTGCGGCTACCTTGTGGATGAATGAACATGCAGCATTGAAGTAATTCGTGTCTGAAGAAACTGATGTTCCTGTTGTAGCGACTTTGGTTATTACCCTTGAATTTTCATCCTAAAAAAGTTTATACATTTCCTCCCATGATGAAATGTTGCAATCCTTGTTACAGGTGGTGTCTAAAAATAGGGGAGACATATTTGAGTCTTTGTTAGACGACGTTTGAGCAATGTCTTTACCTTTCTTGTTCATTTCAATCTTCCTCACTCTGTTAAGTGACTTTCTGATTTCAAGTAAATAGAGCGAACATTAAAAGTATAGAGAAAAAAGAGACAAATCCATCATTTATCTATTTGAAGCATGCAAAAATAAATATGAATCTATCAAAAATGCTATTAATCATCGATAATCATTTCAAATCAAATCTCTTACACCTTTACCCAAAATAGCTATCAATCAAATTAAGACGTTGGATCCTGGATTTCGGTTTGATATGACATAAGTCATTTTACATGTTTGAGTAATTAAATGCCATTCATTCACGTATCGCAACTTATAACTTTTACTGTTTATGATGTTTACTCATAAATTCTGCGAAATGCGATCTACGCAAATCACATGTCGCAACTTTTATACGCTAAATGAATTTAATTTTGGTTAAGTCCTGCGAAATGAAAAGTACGCATTCAAGAAGTCAAGTGGCTGTGCTTTATGGTACTTTATAGCTTTATGTTTATTTCTTGTTGGCTTGTGGACTCCTCGTAATTGCATCTTATACCAAATTAATTTATAAGTTAGATCGTTTAAATGAGGTGCAATGCGATAAACAAAATATAATGGTGATTGAAGCATTTGCAAGTTTTTAATATAACTTTGGAAAAGGCTTATCGCAATTTTCAACCCGCGTGACTTAATGGATTTCAAGTCTTTTGGGTTGTAATTTATGAGGTTTGTGATGCACACTAAGGAATAAAGAGGAAAATCACGAATAAAATTTATTTCCTAAAGTTTTTTGTTCTTTAGAAATAAAAATAAATGAAAATGAATTTCCTAATTATTTCTAAAGGGTCCCCATTTATTAAAATAAATGGGGGGTGTCGTATAACACAACAGGGTCTAAGGTCCTCTTTTCTCTTGCCTTCGAGATATTACATTTCTCAAGTCTCATTCTTACCATGTAAACCATACCCATGGTGACAAAGATCCCCCATAGAGGCCAAATATCCCCTAGATATGTTCTGTGTAGTAATTAAAGTACTTTTTCAAGAAGATTGATAATGGGAAGATTCAAATATGACCCAAGAACCTTATGATAATTCCCTAACCATGGTTAATGCTCCAAGTGCGATACATGGTGAAAAAAGAATCCTAATGATATTAAGGCCAAAATCAAAGGCCACAAGACCTAAATATGTCACACAAAAAATTCAAATAGCACCCATATCACACCTAGATGATATATATATCTTTGATAGGATATGTGTGGCAGTTTAAGGAATTATTCACGATCCTTGAATTAAATAAGTTTTTTTTCGAGACTAATAATATTTTTTTTCCTTCCATATCCATCATAGAGGTCATCAATCCCATCCTTATTATGTAAAACATAATATTTTATCCCATATTTCCATTCTAAATTAATTTTGTTCATGGACACTAAATATAATATTGTTCATGATCAAAGCCCAATAATGGCACTAATGGTGCACTCTGCACACAATTCTTAAATATTTGATGTTTACATATGGAATTTATTATTATATAGGGGCTTTTTAAAAATTACATTGATCTCTTGATCAGGTGCTCAGTGTAAAAGCTAAAAAATGAAAGTGCTCAGAATTGATTGGAGACTTTGAGAAGGTCTCTAAAATCATGAAGCAATGATGGTTCTCTTCCTATGAAAGAATTTATGTCTATATGAACATCTCGAAACCGCTCCCTTAAAAACTTGACATCAAATAGCACGATGAAATATAAACGTGACCATTAGATTACAAACATGTCTTGTTTTAATTCCAATGCTGCTATGAATATGCGAACTTGTTTAGGGATTTCCAAATGGTGTTTGCAGAAAGCCAAAATGTGAGAAATGGAAAGGATGCATAGGGTTTCCAAATAGTGACCAATAAGAAAGGATAAATGTTTTCATGTTTGGGCTTGACCCAGGTTTGGCTTACATGTCACACCAACAAAACCCTTAGACACCTACCCTTTCGGCAATGACCTACAAGCAGATCACAGTCTCACATGAGGTCTCTATGGATGGTTGCAGAACTGGGTTCTTGTAGCCTTGAAAGACTGCACGATGTGGCTTTCACTTCTCTTTTATGTATTTAACTCAGTCTTCTGGCATACATATCACTACTACACTATGTAACTTAACTAATTACTTTGTCACATTCAGTTTAACATAAATATATCATGGAACAATATAAACTATGTTATCATAACATTTACTAACAATCAATACCTCACATCCACAGATAGAAAGGAAAAATAAAGACACACAAAACAACAAAGGATATTTTCCAAAACTTCTTCTTCTTTATTAAGATTAATAATTTTAGTAAATTTAGCTTATCGACCTGCGCACAGAGATGTAGGTGGTCTGCACACTAAGCTGGAGACTCTTCCAAGGTCTTTGGTGAAGTTGTAGGACCCGGGACACTGGTTTACCACCACTAGTATAAAATGATGAAATTAGTGACTAGGTGACTAAAACGTTTAGTCACCACAATTATTTCAAGTGAATCACTACTTAATTTGAGAAAATTTAAGTGACCGAACTAAAAATGACTAAATTAAATGACTAATTTAGTCTAGGGATAAAACATACGACTAGATAATAAGTGACTCAAGTAAAAGCGACTAACTTAAATGACTAATTTAGTATAGGATTAGAATATATGACTATATAATAAGTGTAAATGACTATTATAGTCCAATAATAAAAATATAACGAAATAACAAGTACAATAACTATATTAATTAGTCATTTATGTTAGTAATTTTTTATTTTGGACACCCTATTTGTTATGGGTTTTTTATGGAATTGTTACCATAGTTGATTATTGCTATAGATTCATAGATAAATATTTTATTAATTTTAATTCAAAGTATGTTGATTTATACATGGTCAATTGATATAAGTCTAGAAGTTTACTCTAAAGCCATATTATTATATAGATACATGCATTAAAAATATGTTCACGAATTCTAATAATGCATTGACATTCTTATAATGTGCTCACACTACTATTAGAAAATCATACATAATAAAAATTCTTGTGGCTTGTTAATTATGTAGAATGTAACATGCAATGGCACGAATATCCAATTTGAAGTGTGAATATCCCTTAGAGAGTATCTATTTGGTTTTCCTAGGGTTACTTCATCTTCCTTGAACTCTAGAATATTTAATTAGGTCCTAAGGTCCTCGTTTCTCCTACCCTAGATATATTACATTCCCCAAGACCCATTATTATCATGTAAACCATACACATGGTGAAAACGATCCCCCATAAAGGCTAGATATCCCCTAGATATGTTCTGTGTAGTAATTAAAATACTTGTTCAAGAATATTGATCATGGGAAGATTCAAATATGACCCAAGCACCTTATGATAATTCCTTGACCATGATTAAGGCTCCAAGTGCAATACATGGTGAAAAAATACTCCTAATGATATTAAGGCCAATATTAAAGGCCCTAAGACCCAAATATGTCACAAAAAACCTTCAAATAGCATCCATATCACACCTAAATGCTAGATATATCTTTGATAGGATATGTGTGGCAGTTTGAGGAATTATTCACGTCCCTTGAACTAAATAAGTTTTGTTTTAGGACTAAGGATATTTTTTTCCTTCCATATCCATTGTAGAGGCTCTCAATCTTATCCTTATTATGTAAAACATAATATTTTATCCCATATTTCCATTCTAATATAATTTTGTTCATGGACACTAAATATAATTTTGTTCATGATTGAAGCCCAATAATGGCACTATTGGTGCACTCTGCACACAATTATTAAATATCTGATGTTGACATATGGAATTTCTTATTATATAGGGGTGATTGAAACCTTACATTGATCTCTGGATTAGGTGCTCAGTGTAAAATCTCAAAAATGAAAGTGCTCAGAATTAATTGGAAACTGAACAACCGCGACCGGCTTGTCGCTAGGAATCCGACACACTTCATTTTGTTGAAAACAAAGACTGGATGAAGATGTTATAGCTTTATAACCATCGTTTAGAACAAGAAAATTTAAAAAAAAAATTAAAAAACATTGACTGGCTGATGACATTGCAACCTAGTCAGAATGCGGGGAATATTCTTCAATTTATGCCCACTGGCACTGTGACAAGTGTGACAACAGGATTCATCAGTTTGGTTTGAAGGTGATTTTTTTTTTATGTTTTCTTCTCCTAAGGTTGGAATCAAATTTGTTTTATATGAGGGACAACCCAACCAAAGGATGACACATGGTGCAACAAGGGGCCGCCATGTGCCCCATCTAGTGGACCCTCTCCAAATTCAATGGCCAAATTTCATTATTGTCTAAGTTTGAATTCAAATTTTTTTATAGTGGAGGGATTGATTTATATGGTGGAGTTAATATATTATTAAACCTAAGGTCAAAGGTTGAAACATAGTCTGTGGCATATATCTTAAACCTAAGTCCGAAATACATTATGGTGGCGGGTATGGTATATTGGCACATATTTATTTAACCATAGTCAAAACATTATTCTAATATTGAACATATATATCATGAAATTATGGGTGCGCATTTATTTACTAAGCTAAGTTTGTTGATCAGCGGTTGTCATTGATGTCAACCCAAGCAGGACCAGGGGCTAACCCAATATTGCATGGGAATTTTTACCTACCAAATTAATATATTCTGGGTCAAAAATGATTTTTATGGTTTCTACTTGTCGATATGTTTCCATTGATATATGGCACACCATGTAATTCTTTACGGTTTGAGAGATATTCATGTTTGAAGTTTGTAGCCCTAGTTAGTGAGCTAAAACCCCATGGGGTTGGGGCAATGGTTCATTGAAAAGTCATAATTAATAATTTTTAAGCTCCTAAAATCCCTCCCACGTTCACTTGTTGAAGCCCCTCTCAACTTCAACATTTATATAAATTGTGATCTTCACTTCCTCCTTAGGTAAGGGATTTCGCCATCTGAAATAGGTCATTGTGGAATTTTCACTCTAAATTGTTTTATACGAAGGTTCAGAAGATGAAATTTTTATGAGACAAAGCATAAATCCTGTGGAAGCCGTTCTAAAAATTTCAGATCAAGGTGCACAATATCTTTGGAGATATGATCTGTGGAAGTCAGGGTTTTTACAGGCTCCTGAAATTCATCTCAAAGAAGTGACCTTTGTAAATTCGTCATAACTCACTCTTTGAGTATCAGATTGGAATTCTATCGAAAGAATTGGATAGTGCACAGTCTTTAATTTTCTATCTATCAATTTTAGAGCCAAATGAAGAAAAAATGACACTTGGTATGTTGTACAAGTGTGCTCTGCTGAAACAGTCCATAATTAGGGCATTGTGAGAGATTGGGTATAAATTTCACTTGAAGAATCCAAATTGGGTCAGACCTATGGCATTGGAAAGAAGACTCAGAGGAATACTATAAGACCGAAAATCAGATATTGAGGATCTAAAATAACAGAGATACACCAGATTTAATATCGAGCTTCTAGAAGGCAAGAAAAAGCTAGATCATGTGTTGTCAAGGGTTGCAAAGGACCAGACTTTCTACGACAGCAAAGAAAAGAAAGGTGCAGCAGAGGGTAGCATGAAAAGTGCAGCAACCAAGGTGCATAATAGCAGCAAGAAGTTGATCATATGAAGTCTTCAAGTGGGCAGCACTGCATACAATCATTGTAAAGGTATCATTGTACTTAGTCATTGTAAATACATTATTGTACAAATTGTACAAGTATTTATCTGCCAAGGGTTGAACATGCAGTGTTGGGAGGTTTAGGATCATCATTAGGTGGTTGTGCCAAAGTTGGGGTTATGGTCTAGTATATCTTCTTCTTCTACATCATTCTATATCATTGTAAAGTGGACCATTTTCCCTGGTACAAGAGTCCATTCTTCTTTTATTCTTCTATAGGGTGGTAGGGTGGTGCTAGAGTGAGTTGTAGCTCATTGGGTGTTGGGGCATCCGTTTAGTTGACTACTGAAGAATCTCGGGCATTGGAGCGTCCATCTAGTGGGAGATGGAGAAGAATGCTTTTCTAGATTCTAGGAAGTTGGATTTTTATTTTCATTTGGAGTTGAATATTAAAGAATTATTAGAAAAGCATTAGGTGGTTTTTATCCTGAAGTGGGTTTCCACCTTAAAAACTGTGTGCATTTGTGTTCCTCTTGTTTTCTACTATCATTATAAAAACACTGATAATAATTGAAGATTAACTAATGCTCTAATTGAAAGGAATACTTATTCACCCCCCCCCCTCTCAGTATTTCCAACAAAGTTTTGGGTTATATATATTTCGATGGCGTACCTATTTAAATTATGGTTCAAACAAATTCCGTGGAAACATATGTACATCAAGAATAAGATCAATAAATAAATTTTAAATATGAAGATGAAATTAGCACAAGCAAACTAACATTCATACTCATATCAATTTGGTATCATAGATTGGTTTAAAGGCAAGGTTATTTGCTTGATAGTTTCTTGAGTTTTGTGCAAGTTTAATGGTTGCAAATTTGTAATGTTGACAAGGTTAAAGTTGCAGAAAGGTGAAGGGAAATTATTGGTTGCAAGTCCTAAGATTAGGAATAGAAGAAGGAGAGCTACAAAGCACCATCTCCACCCAAAGTTCCACTCACAACTTCACTTGAAACACCCCAAGTTTTGTCTCAAGAAGCTGAGATTGAAGAGGTACAAGTTGTACAGGAAGTTGAGTTGATTGACGAGGTACAATATTCCTAAGCTGAGCTTGAATCCATAGCCATCATGTTAGGTGTTGGAGAGACTCAAGGTCATTTAGAAGAGGATGATTTCAATAGAGAGTTCAATGAAATAAAGAGGATGGTTAAAATTATGTGTGATGCATTTACTGTTGCGATGGAAGGAGAAGGTTTGAAGCCTCCACATGGAGACGAGAATTCAAATGATAATAATGCTGGAGAGAATATTTAAAAGGGTAGTGGAGGAAGTCCACCACCATATCCACCATCTTCATCATTCTCATAATCACCATCAGCATGATCTCCCACTTCCACCACAAAAACCACCCACACTCACTCAAAGACCATAAGAGGAATAACACCCTTACTCAAACTTGATGTCAAATTTGAGCTTCCAATGTATAACGGCGAGATAAATGCAGAGAGGATTGATAATTGGATATGTCAATTGGAGGTCTACCGCAAGATTCAAAACCTTCATGAAGATGACATAAAGGTTCAATTGGGTTTTTTAAGGATGGAAGGATCTGCACTTGTATGGTGGGAAGAAAGGACTCAAGAAGAGATTAAAAACTACGGTAAGATCTCTATCTCTTGGTAAATTTTTATTACTGCCATCAAAAGGAAATTATATCCCTTAGCTTACATGAAAAATGATATTATGGATTGGAAAAATTTTAGAGAGTTGAAAGGGAAAACTGTGCAAGGTTATACTCATGAATTTAGGAGAAGAGCTCTTATTTTGGGTATTAAGTTATATTCTCAAGAAAATTTGTTAAAGTTCGTTGGGGGTTTTCACAGTTACCTTAGGCACACTATTATCATGTTTAATCCCACAAACATAGATGAGGTTTTTTTTCAATCCACACACTTAAAAGCAAGAGGGAAACATAACATAGATGAGAAAAGTGAAAGTGAGGGAAAAGGAAAGGGAAAGTTTTATGGAAGAGGGAAAATATATACCTCTGTAAAAAGAGATAAAGAAAAACTGACATGAAGAAAATATTCAAATACTGGCCATGATCAAGACCATTGTTGGAAACTTCATCCAGAGTTGAAGCCAAACAAATTGAAAGTCAAAGAAAAAGGGAAACATGTTTCTATAGTTGAACATGACATAGGGTTAGATTCGGGAGATGAGACAATGATTACAACCATGGGTTTGAAAGGTAATAATATAGAAAGCATTAGTTCTTCAAATTATTTCAATGTCCATTAGGATGAAGATACACAAATAGAACTTTTCCATATTATAGTTGTCTCTAAACATACCAATATTGATACACTTTTTGATAGTGGGTCACAAGATAACTTGATTTCTGAAGACTTGGTTAAGCAGCTAGAACTTGAAACTATCAGAAATCCAAGACCATATCCTTTGGGTTGGATATGCAAGAATTTAAACTTCCATGTTACAAGCACAGGGGCTTCACTGCGGGAGCAATACTATAGCACGTGGGTTCATATTGGGGGATATATAATGTGGAAAAAATGACATAATATATTGGGGGATATATACAGGGTAAAGGGTTTTTATATTAGCCGGTATAAAAAATGGAGCTCAAAGTTAATGAAAAAATATAAAGGGGTGTAAAAAATGTTAATGATAAAATGGATACCGACAATATATAGTGAAAGTAGGGGCTTTTTAAATTGGGAAGGTGTATTGGGTTTATATTGGTAGGGGGTTAAATAAAGTGATTTTTAGAGGAATTTTCCAATATGTACTCAAATTAAGGGTATTGTTTAATATTCTTTGATCGCACGTGATATGTTAGAGGTTCATTGAGTGAAGCCCCTGTGGTTACAAGTAAGTTCTTACTAAGATTCGTCATCAATTCAAACTTTCTTAATGAGGTTGAACTTGATGTGGTGTCGCTTGAGATATCATGTATTGTATTGGGAAGTCCTTATCTGTATGATAGGAAAACAATATTTCATCACCATGAGAATAAGCATCACTTATTTAAAGATGGTATTCAGTATATAATTAGAGTGCATAAGAAGAATACATGTTTGTCTCTTATACATGTAGGAGAAATGAAGAGGATAGTGAATGCAAGTCAGAATTTGACATTGTTGATGATCAAACAAAGAGATGTTTTGAATCAAACCTTTCAAAAATATTTCTTATGCTTGTAATGACATTTTTCAAGATTCTAATAGGTTTCATTTGAAAGGAGGTGAACAAGATGTAAAACATTTGCAGCAATCAACATTAGTGTTGAGCAGTGTTGGAAACAAGATGTCAATGAAAGAGAGTGTAAAGGTCAAAGAGAAAGTGACAAATCAACTTGGCAAAGAAGGCATGGGTTCCAAAAATTATTTCTTTTGGTTTCTGAAAGGTACATGGAAATGGAAAAATTATTTTGTTGAGATTTAACACAAGTACAAAGCAAGAGCAGCTAAGAATCGCCATGGTGATAGTGTGCAAGGTAAGACATTTTTTAAGTTTCCTTTGATTAATGACCAAGGTAGGAACAAGATGGTTTCTGCAATAATATGTTGCTTCCCTACAAATTAATAAAAATTGTAGCATGAAAGTGTTGATGATAGCAATAGAAGGTCGCAAGAATAAAGGAAAAAGTTAAATTTTTGTGAAAATCTCCATTTGATGAAAATGGGAAAATTTCAGTGGATAAAGACTGAGAGGGTGAGGGAAAAGTACCCTCATCAACATGATCAATAATCAAAGAGATTTTTGGGTCCAAAATTATTCTAGTGGGGAGGAATTATCAGGTGCTTAATGTAAAATCTCAAGAATTAAAGTTCTCAAAATTGATTCGAAACTGAACGACCGACACATTTCGTTTCATCGAAAACCGACACTGGATGAAGAAGTTATAGCTTGTTGACCACCGTTCAGAACATGATTTTTTTTAAATTGCAGAATAGTGCTCAGTTGATGACATCCAGTCAGAATACATGGAATATTCTTCATTTTATGCCCAATGGCACTGTGACAAGTGTCACAATAGGATTATCCACTTTGGTTTGGAGGTGAAATTTTTTTATGATTTATGCTCGTAAGGTTGAAATCAATTTTTTTTTATATGATGGACCACCCAACCAGAGGCTGTCATGTGGTGTAGCCAGGTGCCACAATGTGCCCCCTATGGTGGACCCTCTCCAACTCCAATGATCAAATTTCATTATGGTCTAAGTTTGAATTTCAATTTTTTATGGTGGAGGGATTAATTTATATGGTGTGATTCATATATTATTAAACCTAAGGTCAAAGGTTGGAACAGAGTCTGTGGCATAAATTTTTAACCTTATTCTGAACTACATTATGTTGGCAGGTATGGTATATCAGCATATATTTATTTAACCATAGTTGAAACATTATTCGAAGATTGAATATATATATATATATATATATATATATATATAGAAATATATATATATATCATGAAATTATGGGTGCACATTTGTTTACTAACCTAAGTTTTGGGTTATATATATTACGACGGAGTATTTATTTAAACTATGGATTATATGAAGTCTGTGGAGAAAATTTATTGTGTGGGGGTCGTGGTTGAACCCATGACCACCACTGCGCTAACCAAGCGCCTTACCAATAGCCTACTCCAGAAGATCTTAACCGTACAAAGCACAATTTACACTTATTGTTAACCAGATTCGATGGTGGGAGTTTGGAGGGGGCCAACCACGCAGGCCAGACCCCTCCCCATAGAACCTTGCTAGAACAACTAAGGGTAGAGCGGAATGTTAAAACGAAAAATTTTAATTATAAGTGCTGGTTAATTATTGTAAATATGGTGTTTAAGTTAATTAAACTCGAATATGTTAAACTGTGATTATGCGCAGATAATACATACTTATATGCTTATCACCACAATCAACAACTAATTAATCCTCCATTTAAATAATGGTGGGTTCAGCAGACTTCGCCAGTTTTGGCAGAATCCCCATTTTGGTGGGGCTAACTGGAGTCTTCTCCATATTTGGAAGAGGATTCTAGAGAAAAATTGAATGAGCCATATCATGAGAAATGTTTGACCAATTTTGGCTCAAGAATAGTCATTCCTAGCAGATTGGCATGTTTTGAACACATTGGCACATTCTTTAGAGGCAAAGGATAAATTCTACAGGTGTTTTTGTCACTTTGAATAAAATTTAAGCCAAGGGCCACTATGAAGGAAGGCCATGCTTAGATCAGCTAGAGGCCAAATTGAGAAAATGAATAGTCATTTCTAATAGATTTTGACATTTTGGACTCATTGGAGTATGTTTCAGGAGAATTCGATGCATGCAAAAAATATTTTTTTCACTATTGAGATAATAAAGAGGCCCAAGCCATGGAAGCTAGACCAAGGAGATGTAGCCCAGGAGGGTTGAACTCCTTCATCAAAACTTTGTGTTGATGGATCAATTGTGATGGTTTGTTGTACATGTTTATGTTGTTTTCACATATTTAATTTTCATACTTTATGCTCTTGAATTCCCACATAAAAACTCAGTTAATTTACCTGTTTAACACACATAAGAGACAAGGAAACCTATGTACATTAAGCATAACATCAGTAAATAAATTTTAAATCTGAAGATGAAATTAACACAACAAAATTAACATTCATACTCAGATCATCTCTAGTCTTAATGGAAATTTGTTCTAAATACATAGTGGTTAATGTTCTCACACAATAATGCTATTTTTCATCATATAAGTAGAGCCGTCAATTTAATGAAAAAAAGAAAAGAAAAACTAACTAGTACAAAGCCACATTGAAAACATCTTTATGTATTTTAATCATTCTATTATAATAATGTAATGTTTGCAAACACAAATTGTTCAATCAAAATCTGCAAGATAACAAGAACTTGGAATATAAGAAAAGTTCATAATCTAAGGTTAAATCGGTATTTTTTTAAAGTTTTTGAAGATTCAGATTAATTTTTTTTTTACATATATTCTAGTATGAGATGTAGGATATTTTAACTCTTTGGAACTTATTAAGTTTGAATGTTTCCTTTATTTATCATCGCAAACTCATAACTCTTTGTCATCCCAACCATAGTTAATAATATTTGGGTATGATCTCTTAATAGTGGAATGGTTTCATAATGATGATAACAAACTCTCAATCTCAAATTCTCATGAATACAATGAATGAATGATGTAATCCCTTACTTGTATGGACACAATTTATGATTATTTTTCTATTTTTATTGTGTCATTGTATATATGCTTCACTAGCATCTCATGTTATATGGTTAATTGAGCAAGTTTTGTCTTTAATTTTTCAATTATAATTTCATTGCATGAATAAGCATAGTTTTATAATTAAAATCATTCAAAAAAATTTCATAACTCATGGTTTCTTTGACTATTCGTGCACTTATCCCTAGCCTTTTAGTTTGAGAGTGAGTAGTATTAAATCACTAGTATTGTTTAACGAACTTCCCTTCATTACTCAATTACCTAGCTTAGCTCGATCTTTAAGGATTCCCCCCTTGACAAGGATATCGTTCTTGTAGTCTAAAGAGTGAGAGAAGGCCACCAAGGTGACATTCTGTGCCTTGCTTTAGAGTTTCATTTTAGGTAGTCTGGGTGGGGTTAAGAATTTTTTTCTATGATAGTTTTTGCGTGGTGATAAAATTTAGAAAATGCTTACAAGAAAATTAGTTTCCGTTATTTCCATCACCTAAACTACCTCCAATAAAATAATGTTCTTTAATAACATCTAATTTTGATAAGTAAATAATTTAATAAAATTAAAAGAAATGATTACTATTATTATTGTTATTTTTTGTATGAGATCGATTCTATCCAGTACCACAATCACCTCCCAGTATACCCACATTGCCTCACAAGTGGCATACTGAGCTAGTCCAAGTAGAAACCAATAAAATCATAAGAAAATCCTTAACAACACATTCTATCATCAACTCATCTACACCATGGAGAAAATTAAAACTAAATTTTAATATTAAAAAATATAGTCATTTTAATTTTTTTGAAAATCAATTTTAATATCTAATTTGAAGAAACTAGGTAAAATAATGTTTAATGTGAAAATTATTAAGAAAAATAAATTTTATTGTGTGAAATGTTTTAAAAATCATTTATTATAATTCACTAGGGCCTAATAATGGGAAACTATTTAGGCTCTGGATATAAAACTCTTTTGCAAGTAAGATCAAAAAGTGCTTACATCATTATAACTTTACCTTACTCTACCTCGTAACTTTAGCTGTGAATCACATTCTACTACTTTAGGACTCACAAATTATTGCTATTTTTAAACCTTTAAAAGTTATAAAAGACTTTCACTTTGTTATCAAACAAAACCTCAATATATTTTTGTAAAATAAAATTTTATATTTTGACTTTTAAACCAGCCATTCCACTTTAAATTGTTGGGATTCGAAGGTATTTTTCACTCTCCTTGTTTTTATATTTTTAGCCATTCAAATTTTTTTCTTTATTTTTGAGTTCTTCCTCTACTTGTATTTTCTCATCAAAATTTCAGCTCTCGTTGAGAAGGTTTTGCAGCCATGGTATAACTGTCTGGATAGAATTTGATCCATGGATAAAAATGATTAAATTGTAAAGGAGATAAATTTGGTTATGTTGTGGTAAAAAATAGGGGTTATAAATCGTAGATCGTTCCTTGATAATTGGTATTGTTTTAAAAATTGACATTATTTTTGTGATGGTAGCACAAATTCGTATCTTTGTGCCAGTGCCGGAATTTTGGTGGATTTGTGTGTTTGGTGCCTCCAAAAGGTCAGTTCCTTAAGAATTTAGCTTAGGAATTTGATTTAGAGCTGGAAATGGGAAGCATGTTCCCTACTTCAGGTGACAGTGACAATTTTTTTCACAATTAATAGTAAATACCATTATGACAGTGACATCGGTTTCCTCCAGCTAAGGCCCTTAATGGCCCAAATTTGAAAATCCAACTCCCATTAAACCATCAATAGCCAAGGTCAACCGACATGAGGAGGGATCAGGAAGTAAGTAATTATATATGACGCTACACCACACACCAAATCTGCTATATCTGAATTGGTATTGAACGTCACCTCAGGGATGAATACCTACTAGTTTAAGGCCCATCACCATGAATCGGGTCAGGTCAATCTGATCTGCATTGAACCGTTAGAGAGTGAATTAGGTACTAAGGGAAGAACCATATAAGGTGTTACCGCTAATAATATTTGTTGAGTAAGGTCGGGAAATCAGGGAGGGGCGAGTGGTATAATCCCGCACCTGAAGTATACCATTTATATTTCTAAAGTATGTCACTTTTTGTACATCACATGAAAAATCTCTTCGAATCTACAAAATTTTCGGTACAACACATGAAAAATATCTTTGAATCTACATTTTTTTTGGTACAACACATGCAAACTCATCTAATGAGGCATTCCAACACACTAGAAATTGAAGGCAAATCATTCTCTATGTAGGTATGGCAGATCATTCTCTCTACAATCTCTTGCTCTCTGGATGGTTGCACACGAATGAATGGGTGAATCATCATTTCTCTAATATTAATTGTTTATATTATTTTATTTTTAATTTAAGCCCTTCTGATATTCTTTAGTTTCAACATTCTACTTAAGCCCTTAATCTTCATATATTCTCTTCAAATATGAGGTAGCATTAGTGACGATGCCGATAAAATTTTTAAACTTAGATGATTAAATAAGATGTTGCTGCAACATAAATTTTGGTGGTTCATAGATTTAATTTTTTTGGAGGGATTGTCATCATCATAGAAAATGGAAGGTTCCAACACCACAAAGGTACAATTCCTTTGTAAAAATCTGAACAACCTTCAGTTGAGTAGAGCTTTGGGAATGCATGTACCCTAAACTTTATCTTTCCTTGGCTAATTTTGTAGCGTCCAACATCTTTTAGAAAACATGAATGTGAGAAATCTTGTTGGAGCAGGGTCCCTTATGACTGCATTTTTGGAGTAAATAATAGTAAATTTTGTAGCTTTGTGTCATGTATGCTAAGAAATGCATAATAAAGGGGATTTGGGGTCCGTCAAAGTCCCTTCATGATTTTTAATGGGCTAAAGGGTAAATATAGGAGTCTCAAACCATGGTTTGTAGACGTTAGTATGAGTGCAGGCTAAGGTATAAGTAGAAGTATATATCGAGTCAGATAAGGCAGTTTTTGATAAGTTGTGTTATAAGTGTTTATAGATGATTGAGTTATGAAGAATATTTGTGTAAGTTTTTGTGTCTGAAAGGCTCCTGTTGGCTGTGTGCGCGTAGACCTTAGTCCGGTTGTGTGCTGACCCCGTTGGCTATGTGCACGAGTAGATTTGAAGGATTGTAAGGGTTTTTACAAATTTTTGATGAATAAAGACATGTTTTGATAACTATGTGGACCAAATGCATCTGTGAATTGCTTTATGAATATCACATTGTTAGAAAAATTTAAGGGATTGCGGACCTACTATATCTACGCGCGCACAAGTTTAATCGGTGATAACTAACCTAGGGTTTCTGGTTATGGTTTCTGGTGTGCAAGTCAGCCTGTGTGTTGAAGAAAATATGAAGGCGCCCACTTCATTTAATTCTCTCTCAGGATGTGGAAACTAGGGTCCAGCACCCCACCATACTAGTTTGGGTGAGACTTTGGCCTTTTCAAGTAGGTTATTACCGAAAGGGCCAGTAGTAAGAGGGTTTTGTTGGTTACATGCTAACTCTGAACATGGGTCAAGACCCCTCAAACAAAAAAATGGTCCCGTTTTTGGGACCAGGATAATTTTGAGAGAGATTAGATGTTGTGTCTACCATCGAAGACTGAATTAGAAGACTAGTTTGCGAAAAATATATGTGAATTCTCCATGAAGAAGAGCAGAAGTAAGAAGTTGTTTGCTGAATAGTGGGAAAAGACGTATATTTTCATGGAGGTCCACAAAATTTTATTTGTGACCTCTACACATGAAATAGAGTAGTTATTGAGACTAGTTGAGTTTTAGACCTACTGGAAGGACAATAAGATCACTCAATGGATGCCTGAGTTGATCCAATAGTTAGAGCATACTGATAAATTTATCACCAGCACTGTAGACCATTGGGTTAACAACATTCTGGTTGGGTTTTTAACAGAGTTTTCAGTAGATCAGTTTGTGTCATATTCTGAATTAGAAAGGATATTCTTCAAAGGACTGAGAGGTAAGTTCATACTCTCTCTGCATTATCTGATTAAGATGTTATTGTGTGAAAAGGGTATTTTTTGTAGTCACATCGAGTGAAATAAATAAGTTTTGTTTCGGGACTAAGGATATTTTTTTCCTTCCATATCCATTGTAGAGGCCATCAATCCCATCCTTATTATGTAAAACATAATATTTTATTCCATATTTCCATTCTAATATAATTCTATTCATGGACACTAAATATAATTTTGTTCATGATCTAAGTAAAATAATGGCACTATTAGTGTACTCTGCATAGAATTATTAAATTTTTTATGTTGACATATGGAATTTATTATTTTTTAGGGGTGCTTTAAAACTTACATTGATCTCTTGATTAGGTGCTCAGTGTAAAATCTAAAAAATGAAAGTGCTCAAAATTCATTCTAAATTGAATGATCGCGACTGACTCATGGCCAGGAATATGACACAGTTAGTTTCGTTGAAAATAGACCCTGGATGAAGAAGTTATAGCTTGTTACCTACCCTTTAGAAGATGAAAATTTAAAAATACAAATTGCAGAACAATGATCGGTTGATGACATGAAAGCCTAGTTAGAATGTAGGGAATATTCTTGAATTTATGCGAAGTAGCGCTATGACAAGTGTCACAACAGGATTCACGAGTTTATCTTGAAGGTGAATTTTCTTATGATTTCTTCTCCTAAGGTTGAAATTGATTTTTTTTTATATGAGGGAAAGCCCAACTAGAGGCCAACATGTGGTGTAACGATGGGCCGCCACGTGCCCCCTCTGGTGGACCCTCTCCAACTTCAATGGTCAATTTTCATTATGGTCTAAGTTTGAATTTCAATTTTTTATTGTGGAGGGATTAATTTATATGGTAGAATTCATATATTATTAAACCTAAGGTCAAATATTGAAATGAAGTCTGTGGCATATATTTGAAACCTAAGTCTGAACTACATTGTGGTGGCGGGTATGGTATATTGACACATATTTATTTAACCATAGTTAGAACTTTATTCCAAGATTGAATATATATATATTGAAATTATGCGTGCCCATTTATTTACTAACATAAGTTTTGGGTTGTATATATTCCGATGGCGTATTTAATTAAACTATGGGTTATACAAAGTCTGTGGAGAAATTTTTTTTTGCGGGGATCGGGGTCGATCCCACAACCACCCCCATGCCAACCAAGTGCCTTACTAATACCCCACTCCTGAAGATATGAAATGTATAAAGCGCAACTTATACTTATTCTTAACCAGATCCGATGGCGGGGGTTTGGAGGGGGTGAAACCCCTCCCCATACAACCTTTCTGCAATGACTGAGGGTAGAGAGAAATGTTAAAACAACATATTTTAATTATAAGTGCAGGTTAATTAATGTAAATCCGATGTTTAAGTTAATTAAACCTGATTATGTTAAACTGTGCTTATGCACAGATAATACATACTTATCCACTTATCACCATAGTTAAAAACTAATTAATCCTCCATTTAAATAGCGACATGTTTAGTGAAATTCGCCAGTTTCAGCAGAATCCCCATTTTCGCAGGGATAACTGGAGTCTTCTCTAGATTTGGAAGAGGATTCTAGCGAAAATTTGAATGAGCCATATCATAAGCAATTTTCGACCAATTTTGGCTCAGGAAGAGTCATTCCTAGAATATTGGAATTCTTTAAATACATTGGCATAGGTTGTAGAGGAAGAGGAGCAATTCTACAGGTGTTTTGTCACTTCGAAGAAAATTGAAGGAAATGTGCCAATTTTTGCCACAAGGAAGGAAGGCCATGACTAGATCAATTGAAGGCCAAATTGAGACAATGGATAGTAATTTATGATAGATTTTTAAATATGGACTCATTGGAGTATGTTTTAGGAGCATTTGATGCATGTAAACTTCAATTTTTGCACCATTGAGCTAATACAGAGGTCCAAGCCATGGAAGTTGGACCAAGGAGATGTAGCCTAGGAGGGGTGAACTCCTTCAACCAAACTCTATGTTGATGGATAAATTTTTATGGTTTGTTGTATGTGTTTATGATGTTGCTTAGTATTTAATTTTCATACTTTATGCCCTTTAATTACCACATACAAACTTAGTTAATTTATCTATTTGACACACATAAGCAACAAGGAAACCATGTACATAAAGCATAATATTAGTAAATAAATTTTAAATATTAAGATGAAATTAGCACATCAAAATTAACATTCATACTCAGATCAAGTTTATATGAGAGATTGGTTGAAAGCCGAGGTTATTTGCTTGATAGTTGCCTGAGTTTTGTACAAGTTTAATGGTTACAAATTTGTGATGCTGGAAAGGTTAAAGTTGCAAAATGGTGAATGGAAATTTTTGGTTAAAATTCTTGAGATTAGGAATGGAATAAGGAGAGCTACAAGAGCACCATATCCACCCAAAGTTCCACTCACGTCTGCACTTGAAGCACCCCAATTTTTTTCTCAAGAAGCTGAGATTGAAGAGGTACAAGTTGTACAAGAAGTTGAGTTGATTGAAGAGGTATAAGCATCAGAAGCTGAGCTTGAATACATAGCCATCATGTCAGGTGTTAGAGAGACTCAAGGTGATTCAGAAGAGGATGATGTCTAGAGAGACTTCAATGACATAAAGGGAATGGTTAAAATTATGTGTGATGCATTTACTATTGGGATGGCAAGAGAAGGTTAAAAGCCTCTACATGGAGAAGGAACTTCAGATGATAAGAAGGATAAAGTGAAGATATCAAAGGGTAGTGGAGTAAATCCACCTCCATCTCCAACATCTTCATTATTCTCATCATCACCATCAACATCATCTTCCACTTCCACCACAAAAACCACCCACACTCACTCAAAGACCACAAGAGTTAAAACACCCTTGCTCAAACTTGATGTCAAATTTGAGCTTCCAATGTATAATGGGGAGATAAATGTAGAGAGGCTTGATAATTGGGTATGTTAATTGGATCTCTACTGCAGGATTCAAAAACTTCATGAAGTTGACATAAATATTCAATTGGATTCTTTAAGGATGGAAGTATATGCACTTGTATGGTTGGAAGCAAGGAATCAAGAAGAGATTAAAAAATATGGTAAGGTATCTATCTCTTGGTCAAGTTTTATTTCTATCGTCAAAAGGAAATTATATCCCTTAGCTTACATGAAAAACACTATTATGGATTGGAAAAATTTTAGACAGTTGAAAGGGAAAAGTGTGCAACATTATACTCATGAATTTATGAGAACAACTCTTATCTTGGGCATTAATTCCTTTTCCCAAGAAACTTTGTTAAAGTATGTTGTGGGTTTGCAAAGTTACCTTAGGCACATTATTCTCATGTTTAATCCCACAAACATAGATGAGTTTTTTTTTCAAGCCACACACTTAGAAGCAAGAGGGAAAAATAACATAGATGATAAAAGTGAAAGTGAGGGAAAAGGAAAGGGAAAGTTATATGAAAGAGGAAAAATAAATAGCTCTGTAAAAGGAGATAAAGAAAAACTGACATGAAAAAAAATTCAAATACTGGCAATGATGAAGACCATTGTTGGAAACTTCATCCAGAGTGTAAGCCAAACAAATTGAAAGCCAAATAAAAATGGAAAACTATTTCTATAGTTAAACATGAATTAGGGTTAGATTCAGGAGATGAGACAAAGAATACAAACATGGGTTTAAAAGGTAAGAATATAGAAATCATTAGTTCCTCAAATTGTTTCAATGTCACTCAAGATCAAGATAGAAGAATAGAACTTTTCCATATTAGAGTTGTCTCTAAACATACAAGGATTGATACACTTTCTGATAGCGGGTCACAAGATAACTTGATTTCCGAAGACTTGGTTAAGTAGCTAGAACTTGAAACTATTAGAAATCTAAGACCATATCCTTTGGGTTGGATATGCAATAATTCAAGCTTGTATGTTAGAAGGAAGTGCTTACTAATATTCATGATCAATTCAAACTTTCTTGATGAAGTTGAACTTGATGTGGTGGCGCTTGAGATATCATGTATTGTATTAGGAAGTCCTTATATGTATGATAGGAAAGAAGTATTTCATTGCCATGAGAATAATTATACATGATTAAATATGGTATTGACTACATAATTAGAGTGCATAAGAAGAACACATGTTTGTCTCTTATACATGCAAGACAAATGAAGAGGATAGTGAACCCAAGTCATAATTTTACATTGTTGATAATCAAACAAAGAGAGGTTTTGAATAAAACCTTTAAAAAATATGCTTACACTTGTAATGAGATGTTTTGGATTCTAAAAATTTTCCTTGAAAAGGAGGTGAACAAAATTTAAAACATTTGCAGTAGTCAACATCAGTGCTGAGCAGTGTTGGAAACAAGATGTCGGTGCAAGAGAGTGAAAAGGTCAAAGAGAAAGTGACAAAGCATCTTGAAAAAGAAGGCATGGGTTCCAAAAATGATTTCTTTTGGTTTCCGAAAGGTATATGGCAATGGAAAACTTATTTGATTAAGTTTCGACACAAGTGAAAAGCAAGAGTAGCTAAGAATCACTATGGTGACAGTGTGCAAGGTGAGAAAATTTTTAAGTTTCCTTTGATTAATGACCAAGGTATGAACAAGATGGTTTCTGCAATAATAGCTTGCTGCTCTACAAATTTAGAAAATTGCAGCATGAATATTTAAATTACAGCAAGAGAAGGTCACAAGAATCAAGGAAAAATTTAACTTTTGTGAAAAGCTCCATTTTATGAAAATGGGAAAATTTCAGTGGATAGAGACTGAAAGGGTGAGGGAACAGTACCCTCATCCACATGATCATTAATAAAAGAGATTCCTGTGTCCAAAAGGCTTCTATTGGGGAGGAATGATCAACTGAGCATTCTAAAATCTCAAACATTAAAGTGCTCGAAATTGATTGGAAACTGAATGATCGCGACCAACCCGTCTCTACGAATCTGACACATTTTGTTTCATCGAAAACAGACTCTGGATGAAGAAGTTATAGCCTACTGACCACTGTTTAGGAAATGCAATTTTTTTTAAAATTAAATAACAATGATAGGTTGATGACATGGAAGCCTAGTCAGCATGCAGGGAATATTATTTAGTTTATGCCTAGTGGCACTGTGACGTCACAATAGGATTTGCCAATTTGGTTTGAAGGTGAAATTTTTTTATGATTTTTGAGCGTAAGGTTGAAATCATTTTTTTTAAATATGAGGGGCAGCCCAACCAGAGGCTGACACATGGTGCAACAAGGGGCCACCACGTGCCCCCTTTGGTGGACCCTCTCCAACTCCAACAGTCGAATTTCATTATTGTCTAAGTTCGAATTTCAAATTTTTATGGTGGAGGGATTAATTTATATGGTGGCATTCATATATTATGAAACCTAGGATCAAAGGTTGGAACAGAGTTCATGCCATATATTTTAAGCCTAAGTCCAAACTACATTATGGTGGTGGGTATGGTATATCGGCACATATTTATTTAACCATAGTGAAAACATTATTCCAAGATTTAATTACTATATATATCTATATATATATATATATATATATATATATATATATATATATATATATATATATATATCATGAAATTATGGGTGCAAATTTATTTACTAACCTAAGTTTTGGGTTATATATGTTATGGTGGCATATTTATTTAAACTATGGGTTATACAAAGATCGTGGAGAAATTTATTTTGTAGGGGTCGAGGTCGAACCCATGACCACCCCACGCCAACCAAGCACCTTACTAATATCCCACTGCATAAGATATTAACTCTACAAAGCACAATTTATACTTATTGTTAACTGGATCTAATGGCAGGGGTTACAACCTTGCTGGAATGACCGAGGGTAGAGCATATGTTAAAATGATAGATTTTAATTATAAGTGTAGGTTAATTAATGTAAATCCAATGTTTAAGTTAATTAAACATGATTATGTCAAACAATGCTTATGCACAGATAATACACACTTATCTTCTTATCGCTGCAATTCACAATTGATTAATCCTCCATTTCAATAATTGCGGGTTTAGTGGACTCTGCTAGTTTTGGCGGAATCCCCATTTTGGCAGGGCTAATTGGATTCTTCTACAAATTTGGAGGAGTATTGTAAGGAAAAATTGAATGACTCATATCTTGAGCGATTTTCGACCAATTTTGGCTGAGGAAGAGCCATTCCTAGTAGATTGGCATGCTCTAAACATATTGGCATAGGTTTCAGTGGTACATGAGCAATTCTACAGGTTTTTTGTCACTTTGAAGAAAATTTAAGCTAAGGGCCACCATGAAGAAAGGCCATGTCTAGATTAGATGAAGGCCAAATTGAGATAATGAATAGTCATTTCTGATATATTTTGACATTCTGGACTCATTGGAGTATGTTTTAGGAGAATTTTATGCATGTAAACAATTTTTTTTCACTATGGAGATAATAAAGAGGCCCAAGCCATGGAAGCTGGACCAAGGAGATGTGGCCCAGGAGGGGTGAAATCCTTCATCAAAACTTTGTGTTGATGGATCCATTGCGATGGTTTCTTGTACATGTTTATGCTGCTTTTCAGTATTTAATTTTCATAATTTATGCTCTTGATTTCCCACATAAAAATCAGTTAATTTACCTGTTTGACACACATAAGCAACAAGGAAACCTATGTCCATCAGGCATAATATCAGTAAATGAAATTTAAATCTGAAGATGAAATTAGCAAAACAAAACTAACATTCATACTCAGATCATCTCTAGTCTTAATGGAAATTTGTTCTAAATACATAGTGGTTAATGTGCTCACACACTAATGCTAATTTTCATGGTTCATTATTTGTAATTACACAGTATGGAATGTTACAAATACATCATTTGGTCACAATTCTATGGTTACAAACTACCCAGCTATCAAGTATGTTAAATTGATGATAAATGGATGACATTTGAATGTTACAAATGTGTAACTAGTCCACATTCAACTTGGTTGTATTCATTTTCCTTAATAACAATGAAAATTTTTAAAATTTTCTTTATTTATCATCGCAAACACATAACTGTTTCTCATCCCAACCATAGATAATACTATTGGGATATTATCTCTTAATTGTTGGATGGCCCCTTGATGATGATAACAAACTCTCAATCTCTAATTCTCATGAATATGATGAATGAGTGATGTAATTCCTTACTTGTATGGACGCAATTTATGATTCGTTTTCTATTTTTATTGTGCCATTGTATATACGTTTCACTAGCATCTCATGTTATATGGTTAATTGAGCAAGTTTTATGTTACAATTTTCAAGTATAATTTCGTTGCATGAATAAGCATAGATTTCTAATTAAAATAATTAAAAATTTGTTCTTAATTCATTTTTTTTTGTGATTTGAAGATGGGTTGGATAACTTGTTATGACTTTAGAAAGCCTCCCACCCAGTTAAACAAATAAAATATCTAGCTTATACTTGAAACTGGTGTATGTTTTTTTACTTTTTAAGTGCTTTAAATCCATTTTTTTTATGGTGAAATTAAACATATGCAACAACCATATAATGCATTAAATAAAATTCAACACATAACAACAAATTTAATCTAGGAGCTCACCCGAATGTCGTGGGCTACGTTTCCTTGAGCTCCTGTAATCTTGACTTGGCTCTTTGCGTTTAGAATATCATTATATCCCTATCAAGGCTATAATCTCTCTGCAAACAAATCTAGGCTTCCTTAGACTTGATTCCTTCTGTCAGTGCACTTGAGCTACCCTAAGCTTCTCTATGGCACTAAATCCTTTAGAATTATTTTTCTATCCCTGAAACCTCACCTACTGTCTCCAACACATATCATACTTCCAAAATGGACTAATCATTTTCTCCAAAAGAGCACTTCCTCCCCAATCTAGACCTCCCTCCACGGTTGTCCCTGGGCTGCCCAAAAAATCCCTGTACATTCTTGACCTTAAAAAGTCTTCAAATGACTCTAAAAATCCCTTCAATGGATTCATAACTTCAAAAATAATTATAATATACTATTGGTTTTCTGAAATTGTCCCCCGACTACTCTGGTTTTGCCTCCAACACTTGGTGGCACCTCTTGGCACTAGGGTCAAAGAAAACTTATGTGTGGCTTCTCAATATCTAGAAGTCCTCAAAGGATTCTAAAAAATCCTCCATTGGATTCATAATGCTCATTATAGTCATAAATGACTATTGGTTTGTTGCATAAGGTTTCTGGTTGCACCGGCTAGGCCCCGAACTGTTGCTGGCAATTGCTGGTCCTTGTGGCACCTAGAAGTTATCTGAAGAATATAAGCCTCCAAAATTCCTTTATAGGCTCCGAAAACCACACAATTAGTTCCATAAAATCTAAAACATCCAAAATTTACTATTGGATTTCTGAATAATGACTCAAGTTGCACTATCTAGGCCTTAAACTGTTGTTGGCCCATGGTGGCCCTAGTTTTCCCTAGAACTTCAATGAAGAAAAAACCTGAAAAAAATTCTTTTGATGGATCTATAACCCTCAACAATGAGTCTGGAATGTTGGAAATAGTCAAAATTGACCATTGGAACTCGAAAATTGGTTGAATCTAGCTCAAGATAGAGCATGAACTCATTTTCACCAATAACCCCTAAAAATCCTCCACCAAACCTGGAGGAACTGGACTTAACTCCAGTTAAAATGGAATAATGCCAAGATTAGCGTGCCCACTCCAAATCTTCCACCAAGCACTAACTGTAGCTTTTAAGGCTGACCATGCATGTGACAAGCTTATGACAAAAACTTCGAGGGTTTAAAATATTGGAGTTAACTATCCGCAGAACTGACAGATAACTTCAATGTCACATGTGACAGGTTTAAAAACTGACTATGCCTATGGTTCTGGGGCTTAATACCTTGGTCTTGAGGCTATGGTCATATGGGAGGGGCTGGCCCCTCCAGAACCCCAAATTGAAAACTGTTAAATGTTAAATAACAATTCAAACACTATATAGTTAAGATCCATCGTATAGCTCGACGGTCAGTTGTGGGCGCCGCAGCCAAGAGGTCAGGCGGTCCACTCTCGGTGGAGTCCAAAAAATTTTGGTACACAGTCCTAGGGACACGTGGAGGCCTCAGGGTTGGCCACGTTTTTCCCATTCAATGGTCAAAAATCAAAAAGTCAACTCACTGCAGAATTATAATCTACCACTTGGCATGACCTGATTGGTTTAAATGGAATATTCCAAGAATATTCCCTAGAATATTCTGATTTTAAGTTTCCCAACTTCCATTCAAACTTGGTCAAAGTCTAAAAATTACAGTTTACTGGACTTTAAACTGCAATAACTTCTTCACATGGTGTCGGTTTTTCAAACCGTTAGCAGCACCGAAATCAGGAAGATGATATCTATCTAGTTGCTCAGGTTTAGTACACTTTTGAAGACTTTGAATTTTGAGCTATCAGTTAGGTCCATGATCCAAATGTGATCACGCCTCCCCATTGGGAATATTTTGGACCCAAAAAGACTGATATACTGATTTTTTCAGTGGATAAGAGTACAAAAACCTCTTCTTTTCAGCCTCCATACAGTTTCCTTACATGGCTAGTGCCTTTGAACCACAACTCGAAGGTAGTCAACACTTCCCTTCCTAGATGTGGTTGTCCTCCTGTCAAGAAATGTCTTCCTTGCACTCACTCAGAAATTTATGGCGAGAAATTGATAGAAGTTAGCTTAAAATATCTTCCTTGATCATCGATCCAAGGTGGATCAAACAAATGTGAGATTACAACAGAAAACATGCATACATAACTGAATTTTTCATATGTACAAATGAATGTATGTCTTACTGTGTCAAGAAGTCAAACCACTTCTTACCAAGCCACTTCCATGGTGACTTTTTCTACTGCAAATCTTCTTCATGTGAAACATCTATTCTCACATCGATGATGGAATCCTTGGTTGCACTTTCACCAACCTTTCTGTCCTTGGTTCCAACAATCGGCAACAACATGCCCCCTCTTTTGGAAATGTGTGCAAGTCTTATGAACCTTCTTTTCAAGTTTCCTTTACCTCAACTTCTTCCTGTATGCCTTCATCATCTTCCAACATCTCAAAACATTATGGTTAAACATACCACAATATGCACAAAAAATCTTTCTTCCATTCAAGCATGTAGAATTGTCATGCCTTGTAGAATCATAATCAAGTTGACTATGGGAATAATTATACCTCATATTCTGCTTTGCATGTCCATATTTTTTTCCTTCACAAGGAGATGAATTTGTAGAGGTTCCAACTTTCCTTTGAAGAATAACATCATTGTTCATGTCTGGAAAACTATCCGAACTCTCATGCACGCCATAATCTGCATGTCTACACACATCTTGCTACAACATAGGCTTCAAATAATGGAAATAAAATTGAAAATAGACATGGCATGTTTGTGGTTTAGAACTTGCGACAACATTTCATTTTGAAGTTGCCTCATATGCCTTCATAGCTGTGAAGTTTTCACCATTAGATTGAACATAGCCAAGACCAAATTTCTTAGGTCTCTCCTCAACAAAAATAGGATAAATCATGCCTTGTGCGTGTTTTCCTAAACCCTTGGCTTCATATCCCATTTTAAACATTAACTTGGACCCTATACCTCTAGTGTGCTTTTCAAATGAACCAACACATCTTTCTGAAAAGGAAAATGAAGACAAAATAAAGTGAATTACCTCTGCTTCACGCATGTTCTTCGTTAAGGCCTCTTAGGCTTGATGGAGTTGTATCTCCATTTCATGCATTCTTTGAAGAATTTATTCCTTCTCTTTCTTCATAGCAATCAATTTCTCATGGAGTATAGTGCTTTATCTTCTATCTTCAAACATAATTTGCACCATATCCTTCAAAATGTAGAAGTCTCGCTTCATGTCTTCATCGAAGAATCTTGTGAAGGAGGAGGATTTTGAAACCTCACTTGAAGAAGTTGTCATATTATGAAAATAAACTAAAAAACCCCAATTTCTAGGGCTTAAGCCCTTAGTCTTGGGGATGTGGTTGTATGGAAGGGGTTAGCCCTTGGGGCTGGCCCCTCCAGACCCCCAAACTGAAAACTGTTAAATTTTAAATAAAAATTCAAATGCTATACAGTTAAGATCCATCGTATAACCCGATTGTAAGTCCTGGGCACTGCATGCGAAAGGTTAGGTGGTTGACTCCCAACGGAGTCCAAAAATTTTGGTACACAGTCCCGAGGACATGTGGTGGCCTCAGGGCTGGCCACATGCCGCCCATTCATTTGTTGAAAATAAAAAAGTCAACCCATTGTCAAATTACAATCTACCACTTGGCACGATCTTATTGATCTGAATGGAATATTCCAAGGAATATTTCGAGGAGTATTCCAAGAATATTCTAGGAATATTCCCTAGAATATTCTCTTTTTAATTTTCCCAACTTCCAGTCAAACTTGGTTAAAGTCCAAAAATTGCAGTTTAATGGACTTTTCAAACTGCAATAACTTCTTCATACTTTGTCAGTTTTTCAAAACATTCATGGTGCCGAAATTATAAAAACGATATCTATCCGGCCGCTCAGGTTCGGCGCACTTCTGAACACTTGGAATTTTGAGTTATCACTTCGGTCCATGATCCAAATATGATCAGCTTGACTATTCTCACACTTATCCTTAGCCTTTTACTTTGAGAGTGAGTAGTATCAAATAAGTAGTCTTTGTTAAGGAACTTCCCTTCATTACTCAATGACCTAGATTAGCTCGATCTTTAAGGATCACCCATTGACAAGGATATCCTTTTTTTAGTCTAAATAGTGAAAGAAGGCCACTAAGGTGACATTGGGTGGCTTTCTTGAGAGTTTCCTTTCAGGCATTCTGGGTGGGGTTAAGATTTTTTTTCTATGAGATTGTTTGAGTGGTGACACAATTTAGAAAATTCTTACTAGAAAATTAGTTTCCCTTATTTCCATCGCGTAAACAACCTCCAATAAAATAATGTGATTTTATTTACATTTAATTTTGATAAATAATTAATTCAATAAAATTAAAATAAATTATTATTATTATTATTATTATTATTATTTGTATGAGATTGATTCTATCCACTACCACAATCACCTCTTAGAAAACCCACATTGCCTCACAAGTGGCATATTGAGCTAATCAAAGTTCAAACCAATAAAATCATAAGAAATTACTTAACAACATATTCTATCATCAACTAATCTACACCATCAAGAAAATTAAAACTAACTTTTAATATCAAAAAATATAGTCATTTTATTTGTTTTGAAAATCAATTTTAATATCTAATTTGAGGAAACTAGGTAAAATAAAGTTTAATGTGAAAAGTTTTAAGAAAAATAAATTTTTATGTGTGAAATGTTATAAAAATAATGTATTATAATCCACTAGGGCCTAAGAATGGGAAAGTATTTAGGCTCCAGATATAAAACTCTTTTTCAAGTGAGATGAAAAAGCATTTACATCATTATAACTTTACCTTACTCTACCCCGTAACTTTAGCTGTCAGTCACATTCTACTAATTCAGAAATCAGTCACATTCTACTACTTGATTTACCTTATATTTCTATATACAATTTTTTACTATTAAATTTAACTTTTAGGTTTAAGACTCACAAATTCTTGCTATTTTTAAACCTTTAAAAATTACGAAAGACTTTCACTTTTTTATCAAACAAAACCTCAATACATTTTTATAAAACAAATTTTTGTATTTTGATTTTTCAACCAACCATTCCAGTTCAAATTGTTGGGATTCCAATTCAATTTTCTTGCTTTATTTTTGAGTTCTTCCTCTACTTTTATTTTCGCATCAAAATTTTAGCTCTCATTGAGAAGGTTTTGCATCCATGGTATAACTATGTGGACAAAACTGGATCCATCGATAAAAATGATTAAATTGTAAAGGCAGTAAATTTGGTTATTTCATTGTAAACCCTAGGGGCTATAGATCATAGATCCTTCCTTGATAATTTACACTGTTTTACAAATTCACATTATTTATGTGATGGTAGTAGAAATCGATATCTCTGTGGTGGGGTTGGATTTTTGGTGGATCTCCATGTTTGGTGCCTCCAAAAGGTCAGTTCCTAAAGAATTCAGTTTAGGAATTTGATTTAGAGTTGTAACTGGTTAGGATCTTCTCTCCTTCAGGTGACAACAACAAATTTCTGCACGAATTATAGTAAATACCATTACGGTAGTGACAACGGTTTCATCGAGTCAAAGCCCTTGGTGGATGATCTCTGAAAATCTAAATCCCATCAAACCATCAGTATCCAAGGTCAACCGGGATGAGGAGTAATCAAGAAGAAAGTACTTATATACGATGCTACACTACGCGCCAAATCTTCCAGATCCAAATTGGCATCGAACATCACATTGGGGATGAATGCCTTCTAGTTCAGGGCCCATCACCACAAACCAAGTTGAGTCAATCTGATCTGCATTGAACCATCAGAGAGAGAATCAGGTACTCAAGGCATAACCATATAAGGTTTCCCCACTAACAAAACCTGTTGATAAAGGTTGGGAAATGGAGGAGGGGTGAGAAGTATAATCCTGCACCTGAATAGTACCATCAATATCTCTAAAATATGTCCTTTTTTTACATCACATTAAAACTCTCTTTGAATATACAAAATTATTGGTACAACACAAGCAAAATACCTTTGAATCTACAAATTTTTTGGTACAACACATGAAAACTCATCTGATGAGGCATTCCAGTATGCTAGAAATTGAATGTGAATCATTCTCTGTGCAAGTATGGCATATCATTCTCTCTACAATCTCTTGCTCCAAGGATGGTCGCACATGAATAAGTGTGTGACACATCACTACTATAATATTATTTGTTTATACACATTTTTTTTTACTTTAAGCCCTTTTGATATGCTTTAGTTTCAAAATTCTACTTAAGCCCTTAATATTCACAGATTCTCTTCAAATATGAGGTAGCATTGATGAAGACATGGGTAAACTTTGTAAACTTAAAAAATTAGATAAGATGTTGGTGAAACACAAATGTTGGTGGTTCATTGATCTAATTTTATTGGAGAGATTGTCTTCATCATAGAAAATGGAAGATTCCAACACCACAAAGGTACAATTCCTTTGTAAAACCATGAACACCCTTCAGTTTAGTAGAGATTTGGGAATCCATCAACCACAAACTTTATCCTACCTTGGCTAATGTTGTAGTTGCTAGAAAATTTTAGAAAATATGAATGTGAGTAATCTCTAGAATCCAAACCTTCACCACCTATTCTCATAATTAAGCCATCAAGCAACAATCAGAGCAAGGAAAGTGCATGAATTCGAGTAAAGACACCCATTCTTTTAGAAAATTATAACAAAAATTTCCTCACTTCCAACGTGAACTCTATAGTGGTTGGTGATGATAACTAAGGGAACTACTTACTAATTATAGACAACCCAAGCTCAAAGTTGACATCCATTGATGAAACTTGTTACATCATCCAAGAAATGAATAATTTGATTAATCATATTTTTTCATACGTCCCTTTTCAATGAGTTATGCCATAGCAGGTAAGAAGGTGCATGAAATTTCTAAATGAATTCCTTCACCCTATAAACATACAAAATATTGACCATATAATGAAAGAATAGATAGGTATTCATTTTTTATTCTTAATCAATATTTTAATGGATCATTTACAGAAAAATCAGAAGATTTCAAATATTTCAAAGTAGAGATCGAAAGAATATAATCCATGTAGTTAATTTTTCAGAAATATGGGAATATTCAAATATTTCCCAAGAACCTTATGATAATTCCATTACCATGGTTAAGGCTCCAAGTGTGATACATGGTTAAAAAGGACTCCTAATTATATTAGGCCAAAATTAAAGGCACCAAGACCCAAATATGTCACAAAAAACCTTCAAATAGCATCCATATCACACCTAAATTCTAGACATATCTTTGATAGGATATGTGTGGCGGTTTGATGCATTATTCATGTCACTTGAACTAAATAAGTTTTTTTTTAGGGACTAAGTATATTTTTTCCTTCCATATCCATCGTAGAGGCAATAAATCCCATCCTTATTATGTAAAACATACTTGTTGTTCCCATATTTCCATCCTAATGTAATTATGTTCATGGACACTAAATATAATTGTGTTCATGATCAAAGCCCAATAATGACACTATTTGTGGACTCTACACACAATTTAGAAAATCCACACAATTATTAAATATTTGATGTTGACATATGGAATTTCTTATTGTTTAGGGGTGCTTTAAAACTTACATTGATCTTTAGTATTAATGGAAATTGGTTCTAAATACATAGTGGTCAATGTGCTCACATTCTAATGCTATTTTTCATGGTTCATTAGTTGTAATTACACAGTTTTGAATGTTAAAAATACATAGTTTGGTCACAATTCTATGGTTACTAACTACCCAACTATAAATTGTGATAAATTGATGATAAATGGATGGCATTTGAATGTTACAAATGTGTAAGTGGTCCACATTCGACTTTTTTGTCTTCATTTTCCTTAGTAACAATGACAAGTTTGAATATTTCCTTTATTTATCATCGCAAACACATAACTCTTTGTCTTCCCAACCATATTTAATACTATAAGGACATGATCTCTTAATTGTGGAATGGTCTCTTGATGATGATAAAAACTCCTAGTCTCTAATTCTCATGAATACGATGAATGAATAATGTAATTACTTACCTATATGGACACAATTTATGATTCATTTTCTATTTTTATCGTGCCATTGTATATATTCTTCAATAGCATCTCATGTTATATGATTAATTGATAAATTTTTATCATTCATTTTTCTAGTATAATTTCGTTGCATGAATAAGCATAGCTTTCTAATTAAAATCATTCAAAATTTGTTCTTAATTCATGGTTTCTTAACTATTTGCACACTTATCCTTGGAATTTTACTTGAGAGTGAGTAGTATCAAATCATTAGTCTTCCTTAAGGAACTTATGTTCATTACTCAATGACCTAGTTTACCTTGATATTTAAGGATCCCCCCCTTGACAAGGATATGCTTTTTCTAATCTAAAGAGTGTGAGAAGGCCACCAAGGTGACATTGGGTGGCTTTCTTGAGAGTTTCTTTTTAGGCATCCTAGGTGGAGTTAAGAATATTTTTTCTGTGAGAGTGTTTGAGTGGCGACACAATTTAGAAAATGCTTACAAGAAAATCGGTTTCCCTTATTTCCATCACCTAAACTACCTCCAATAAAATAATGTGCTTTTATTAACATCTAATTTTGATAAATAATTAATTCAATAAAATTAAAAGAAATTATTATTATTATTATTATTTATTGTATGAGATTGATTCTATCCACTAATAGGATCACCTCTGAGTATACCCACATTGCCTCAGAAGTGGCATACTGAGCTAATCGAAGTTCAAACCAATAAAATCATAAGAAATGCCTTATCAACACATTATATCATCAAGTCATCTACACCATGGAGGAAATTAAAACAAACTTTTAATATTAAAAAATATAGTCATTTTATTTATTTTTTAAATCAATTTTAATATATAACTTGAGGAAACTAGGTAAAATAAAGTTTAATGTGAAAAGTGTTAAGAAAAGTAAATTCTAATGTGTGAAATGTTATAAAAACCATTTATTATAATCCACTAGGGCCTAACAATGGGAAACTATTTAGGCTCTGAATATAAAAATCTTTTGCAAGTGAGATAAGAAAGCGTTTACATCATTATAACTTTACCTTAATCTACCGTGTAACTTTAGCTATCAATCAAATTGTATTACTTGATTTACCTTATATTTCTATATACAAATTTTTACTATTAAATTTAACTTTTAGATTTAAGACTCCCAAATTCTTTCTATTTTTAAACCTTTAAAAATTATAAAAGACTTTCACTTTGTTATCAAACAAAACCTCAATACATCTTTCTAAAACAAGATTTCATATTTTTACTTTTCAACCAGCCATTACACTTTAAATTGTTGGGATACAAAGGTATTTTTCACTCTCCTTGTTTTTACCTTTTTAGCAATTCAGTTTTCTTGCTTTATTTTTTAGTTCTTCCTCTAATTTTATTTTCTCATCAAAATTTCATCTCTCATTGTTACACCAATTTTTGGTCATCTAACATGTTACTATTAGATGGACCGAAGTACACCATGAAAGACCAATTTTACCCTAGTAAAATTGCTTTCACTATGAAAAATAACTTAGTAATCCATAATTTATTAAGTTGTTTATGGTCTAAATACGAAACCCATGAGGAATAATTGAATAAATCCATATTTGTTTGATTTTCCTCAAGGGATAATTAATTAAAAAACAATTTAATTAATATTCCTGGTCATATTTAACCCAAAACAGGAAAATTAATTAGATAAATCACTATTTATCTTATTATTTGCTCGGAATAATTATTTAAAACATTATGTAAATAATATTCCTTGTTAAATTTGACTAAATCATTTATAAATAATTGAATAAATCATTATTTATTTAATTATTACTCAACCAAATTCTTAAAATAATAAGTAAATCATTTATTTATTTACTATTTACAAACAAAGGGATTTGACCAAATTCAAATTCTTTTTCCCTCCAACAAAAATAATAAAATATGCCATAAAATTTGGATCTAGATTTGGTTAATAATATTTTAATTATGAACCAATTTCTAGACTAACTCAATATTTTATTATAAATAGAAGGGTTTTTCCATTCATTCACAATCTTTTGTTGGCTAAATATCACTTTGGATCTGTACTTTTGGTCTGACTTTGATCCTCCATCATTGTCATATTTTTCTACGTTTTTGCTTGTGAAATCCCCTTGAGTTCCATTTTTGTCTGGTTTTTTTACACCATCAAGAGAGAGAGATATTAGATCTGAAGCACTGATGACATACAAGAACCCATCCCATTTAGGGGTATTGGTAACATCTTTCTATGTTCCCTTCCCTGGTGTCATAAATACAAAATTCTTTAAAAATATTGTTGTCTTGTCTATTAGACACATGGAGCAACTCTTGCTTGTATTTGATCTTTAATGTCTTTAACTGCATAGATCTGGATTTTGTAGCATTTATTCTGATCAAGTCACTCCAAATCTAAGGAAATTGACATCCATCTTTGATGTTAGGGTTGTTTATTATGGACAACTAAAGTGAGATTTTTCCATACGCTTGCGATTAGAATTCACACTAACAACTAGCAACGCCACAAGGGTTTATAATTATGACCACTGTTGTTTTTCAAATCCCTGCATAACTAGCTAATTCAACCCCTAGGGTCTTTCTTCAACTTCTTGTTTTTATTTTCTCAATGTTTTTTTTAACCTTTAACACCCTAAAATAGTAAAAATTATAACTTCCGTGTGATTTTGTGCCTATTGTGTAGGTGACACGTATCAGTCGCAGTTGAGACGACACTTTTTTCTGAAACCTACTTCCGAGATAGCTGGAAGTGTGAGTCACACTTTTTGGGCCAAAATCTATGACCTCAACCTTCAAGGCACAAAAAAAAACCAGAAAACTGCAACCTCAGCGAAAAACAGGTTAGGAAATGTAACTTGTACTTTTTGCGGGATTTTTTCTATGATTTTTCTGGGTTTGTCTAGGCTACTATTTATGGCTATCTAGCCTCCATCTCAACCCATATTGGACCTATAATTTCTCTATTTTACTCGTCAAAGTAGGAACCAAGCTCCTTAGGGCTTCAGTACGTTTCCACATTTTTAGGAGTAGTTTATCTTAAGGAGGTCGTCTGAGATTTTAGTGTGTTCAACAACTTTTCATATATGATCATGTACCTTCACATCATTTTCAGATTGTCTATTCATCCATCCAAAACACATCTTTTCAGTTTCGTTTGGTCCTCCTCTATAGTCCCCTCCATTTCGCTTCAGGTTGTAGCCTTTCACCACCTCATTTACAACACTTTTCCCTCTGGTTTTTTGTTGTTTTATGCACCTATTTCAATTAGATCTAACCTTTAGATCCCTGTCCCTCCTAAATTTAGATCCATTGGCCATTTTTGTGTGTTTTGAATAGATTTTTCCCACCCATAGTCTAGTTGTTGGGAAGCCCTCATCCTTGGGTTTAAATTGATCCATATTTAGTTGATTATTTTATATCATATTCAGTTTACTTTACTATTATTTTTAGATTTATTTACAGTTATAAAAGACCCTTTTTTATTTTTTTCTCTACACACATCTAAGTTTAATTAAAATTAACACACTTACCACATACATGCATAGTCTAATTGAAGAGCTCCTGTTTTACACCACCAGGCCAAGACTATAACATTGTAATCAATTTATCCTCCACCTCCCTACCCTAGTTTCAACATTGTAATCATTTGATCCCATACCTCCTTGCCCATGTTGGTCTCTCTTCCTTCTATGATCCGTGTCTCTTTTCCATCATTGCACACCCAAGGCATTTATCCCTGAGACTTCTTGGCCTTCATCCTCATTTTCTGTTAGGAAGACTTACTCCTCTGCATAGGGATCGAGTTAGTCCTCCACCAAGTCCCCCTTATGGCTCTGCTTCTGGTTCATCAAGTTTTCTTTCTAGTTCTATCCCCAATTCTCCTCCTGTCACCTTCACCATGTCTAGTTCAGGACCTAATGTTGGTGGTAGCCTTGACCCTAATGCTGGGAATACTACTAGTGGTACCACAACAGGAAATATCTTGGCTGCTCCCTTACTCCCTTATATGGTAGGCCTTAGCCTTCCCTTCTTTAACCAGTTGATCAATGACCCCATACAACATGATCCTGGTTAGCCTACTATGCCCACCAAGCTCCCTTCAGAAATTCCCAAGTTTGAAGGTCTCGCTGGAGAGGATCTTACTAACCATGTTACTCCTTTCCACATGTGGTGCTCATCTAACTCCATTACTGATGATTCTGTCGATCTTCAGTTTTTCCAATATACACTTACTGGAGAAGCTTCTAAGTGGTATGTTGTCCATACCTCCTCCTATCAGACTACTTTTGCGACTCTTGCCTGCAATTCTCTATCTTACTTCGAGCTTCCCCTTCACTATGACACTGGTATCGAAATCTTGACCTCTTTCCGTCAATCGTCTGGGACCCGCCTATCTGATCATGTCCAAGAATGGTGGAGAATAAAGAGCCTATGTTGAGCCCCTACCTTCGAATACCGTGTCTACATAGACTGGTTTCTCAGATCCGTTTTTCTTGCTATTGGCAAAGATGTCACATCTCATTTCCCTCAAGCTGAAGAAGCTTCCCTCCAGATTATGTTGAAATATGACCTTATCTACGAATAGTGTGGTTATGTTTATACCATCTTACCTAATCTCCCTAGACCCGGTGGTGCCAACGCACCGGGGCCATCCCATCCCATCGACAGTGTCGTTGGAGCCCTTTCTCATCCATACAAACATTCTCCCATGGGTTATGGTTTCCCTTAGGGAGGGGCCAGCTCCTCCAGCACTTTTTCCCCTCCCAGTAGCATGTATCCAGGATACGACATGCCTCCCCCATTCACCCAACCTGTTTACCACAATGTTTCCCAACCTCCTTATTATCCATATCTAGAAACTGGTGCTCCAGCTCCTCTAACATTAGCACCTTAGGCTTTGTTGCCTTCTCAACCCCCGCAACAGCAGACACCACCCCCCAGGGTCAGGTGTATGCACAGCAGGGTGTGACTAATCCTCCTATTGCCAAAAAGAAGAGGAATGGAAATAAAAACCAAAATCCCCCAAGTAATCCATGAAACAATCCCCAAGGGAATGCACCTAACACAATAACCCAACAGTAGGACACTCTGCCCAAGCAGGACATGCCTGTTTGCAAGAACAAACCTTGTTCTTGTTGTGGTGTCTATGGTCACTACACGCATGATTTTCCTCCATTACCTCAGATGTGTTATATGTTGGAAGCTCAAGCATCATCCAGAGGACAACAAGCCTCCCCTTTGGTTCCTTCCAATTATGCACCTATCCAACCGACTGTTTTTACCAATTATTTTCCCCAAAAAGGATTCGTGGATACCCAACCCCCTGAAAGTCAAGCAACCACTCAACCTCCTCCATCTGGTACCTTCAATTACTATATTCTCATGATGAAGTCTGACCAACCCATTACCATTGACCTCAACCTTTAGACTCGGTCCTATTAGTACAACAAGTCCCCCGCTACGTCTTCCCCCAAGCCCCCCTCTTCAGGTTCCATAGAGCCTCTTATGACACCCAATAGTCCTTTAGTCATCCCTTAACCTAAGTTAGAGGTTCATACGAAGATCCCCAAGGGACCATTACACTGAAACGCTCCTTCTAGTAAAGCTTCCCATTCATATAATATAGTATATTACCTGGCACAATCTCTTTCTACCATGTGAACGTCGGAAATCCTCCAGTCGTTCCCTTCACAACGAAAATCTCTACTAACTTCCATGGGAACTGTGGATCCTTCATATTATTTTTTGATTGTCTTTGATTTTGAACGGTCAGAACATCATCCCCTTCCTACTTTTGTGGCCTTCCAAATCCCTATCAAGATTTGGAATGCCAACGTCTCTTGTTGTATCATTGATGAGGGGGCATCCACCTCTGTGATGTCTGCCTTGGTTTGGAAGAAACTCAGATCTCCTAAGTTGGCCCCTTCCATTATCACCCTCCAAGTGTGGGATGGTCACTATTCCTAGCCCCTTGGCATGTTCTGAAATTGTCCTATTACTCTTGCGGGAAAGACTTCTTGTTTTGACATAGAAGTCATTGATGCCATCTTAGACTACAACATTCTATTGGGTCGTATCTACACTTATGCGATGTCAGCTTTCCCATCTATGTTTCACTGTAATATGTGATTTCCCCATAATGGAAATATTTTCACCATCGACCAGTTAACATATTACGAACCGAAGTCTCAGACCTCACCTGATTTAGTCATCTCTTCGGTGGCCAATAAACAAATAATCGAACCTTCGACCAGTGTCTCACCTGGGGTCTACAAAGACTCCTCTTTTCTTGGTTCATTCCATTTTCTCCCTCATCCTATCTCTGATTCCATCTCCTTGAACGTTTGCATGATGCAATTGTCTCGATCTGACCTCAAACAGACTGGTTCGACTAGTCAGCAGCCCCTCCCTCCACAACCTTCTCCTAGCACCTAGACTTAGCCTTTAGGACCCCCTCCTCAAGGCCTCTCATCTACAGATGGTATCCATGAGCCTATCTACCCTCCTAGAATGGTTCCTCTTGGCCTTAACCATCTCGGAGCTATCCCGCCTGGCGATTACCCCTTTGGTTAGATACCGTTTCTAGCTCCCCTTCTTGGAGTATTTTTGATACCTGTTATGGCTACCTTATCTCTTCCCAACATGTCCCTGTGGATCCCAGTCTAGTACATTGATCCCCCAACCACTATCCCCTTTGTTTAGCCCAAAAATTATATAGCTTTTACCCTAGTCAACACGTTCGCAATGACCCCTCCCTTTCCTTCTCTGCCTCAGCCACCTCAACAGGAACCTACTCTTGTTGTGAAATCTTCGAGTGAGGGGGCCAAAGCCAAAAAGAAGGCACCTAAGGACAAGGCCGTCCAAACAACCCTACTCCTCCTCAGCCTCCAAAGCGTACCCCCTCCTATGTGCTTTGTGTGATGTTGTCGGTCATGCCACCCATCATTGTCCTCAATTTCCTCACATTAAGCCCATGGTTAATGTCACGTTTCCTAAGTTTAAGGTCCCTGAAGCCTCTGTTTCTTCCTTGAATGTAGCCAAGAACCCTAATACTATTCACACCAACCACCCTTGTGCTTTTTGTGATCTCCATGGCCATTATACCCATATTTTTCCTCGCCTCAAGCATTACCGCTCCTCTTTGGAAGTAGTTCGGAAGTATGAGACTAAATAGAACCAGTTCACCTCTCCTATACTCGCCCAGTATGCTTCAGGAAAACCTAAGGATACCTCTTCTCCCATTTATATTCCCCCTCTCGATGTCAAGATGACCGAGTCTTCAGCCACTATCCTCTACCTGTCATCATCTATAAGATCCATGGTGGGAGATCCCTCTTGGACTTCCCCTTCTGTTCTGCCTAACCTCTGTTCAGCAATCACCTTGGGCTCCACATCGATGGATCCTTCATCTAATTTTTCTTCAATCATGCTCTATGGAAATGCGCATGTGAACCTTTCTTCTCATGATGATGAGTTAGGTAGCGTGGCCGCGTTAGGTAGTTTTCCTTCCACCAGTCACCCCATCTTCTATTATAATGATGACATTAGGGAAGATTCACCACCACTGACTTAATATATCCCCTCTTACATCGAAACCATACCTTCTAACCACATACACCTTGTGGTTATTACACTGACACACAATATTTTGGTAAGGGGGTACCCATTTGTGAGAGTCTAGGAGAAGAAATTCTCCATAACCCTCCCAGCACATCTAGTCGTGTTGACTCTAGTACCATTATTCTTCCCCATTTAGAAGAACCCCTAGAGTCTGATATCACTTCAAATCACTCTAGGGATGATCCCCCTCATCATTCCTTCATATTACATCAACAACCCAGTCCCATAGACATTGTTTTTGACCAACCTGTGTCTTTTCTAGGTGAGCACCAGTTCATTATATCTAAATCCACTCTTTGGGGTAGCGCCACCATGTATGTGAACCCAGAAATTTATTCCATTTGCTTCATATATGGAGTACAAAAATAGATTGGTAATCCTCCATTCCCTTTCTTGGAATGCATCTATCCATCCTTCCCTCAAAATATAACCATAACATAAATAAATTGCGAATCACATCATTAAAATGTGTTTATATTCCCCTTTTATAAATAAATTTGGCATGACCATAGCATGCTTGGGGGCACCTATGCCCCTCAACCATAAAAATCCTACCTCTCAGCCAAACACATCACTTAAACCCCCTTTCTCTGACAGGTCAAACTTTTCAGCTCATTTCCTGGGATAGGTTGTAGTTTTCTGCCCAGTACATGCTACCCGGGTCATAGAATATACCCCAAAAAGTGTGACCTGATCTATTCTTGAGCTCTGGGTGCCTAATCTAAAACTTTAGTGCACTGAATTGAAATAGTATGGTTAGGCCTCTTACCTGCAACTGATGGATCTCAATTCCAACAGTCAGTTTGCCCGCTACGATCGCCGCAAGATTTAGGGCCTTTTCTCCTCTCTACATTCACCACAATTACACCTGTAAATGAATCAAATTGGAGGGAAAATGCCTTATTAAAAGAAAAACCAAAGATTTTTCTTTCGTGAGCTGTTACAAAATTGTAGCTTGGTTTGAAAAACCACCAGTACCATTGGAAATTTCTCACCGAGCTCTCAAATGTGTATCCTTTATTTTTCGTGATTTGATACTTCCTCTGGACACATTTTTTCCACGAAGGGTCACTTCACCACTCCTAAAAATCGAATTTATTCACTTTGCAAAAATTGTACTTGGGGCACCACTTTTCCTTCATACTTTCCCATGCTCGTGTTGATTTTTTTCATGAGTAACCATCTTGTACTCATGTTTTTATGGTCCCCACCAAGCCTGTTCTATCTGGCAACATCATCGAGTGCCCCTTGTTAGAGCATCCGAGTTGAGTCATCATCGAATCCATGGAGTCTATCCCGAGTGCCTATATATCCCACTATAGTCCTCAATCCTTTATTGCTTTGTTCCTCTCTTGTGTCACACATTTTTTCCTCTAATCATACTATCCCCTATCTTCTCCAGTGTCGAGTCAGTAGCTGCCAAGTCACCCATGCCCTTTATGCTCTAACAAGGGAAGTCATCAACCCACTCCTCTGTACCCCCCATTCCTCCATCATCCCCAGTGTTAATCTATCAGTCACTCTATCATTTTCCCTCATGCCTTAGTTGAGGATTCCTTATTGCCTCACATATGGTAGACCTTCTTCTATCAACATCATCTTATTCATTCTAGAAGACAGTTCTAGAAGGTGGTGTACCTTCATTCCAGCTTCCACTCTTGTTCAGTGCCTCAAATCAGGCGAAGGGACTCTCTATTTCCATTTGACTTGATTTTTTCTCAGCTCCAACTAATTATGGTATGATCGAGATCTATATACTTGATGGTTCAGTGATGCAACAGATTGTACGGGTGATTCCTGGGTGTGTGTGATATGTTTTAGACCTCATGAGGGGGCAGCCCTTCAGGTAGCCCCCCACATACCGGATTACTTCTATACTAGAGCCTTGGATGAAAATCCATATATTTTATGGTTCTAGCCTCTGCCGCTTGCAGCGCCTCTTTATTTTGCATGTATCATTCATATTTTAAGAGCCCTTTCCTATTTTACATGGCCTCTTTAGTTATACTTATATCTCATGAACTCAGATATTATTTTATAAGTCCTGGATGTTGTCCGACGCATAGTATGTATGTGGGATCCATTATCATATTTTTATCTGGCCCATGTTTATGCTAGAATGTACTATATAGTTTAATTCCTTATTTACTAGACACATTATTCTTTGTACTTTGTTATCTTGGCGGGCATAGGTATGGCTTCCCCGCCACATGTAGAACATGTACTCACCCATAAAAGAGACTTGTCACACCTTTAAGTCTCATTGTTGAGGTATAAAAGGTATCTTTTTAACACCTATTTATCCTACATTAATCATCAATCCAGGAACGAATTTTTGTTTCAAGAGTGTACTCTGTCTGAGGCTACAATTCAAGCTAAGAGTAATGCTTTGTAAGATGTAGCACATTTTTCTAAATACAAGAGTAAACGGATTCTTGGAAAAGAAATCTAATTACAATAACATGAACTAAAATGATCTGAAATCCAACTATTCACTTAGCAAACATCAATCAAGGATACAATAGCAATAACTCATTCCTCTAGAAATTGATGCAATCGAAATCAAACTGGAACAAGAAAATCAATCTGGGAACGTGGAAGCAATAACCAGTGTTCTCTACAGTTGAAAATCCTTATTTAAAGCAATTAAATGGAAATAGAAATTGAACTAAAGCTGCTATTGAAAGTAAACTAGGAAAACTCTTTAAAAGAAAACTCTTTGCAATCTGTAAACTAATGAATTGGAAATGGACAACACACTGGAATTGAACAACAATGTAAATGAGTAGCAAATTGTAACTTAGAAGAATTGAACAACAAATATTAACTAATTAATCGGAACAAAAAATCTTAACTTAATGGAATAAAATAGCAAATTCTATTAAACACCAAACCCTGTCGACAATAAACGTTGTTAAGCAATCCGAAATGAACAACAATCCACTAGAATAGCAATCAATTGGAACAGAACATCTAATGTTGAACAACAAAGCTTTGTAAGGTATAACAAGATAAATAATACAGGAATTAAGTTCCTTGTCAAAACAGAACAACAATGTAGTTCATTAACATAACGAAATCAATCAGTAATTCAGCAGCAAACCAATTAACCTGAAAATGTAATGAAAACAACTACAAACTATTACACGATGATAATTGAAAGATAGAGATATAAACAACAGATTGATCCACTAGGGCCGGGCCCTTAGCACTAGTGAAACATTGTTGGGTTACTGCAGAGCTTGAGAAATGGAATGAAAAATGCGTCTTTGTATTAATCAAACATAAATAGTGTTTATAGTGATCGCTCTTTGATTACGAGAGTTAATAAAAAAATGCAGAGTTATACAAAGAATGCTCAATCAATGATTCCCCCTTCAATCTCTAAAGGCATTTCCTTTTATAACAGTTTCAACAGATAAGACAAGGAACATGATAAGACTGAACAGCGAGGGGATTCACTCCTTTTATTTCTTTAGCTAGCGCTTGATATTCTTAGGCTGTAGTCGTGTTGTTCCCTGTCTTCTTTTGGAAATGCGTTCTGATTTCCTTCTCTTTGACTAGATACGGTCTATCACTGGAGGAACAACAGTTATTCCTGCTTTAGCCTTGCCTTTCGAATAGTTGTTTACTCCGTTTGTTTCCTATTTTTACAATAAAAGAAAAAATTTAGTTACTTTTCACAATAAACACAAGTCTTTGGAATTCTACCATAATTCTACAATAAATCACCTTTCTAGAATAAAAAGAGTTATGTTTAAAGGAAAAATATGAGAAAATTCATTGTGAATTCATACCTTTTCTAGTGCTCAACATACCACCCTACTTACCCTTTTTCATGTCCTCATGAAAACCATAGTTTACATGTAAAGCAGTTAGAGAATAGGTTGGAGAAGGTTTTTCATTAAGAGGCCTAAAACCAAGATTTGCAGCTAAAGCTTCAAAGACATGCCCTGTCTATCCTTCAGGTAATTCATAAATGGATTTATAATCTATTGCAGGATACCATACTATGGGACTTCGAAACCTCCACCCTATCCAGAATGGGCCTTCCCTTAAGATGAGGTTGCTATAGAGAACCAAGTGGTCAGCAGCTAATCCGAAATTTCTGTAATTAACTGGCTCTCGGTTTTGAATATTTCGATTGGAAATCTCCCATTATACTTTAGCTATTGTATAGGCTTGGTTTCTAATGGAGAGAAAACATTCTACCCCATCCAAGACAATTGCTTTATGGACAGGCCCCAATGCTTGGATAACACCCTCTCTTGTCATTAGGCTCTTCTGTGTAGCCCATAATTGTAATGGGTGTTTTGGTTCACTCCTAACCCATAGGTCTAACCCATTTTATTGCCTTCGAAAAGTATTATAGGCCTTGAGCCATTTCAACTGGTTGAAAACAAATGAAATAAATGCTTGATATTCTATGTCACCCACAAAAGGGCTGGGATTTATCTTAATTTCATCCTCCAATATAAGATAGTGAGTTACAACCTTCGCTTAGGCTTGCTTCTCTATTTTATGCTTGGAACACTTCTTCAGTGTTCATATGCTCCCAACTACATTCTTCAGGGGTAGTAACCTTAATTGGTTTTGCTGTTCCCTGATAATTTTATGTTTGGAACACTTCTTCAGTGTTCACCTTTTCCTGGTCGTATTTCTCAGGGGAAGTAACCCTAGCTGGTCTTGCTGTTCCCTGAGGTTTTTCTTCTTCTATTTCATCAGGTATTCCCTCAGCTATGTCTTTACCAGTAGCATATTGTTCTTGCAATTGGTTTATCTCAATACTAAAGTTCAGTGGGCTGTGGGGTTGTATGTATTCACTCATGTTGGCCAAAATTTGGGCCAATTGGTCCTCCTGCAAAGGGCTTTGTGGTGGATTTGCAGTGGTGATTTTGGGAGGTTCTACTCCCTCTCTTTCATTCTCATTGTTGTGAATATCTTCTTCCCCTTCACAAGTATGGTAACTTCCTTTTTTCCTCATCAGATTAGCAAATCTCTTCTTCTGCACTGGTATGAGGACCTCCTTCTTCTTCCTCATTTCCTTCTTCTTCATCATTTCCTTCCTCTTCATCATTCCCTTCTTCTGCACTGGTGTGGCGGCTTTGTTCCTCATCACTGGTGTGGTGACTCTCTTCCTCATTAGTGTGCTGACTCACTTCCTTTTCATCCTCATCAATGTGGTGACTCGCCTTTTCAAGTTGTGGGGGTTTCTTATCCTCCGAACTGGGCAATTCTAGGGGTTGGCTAATGCTACCATGAAAAACTTCTATCATTCCCCTACTTCTCGTTAACCTGGACGATTGTCTACGTTTTGATGGCTTTGCTACTATGCTAGTCATTATCTAACATTTTGGGGCAGGTAGGGCTAATCCTCCATCAATTGAAAATATCAGTTCTTCCCAACTAGTTTGTTGCTGGGCAAGGTTGTAACTCACTATCAATCAGATTAAGCAATGATGGCTTACCACCATGTCTGTATGATGAGATTTTCTTATACTTCAGGCAGAATCATCCAATAAGAAATTTAAAAATTCAGGCAGGTTTATGTTACATTTATGTTTTAACACTGCTAATAGCTTAAGGTGTCGATGTCTTACCACATCTTTTCTCCCATCGCATGTTATGTACCCCTGTACCACTTTTTCCAACTCTGTCCATGGTTCTCCCAACGATGTCAGCTGAAATACTTTCCCCTTAACAACGAGGTTATGTCCTTCATCTCGAAAAAGACTCATCAGGGATAATTTTAAGGATGGAAAATTATCTTGAAGTTTAAAAAATTGGCGAATCTCACTAGTCCCTAATATGCAAACTATAAAATGTTTATTGACATATTTGTAAAATTATTCAAATTTATAATGATATTATATATATTTTCTATATAATGTGGGTGATTTTTAAGGTAAAATAATTTTATATTCTAAAATTTGGGCGAATCATTTTTATAAAATAATGGAAATTGGCGAATAATTTTTTTGGAAAAACCATGGAAAATTAGCCCACCTGCGAATATTAGCCCCTAAAATTTTCCATGAGGCTCATGGCTTCTTGGAGTTTCACCTTCTTATCAGTCCATATGATTCCTTCCACTGGTAGACCAGACACCTCTCTGATTATTTCGTTTGTTACTGTTATCTGCCTACCTCTAACCATGGAGTAACCTTCCTGCAAATTCTGTAAAAACTTGATAGCTACAGTTTCATGAGGTTGTTGTAGCCTTGTGAGATAGGTAATCCACTCTATTCTTTAAAAAATTTCCTGTGCAACGCTTGAAACAGCTAGCACCTGTGGCTCACTACAAATTGGTCGTCCTCCCATTTTGTCTGCACATTGTTAATTCTTCACAAATGAATAGTAATGTAATGAAACATCACAACACAAAATATCAGAATAATACCATTAATTTTTTGTTATTATCGAGAATATAGGGATTTTATTCGCATGAAGGCATAAAGTATAGGGATTTGACCTACATCCAGGCATCCGCGCCCCCCTTGAAGGATGATAGGTTGTCCTCGATTGTCAAATAAGAGAGCAAGGTACTGCACAGCAGATGTATATCATTTGAATAGCATACACACTTATGATACGATCACAAATTATTACATTACTGAAATCGATGCATACTATTAAATTGTGAATAGATATTGAAACATTTATGCAATGATTCGAAGATAATGGAAAGGGATAGCTGATGTGGAAACAAGTACTCATGCTGTCATTACCCACATAAACTATTATAATCGAGTTATAAATAATTTTCATGTAAAATAGGTTCAAAACAAAGGGTTTAAGGGTATACTCTCATTTGATATTATATAAATATATAAGAAAAGGGTTCATCATTACTATTTATTTGAAAAGTGTAACTCCAATACCATCAGTAGAGCTCTGTTGCCCACAGGTGTCCATAACCTTGACAAAGTTGCTTTTTCACCCTTGGAACCATTATCCTTTATTTATGCCTAGGGAAGTGCTTTATAATGTCATGATGGAGGCCACTTTTCTGGCTTGGGAACCAGATGAACCATAATGCCATTCACCAAGAAGGTGTGAAAAGCGGGCATGCTGGCTCATGATGAGACCTCCTGTTCCAAGGAATTTTTATTATTTTTTCTGAGTTTCCCATTGGACCATATCCCTGGTGTGGTGGCCATAATGGGAATGCCACTTCACTGCTTCCTTATGATCATGGTAGGTTGGCTCTTGATGTGACCCCCTATCCTCCATCTGCCATATCATAGAATTGTTAGCAATCATATTGGTATTTTTCTTTTGTCTTATTTTTATATATAGCAACCTCCCTACTTATATATAGAGGATGGCTCAACACTCCTTAAGAGTAGGGATGGTGGAAGAAGTCTGAACATCTCAATAGAGAAAATATGCCTTTATTCTTTATTCAATAAATAAAAATCAAAGAGAGTTATGAGAGTTTAGGGAAGAACCAACATGATAAAGATACCTGATCATATTAATTTAAATGCGAATAAGGACAATAAAGTAATATAAATGGTTGTGTCCTTTCATTTTCCTTATCATTGCAAAACAGTTTCTTAAAAATGAAAATTTCTCTTGATTTTCTGATTTCAGTAATCTCTAATTTGTGTATCCTTGCATAAATTATATGTTTTCTTTTCAAGGAGTAATGAAGAATTCAGAAAAACTCTCAAAACGTTGTTCAAAATCAAGAAAAATGCACTCAAAAAGTGTTGTTCCTTTGGAAAGGAACAACAGAAACAATCTGTGAAAATGTTGTTCCTTTCGAAAGGAACAACAAAAACAATCAGCCAAACTACTATTCCTTTTGAAAGGAACAACAAAAACTATCAGTAAAAATGTTGTTCCTTTAGAAAGGAACAGAAAAATAAATAAATAAATAGAAAAAACTGTTGTTCCTTTGGAAAGGAATAGCAAAAACACTCGCAACAATGTTGATGTTCCTTTCGAAAGGAACAACAAAAAGTGATGTTCCTTTGGAAAGGAACAACAAAAATTTGCAGCAAGCAACGTAAGAACAACTTAAGAAATAAAAATTCTATACAAAAAAAACAAGCAAAGTAAAAGAAAAAAAACTTTATGTATAGGTTTCGAAATAAAGAAATGATTCAATGACTGGGTGCCGAGGAGGAGTTATCTCCCTCAGCAAGAACTTGCATGGTAGAATCTTCCCATAATTGCTGGTAAAGGGATTCCCGAGTAAGCAGTTTATGGTAAAGTCATACTCAATGACCGTTTACTTTGAAGGAATGTCCAGATCCATCAATGGTGGCTAATGTGATGGTGCTATTATCATGCACCTTTTGTATCTCGTAAGGTCCAAGCCATCGTGTCTGGAGTTTTCCTGGGAAATCCTGAAACCTAGAGTCATATAGGAGTGCCCAATCTCATTTGTGGAAGATTTTATCTTTGATGAGGGCATTGTGCCATTTTTCTCTCTATTGTTGAATTAATGCAGTGTGCTGAAGAGCAGAGAGCCTAATTTCATCCAAATCATTTATTTGTTGTAATCTTCTGACCTGGGCTTCATTTAAGTCTAAACCCACCTCCTGGCCTATTCTTAATGTATGAATTTCAAACTCTATCGGGAAGATGGGCTCTTTTCCAAATACCAATTGATATGGTGAATACCCTGTGGTACTTCTCCATGTTGTTTGGTACGCCCACAAGGCTTCAGGCAATATATAAGCCCAGTCGTGTCTGTGTGAGGCAACTATTTTTGTAAGTATAAATTCGATTACTTTATTCATGCTCTCTACCTCGTCGTTTGCCTGTGGGTGGTATGGAGTTGTGATTTTGTGCTGAATGTGGTAATTCTCTAATGTTTCAGCAAGTTTATTACCTATAAAATGTGGTCCTCCATATGTAATTATGTCCCTTGGGAGGTTGTATCACACAAATATTTGGAAAAGGAATTGTATTACAGAGTCTTCTATAGCTTTCGAAAGTGCCTCTACTTCAACCCATTTAGTAACATACTCGGTTGCGACTAGGATGTATGTTATTTGATTCGATGGTGGGTTAATGGGACAAAAAAAGTCAAGTGCCCAACATTCAAATGGATTGATTACTAACTATGAGTTCAAGGGAATTTCATCAGACAGTCCAGGGCGACCCGCCCTTTGGAAACTATCACAAGCCTATAAAAACTTTTTAGCGTCTTTAAAAATGGTAGGCGAATAGTAGCCTTTTTGTAAAACCTTGTGGGTAGTTCTACGATCTGCAAAATGTCCGCCACACGGCGAGTCATGGCATGCTTTCATAATATCAAATACTTCGTCCTCTCGGACGAATCTCCTAATTTGCATATCTGACCCTATATGAAATAGGTAGCCCCTAATCCAAGAGAATCGGGTACTACACTGTATTATTTTCTTTTGTTCATTAAGCATTAGATGTTTAGGTAATTTACCTATTGCCAAATAATTTTCTATATTAGCATACCATGGTGTTCTAACAGTAATAGCGAACAAATGCTCATCTGGGAAGTGATCTTCGACTGCTACTGCATCTGTTGGTTTTGGCATTCGTGACAGGAAATTAGCTACAAGGTTCTCTTTTCCAGGTCGATATTTTATTGTGATATCTAATTCCTGCAATAAAATGAACCATCTTGTTACTCTACCATTTGTAACAGGTTTATTTGCTAAAAATTTAATGGTAGAGTGATCGGTATATAAAACTACAGGATACCCAGTTATATAATTTCTAAACTTATTTACAACATGAATTACAGCTAAAAATTCCTTCTCAGTCACAATATAGTTTAATTCAGCAAGAGATATATTTTTGCTAATATAATAGATTGCATATGGTTTATTATCCTCTTCCTGCCCAAGCACTGCTCCAATGGCTGTGTCTGAGGCATCAGATGAAATTTGGAATGGCAAATCCCAATTTTGGCCCCTCAGCATTGGGGTCGTTGATACAAGATTTTTCAGATCCTCGAAAGCATGGTCACATTTTTCTATCCAAATGAAATCAACATTTATTATTAATGGATATAGAGGTGCAGCTATTCGAGAATAATGTTCTATGAATCTTATATAGTAACTGGAAAATTCGAGAAAGCTACATACCTTTGTTTGTGTGGTAGGAGTATGTATTAACAAAATTATCTAAATTTTAGCTAGATCTACCTGAATTCCAGCTGCTGAAATATAATGACCTAAGATGAGTCCTTCGGTCATCATCATATGACACTTTTCATGGCTTAAACAAAGCCTGGTGTCAATACATCTTTGCAACACCTTTTCTAAGTTTTCTAATGCTGGCTCAAAATCATCTCCGTGAGGTGTGAAGTCATCCATGTATACTTTGAGCCCTTCATTTATTAAATCTGAAACGATGCTGAGAATGGCCCTCTGAAATGTAGTAGGGGCATTGTATAGGACAAATGGTAAGACTCGATAGGAAAATGTCCCCAAAGGATAGGTAAAAGTGGTTTTGTCTTGGTCCTCAGGGGCAATCTGGATTTTATTGTACCCACTGAAGCCATATAGGAAAGAAAATAATTTCTTTCCTGCCAATGTGTCTAATACCTGGTCAATGAAGGGAAGGGGAAAGTGGTCTTTCTGGGTTGCTTTGTTCAGTTCTCGGTAATCTATGCATATTCTCCATTTTCTGTTCTTCTTTGGCACCACTACTAATGGAGAGACCCACTTGCTATCAAATATTGGGTAAAGGAAATTGACATCCAATAGCTTTTGTAATTCAGCTTTCACAATATCTTTAAGGTGAGGGTTTAACCTTCATTGGGGTTGGTGAATGGGTCTAGAATTTTTTTTTGTGTATATGTGGTGTGTACATAACTGGGGGTCAATTCCCTTCATTTTTGGATAATCCCATGCAAAGGCTCCCTTATATTTTTGTATTAATTGGACCAACTTCTCTTCTTGTTCAGTAGTCAGGATTTTGTTAAATTTTAGAGTTTTTCCCAGTTCAATTTCCACAACTTTTCTATTGTAAACAGAGGTAGTGGGTATTGATTGATCATGTATGTCTTTAAGAAGATCTTCTTCTTCTTTATTATCAAATGTTGCCTTAATCATGTGACATTGCATATGGGATCTGATTTTTGGCTTATTGATGAAACCGTTAATAATGTCATCTTCTGTTTGGTCTTTAAAATCGAGGGCATCCTCTATGGTTAATGGTGATCTCATATTTTCCATGAGATATGATACAGGTTGTTTCCTTGTTTTGATTATTAATAGGCTTGGTTGGGCTGGGGGATATAAAGCTAAGTTCTTGACATAGTTTCCCCTTGTTATAGTCATGTTTCCTTGTCGGAAGCCAATGTATGCATCGATAGTTGCCGACCAAGGTCTACCTAGCACTAGCGGGTGTCCATATAACCGGTTCTTTTGGTTGATAATCAGGAAGTCAGCAGGGTACTCCCAAGAATCTACAGATACCATTACATCTTGTAGTGTACCTTCTGGTTTGACTACTGATCGGTCAACCAATTCCAATAAGGTTGTTGTTAGATCTAATGATGTAATGCCAATTTTTTGACAAGTGGTGGTTGTTAGGATATTAATTGCAGCTCCCAAATTAACTAAGGCATTTGGGAATGACTTCCCATTGATTTCTATCGTCACTATAGGATTTCCTGGGTCTTCATATTTTACTGGTGTTTCCATTCTTGATAATACATCAGATAGAGTACCGACTACTTGGACAGTTGGGTTGGTTTTTTTTCTCCTCTTTGGCTTCTTTATACATAATTCCTTGATAGTATTTGCATAAATAGAAATGTCTTGGATAGCTTGGAGGAGAGGGATTTTAATACACAAATTTTTTAATTCTCCTAGAAGATCAAAATTAGGATATTCTATTGGGCAAGGTATAATTAATCGTTCTGGGAATGGTGGAGAAGAGGTGGTTGCTTGTTGTTGAGTTTGTTGTTGAACCACATTCTCTTTTTGAAATGTTTGTTCTACAGGTAATGGATCTTCAATTTGAACATTTTTGTCTCTTCTATTTCTACTATGCCCCCAGATCTCAATTGAAGGTCATTGCACTCCCTCAGTTCAGTTTCTAGTTCTGGTGGTTGCATTATTTGGACAGACTGAACTGGCCTATTGTTTGGGTTTAGGTTGGGTTGGGCTGGGAGTTGTGGTCTTAAATTGGTCTGCGGGTTTTGTGGAAATGTATAGGGGGCTGGCAGTGTAGGTTGAGAGAGAGGGATTGTTCCAGCTGGTTGATTTGTAGGTCTTTTCTAGTTTGGCTACCAGGTTTGACTCTATGTAGTGGAGGGGGACCATTGTGTTGGATAAGCATTGTTTTTCCAAAATGGTGGGCAGAAAAGAAAATTTATCCAATTAGTTTGGTTTGTTTGATTTGGCCATGGTGATGTAGGAAATGGCTGTTGTGACCAATTGGTGAAAGGTGGATGATTTTGCCACATTCCATTATATTGCTGAGTATTATTCTGAGGAAACTAAAAAGAAGAGGATGGATCAATTGGCATACCTGTTTGTCGTGGCTACCATTGTCGGCACTGATTGAGTAGGCATACCATTTTTTATTCTTTTTACACCTATTTGTAGACTTCTTTCAATCCAGGGAGCAAGGGGCAACCTTCTGTGGAGTGATCTTTTGTGCAGATGGCACAAACTTTGATTATATCCAGCGGGCACTCTTTATGGTTGTGTTTCTGCCTGCACTTAGGATAGAATATTGCCAAGTTTTGTTCTACTTCTGCTTGCTTTTGTTTGGCTTTCATAATGTCGAATTTCATTGTTAGAGTCCCTAGAGTATCAGTTTTAAAATATTCCAACAGAATTCCAATCTCTGCATTGGTTACACCTTCACTGGAGGTCTTATTATCCCTTGTGATCATGCAATGTTCTTCTTATTTTAGCCTTGTGCTGCCTCTCGAACTCCTGATACACAAATCAATAATGTTAGCATAGCTTTCCTGATATATATCACCTTTTCCCATAATATTTAATGTTTCAACCCATTGATTCTGCATCCCCCTAATTAATGTAGTTTTCAGCACATTATTAGGTAAGGGTAAAGATGCATAAGGAGATCTCTGGAGGTTGTATTGAAATCGTTCCACATATTCTTCCAGAGTTTCATTAGGTTTTGCTGTCATCTGAAATATTTCATATTTTAGTTCTCGGGACTTGCAATAATCCTGATATTTCTTTAGAAACACAACTTTCGTCTATTCCTAATCATTTATAACACCTCCACCTAATCCCATAAACCATCATAAAGATGCTCCTTTTAATGTGGAAGGAAATAATTTTAATTTTTGGGGATCGGTGGTATAGTCATACCCCCTGCATAATACATCGAATTTAAACATAAATGCATCTAGATCTTCCAATTTTAAGCCATGAAATGTAGGAATATGTTGAAGAGAAATTTCCTTCATAGGTGCATTAACTGCAATGTCCACTATGGGATATTGCACTGTGGAAGTTTGTTAAGGTGTTTGCTGGTTTTTGTTCTGAGCCATTTGATCAAATATGTGCCAATATCCTTCTAAGAATTCAAGGGAATTCCTAGACTAACTAGAAGGAATAGGAATGACATTGACAGTACTCCCTTGATCCAAAATAATAAGTGTTCCTTGCTGGCCTACTATTTGAGGAGATTCAGGTCCTTTGTTTTGAATGATGTTGACAACACTTCCCTTATTTGGGCTGCTCATTGTTTGGATTACTTCAAGAGGAGATTTTGGTTCTTTTGTTTCCCCTATTTCTCCTCCTCCTTCGCGGAGGTTACTAGAGCTCCCTTCTTGCAGAGAAATTAGGCGAAAATTCTAAATTTCTTGGGAATTTTTCTCAATTTATTCTGTTTGGCTATGTAACTTAGCAAAGGCTACAGATGGTGACTCTGTGGCCTGAAGTTAACTATTAGGTTGTCTAGAAATAACTTTCCTAGGTCCTACTGATGGCTAAGATTCAGTTTTCTTAAGGATTTCGTTAATGAAAGTTGTTCTCCCAAGGGTCACCGGTCCCTTAGGTTTTTCGGGTTTAGGAGGAATTTTGTTTTGTTTATATTTTCTATTCATTCAAAAAACAAGCCTTCATTCCTACCTAAAAAAGGAATTTACCCAATTCTGCTGTAAAGCGGGCCATGAGAAAGTATGTTTCTTGCTCGGTGCGTAGGTTTTACCCAATTTTGCTGTAAAGCGGGCCATGAGAAAGTATGTTTCTTGTTCGGTGCGTAGGTTCTTACCTTTTGTCTTTAATACCCAATTCTTCCCAAGCAGAAAAAAAAATTCAAATGTGAATCACTCCTTCTAAATGGCATACACTCTCCCTAGCAACGACACCAAAATGTTGAGGTATAAAAGATATCTTTTTAAATCCTATTTATCCTACATTAATCATCAATCCAGGAACGAATTTTCGCTTCAAGAGTGTACTCTGTCTGAGGCTGAAATTCAAGCTAAGAGTAATGCTTTGTAAGATGTAGCACAATGTTCTAAATAAAAGAGTAAATGGATGCTTGGAAAATAAATCTAATTACAATAACATGAACACAAATGCTCTGAAATCCAACTATTCACTCAACAAACATCAATCAAGGATATAGTAGAAATAATTAATTCCTCTAGAAATTGATGCAATTGAAATCAAACTGGAACAAGAAAATCAATCTGCGAATGTGGAAACAATAACCAGTGTTCTCTACAGTTGACAATCCTGCTTTAAAGAAATTAAAGGGAAATAGAAATTGAACTAAAGCTGCTATTGAAAGTAAACTAGGAAAACTCTTTAAAAGCAAACTCTTTGCAATCTGTAAACTAATGAATTGGAAATTAACAACGCACTAGAATTGAAAAACAATGTAAATGAGTAGAAAACTATAACTTAGAAGAATCCAACAACAAATATTAACTAATGAATCTGAACAACAAATCTTAACTTAATGGAATCAAATAGAAAATTCTATTAAACACCAAACCCTGTCGACAACAAACGTTGTTAAGAAATCCAAAATGAAAAACAATCCACCAGAACAACAATCAATTGGAACAGAACATCTAATGCTAAAAAAAAGCTTTGTAAGGTATAACAAGATAAATAATACAGGAGTTAAGGTCCTTGTCAAAACGGAACATCAATGCAATTAATTAACATAACGAAATCAATCATTAATTCAGCAGCAAACCAATTAACTTGCTAATGTAATGAAAACAACTACAAACTATCACACGACGATAATTGACAGATAGAGATACAAATAACAGATCGATCCACTAGGGTCGGGCCCTTAGCACCAGTGAAACACTGTTGGGTTACTGCAGAGCTTGAGAAATGGAACAAAAACACGTCTTTGTATTAATCAAACATTAATAGTGTTTACAATGATCACTTTCTAATTACGAGAGTTAATAAAAAAATGTAGAGTTATAGAGAGAATTCTCAATCAATGATTCCCCCTTCGATCTCTAAAGGCATTTCCTTTTATAACAGTTTCGATGGATAAGACAAGGAACATGATAAGAATAAATAGCGATCCCTCAGGATCAAAAGATCCTAAGGGATTCGCTTCTTTTCTTTCCTTAGCTAGCGCTTGATCTTCTTAGGCTGTAGTCATGTTGTTCCCTGTCTTCTTTTGGCAATGCGTTCTAATTTCCTTCTCTTTGACCAGATATGGTCTATCACTGGAGGAAAAACAACTACTCCTGCTTTAGCCTTGCCTTTCGAATAGTTGTTTACTCCGTTTGTTTCCTATTTTTACAATAAAAGGAAATTTTTAGTTACTTTTCACAATAAACAAAAGTCTTTGCAATTCTACCATAATTCTACAATAAATCACCTTTCTAGAATAAAAAGAGTTATGTTTAAAGGAAAAAGATGAGAAAATGCATGGTGAATTCATACCTTTTCCTGTGCTCAACACTCGCCTCCTCAGGGTCTGTCCTATAGCACTTAAGTCTACCTTATATTTCTCTGTCTCTGACTCCCCCTTCGATATATACTGATTGAGTTCTTAGAACGTACTTCGGTTATACGATTAACTCCTAATGCTCGCACACTGGGGAGAAATTTGTTACACCAATATTTGGTCATCTAGCCTGTTACTATTATATGGACTAAAGTACACCATGTAAGACCAATTTTACCCTAGTAAAATTTCTTTCACTATGAAAAATAACTTAATAATCCATAATTTATTAAGTTGTTTATGGTCTAAACATGAAACCCCATGAGGAATAATTGAATAAATCCTTATTTGTTTGATTTTCCTCAAGGGATAATTAATTAAAAAATAGTTTAATTAATATTTCTGGTCATATTTAATCGAAAACAGGAAAATTAATTAGATAAATCACTATTTATCTTATTATTTTCTAGGAAAAATTATTTAAAACATTATTTAAATAATATTCCTTGTTACATTTGACTAAATCATTTATAAAAAAAATGAATAAATCATTATTTATTTAATTATTACTCAACCACATTCTTAAAATAATAAATAAATCATTTATTTATTTATTATTTACAAATGAATGGATTTGATCAAATTCAATTTTTTTTCCCTCCGACAAAAATAATAAAATATTCCATAAATTTTGGATCTAGATTTGGCTAATAATATTTTAATTACACACCAATATCTAGACTAAATCAATATTTTGCTATAAATAGAAGGGTTTTTCCATTCATTCGCTACCTTTTGTTTCCTAAAGGTTGCTTTGGATCTATAATTTTGGTCTAACTTTGATCCTCCATCATTGTCATATTTTTCTACCTTTTTTATTGTGAACTCCCCTTGAGTTCCATGTTTGTCTAGGTTTTCTACACCATCAAGAGAGAGAGATATTAGATTTGAAGCGCTGAGGACATACAAGAACCCATCCCATTGAGGGGGACTGGTAACATATTTCTATGTTCCCTTCCCAGGTGTCATAAATACAAAATTCTTTAAAAATATTCTTGTCTTGTCTATTGGATGCATGGAGCAACTCTTGGTTTTACTTGTTGTTTAATGTCTTTAACTACATAGATCTAGATTTTGTAGCATTTATTCTGATCAACTCACTGCAGATCTCAGGAAATTGACATCCATCTTTGATGTTATGGTTGTTTTCTATGCACAGCTAAAGTGCGCTTTTTTCGTATGCTTGCGATTATAATTCACACTAACACTCATTGAGAAGGTTTTGAAGCCATGGTATAACTGTGTGGATAGAATTTTATCCATGGATAAAAATGATTAAATTGTAAAGGTCGTAAATTTGGTTCTCTTCGTGGTAAACCCTAGGGGTTATAGAACGTAGATCCTTCCTTGATAATTGGAATTTTTTTACAAATTGACATTGTTTTTGTGATGGTAGTAGAGATCCATATCTCTGTGGCAAGGCTGGATTTTTGGTGTATCAGCGTGTTTGGTGCCTCCAAAAGGTCATTCCTTAAGAATTCAGTTTAGGAATTTGATTTAGAGTTGGAAGCAGTGAGGATCTTCTCTCCTTCAGGTGACACCAGAAAATTTATGAAAAATTAATAGTAAATACCATTACGACAGTGACATTGGTTTCCTGCAACTGAAGCCCTTGGTGGCACATCTCTGAAAATCTGACTCCCATCAAACCATCAACATCCAGGGTCAACCAAGATGATGAGGGATCAAGAAGAAAGTACTTATATATGATGCTACACCGCGCACCAAGTCTGCTAGATCCAAATTGGTATCAAATTTCACCTTGGGGATGAATACCTACTCGTTCAGGGCCCATCACCATGAATCAGATCAGGTGAATCCGATTTTCATTGAACCATCATAGAGAAAAATAGGTTCTCAGGACAGAACCATATAAGCTTTTACCGCTAACAAGATATGTTTGGCAAGGTCAGGAAATCAGGGAGGGGCGAGCGGTATAATCCCACAACTAAATTATACCATCAATATTTCTAAAATATGTTGTTTTCCGTACACCAAGTACAAACTCTCTTTGAATATACAATTTTTTTGGTACAACACATGAAAAATCTCTTCGAATCTACAAACACGTTCAGTTCATCTGATGAGGAATTCCAGCATGGTAGAAATTGAACGCAAATCATTATCTATGCAAGTATGGCAGATCATTCTCTCTACAATCTCTTTCTCTCTAGATGGTCACACATAAAACATTGGGTGACTAATCACTAATCTAATATTATTTTTATATGTGATTTTGTTTTTACTTTAAGCCCTTCTGATATTATTTAGTTTCAAAATTCTACTTAAGCCCTTAATATTCACAGATTCTCTGCAAATATGAGTTATCATAGGTGAAGAGGTTGGTAAAATTTGTAAACTTAGACTATTAGATAAGATGTTGTTGAAACACAAATTTTGGTGGTTCGTGGATCTAATTTTGTTGGAGGGATTTTCCTTATCATAGAAACTGCAAGGTCCCAACACCACAAAGGTATAATTCCTTTATAAAACCTTGAGCAACCTTCAGTTCAGTAGAGCTTTGGGAATCCTTCAACCCTAAAATTTCTCCTACCAGGTATAATGTTGTAGCCACCGAAAACTTTCATGAAATTTGAATGTGAGTAATCTCCAGACTTCAAACCTTCACCACCTATTCTCAGAATTAAACCATCAAGAAAAAAATAAGAAAATACAAGTGCATGAATTCGAGTAAAGACACCCATTCCTTTAGAAAATGATCGGAATATAGACTAGGGGAAAAATATTTCCCAATATTAAAAATGATCCAAATTTCACCAAACCAAAATGATCGGATCCGGCCCGTTGTAAGGAATGAGGTGCAATTTTTTTCACTCAAAACAGATTCCGTATGACAAAGTTAGAGCCCACTGACCGTTGCTCAAAAAATGCAACTTTTCAAAAAAAATGGTCAAAGAAGTAAAAAAAAGTGAACCATGGTCGAAGGCCCACCAAGCCAATGAAACTCTGGAAAGTGTCACTGCAGGATTCACTGGTCAAGGTTTGAAGGTGAAATTTTCTATGTGTTGCTCCTAAGGTTGAAGTTGAAATTTATTTTTATCTGGTGGACCCTCGTCAAAGTTTGATTTTCATTTGTCGAAGGTCGACTTATCACTATAGTTCGAAGGTTGGTTTAATACATTATATGTGGTGGAATTTTAATATCCAATGGTTCGATATATTATTATGGGCATATATTTGATTTAATTCCAAAATTGGTGGCATATATTCGAAACCTAGGGTTCAAATGGTGGAGACCATTTGATATATGTTAAGGTCTGAATTAAATCCTATTCAATGGTTTGGGAGTCACACATTTGATATAATACCATACTCCGAATGTATTATTAACTAAATTCCAAACTAATCGAATGGGGCACATGAATTTAGAGAAAAATATATGGGCAGAGGTCGGGGTCGAACACACGACCTTGCACACACCAACGCATAGGCATACCACCATACCATTGTGGTAGTCTTTATAAGGTATGGGCAGCCACCACTATTTCAAGTTCAATGAGTTCTCCAACGGGGGTATGAAGGGGGCCAGCCACATAGGCCAGCCTCCTCCCAGAAGAACATTACACAAAACCATAGGCACGGAGCAGAGTTGTTTGGGCATGAATATTAAACCAGTTGGATTAATGTGTTAAGCAGGGTTTATTACCCCTAATCCCCATTTTTTTTTTGCTAATATGAGACTAAATTAAATGATCTTAATGTGCATTTAACCTCATAGTTATCCACCCTTAATCCACTATTTATATTAATTAACTCCCAGTTTAAACTGGCAGAGTTTTAGAGGCACCACCAAATTCTGTGGGTTATCCAAATTTGGCAGACTTAACTGGAGACCTCTCTAGTTTTAGATGAAGATAACTAGGCAAAATTGAATGAGGTCTATCTAGAGATTTTTTCAGTCAATTTTAGCTCGGAAGGAGTCATTCCTGGCATATTGGCATGCTCTGAATCCATGGGTACAGGCTGTAGAGGTAGAGGAGCAATTCTATAGGTGTTTTTGTCACTTTGAAGAAAAAGGAAGCTCAAGGCCACCAGGACGGAAGGCCATGCATACATTAGCTGAAGACCAATTTTGGCTCAAGAAGAGTCATTTTTAGATTATTTTGATGCTCTGAACACAATGAAATAGGTTGTAGAGGCATTGGAGAAATTTTGGAAGTCTATTTTTTTTTTCAATTTGGCCACCAGGATGGGAGGTCAAGCCTATATTAGATGGAAACCAATTTCAGAGATTGAATAGTCATTTTTGAGGTTTTTGGGTATTATGAAGCCAATGGAGTAGGTTGAAAATCCATTGGATCACTACAGGTGCATGTAATCAGAAATGTTACTCTTAATCCCAAGAGGGCCTAGCTAGTTGAAGTAGGTCCATGTAGATGTAGCCCAGGAGGGGTGAACTCCGTTATCAACCATTGTATTGTGTGTATGTTGTGTGTTATTTATCTGCATTTAATTTGCTATACATGAATTTTTAAAAGCTAATGAGCTCATAATTTGATCATCAAAGGCACATAAAACTTGACACATAAACCCCTTCACAATTGGTTAAATTGAGATGTCCTAAACAAACATTTTTAGTACTGATGAGGGAGATGGAAAAACAAAACTAGTTTTCCCATATTTAGATCAAGTTGGTATTAGAGGAAATTTTAGCTCATTTTCGCCAAGGTTAGCTAGAGGAATTAGCTATTTGTTTTTGAATTTGTACAAGGAGAATTTAACTGTGTGCAAGCTTATGTGTCAAGGAGAAGGTCAAGATTGAGAGCTCAATTCTTAATTCACAGTAAAGAAGCTTTGTATGCATTGCAGGTGTGATGGAAAATTCATTAAGAAATGTTTATAATCCATATTCCTTAGAAAAAATCTTTGATAAAGAGATGTCATAGAAGCTCTACATCATAACTGATATGGGGCAAGAGAAGTATGAAGATAGGAGGGAGAGCATGAAGGAGGGGAAGAAAGATTTTCTTGAAAATATGGATGAGATGAAGACTGAGCTCCATATTTGAAATTAGAACCTAGAAAGGATGCATGAGATGGAGACTTAGCTCCATGATTCCAAGGAAACCTTAGCCATGTATGTGCATGAAGAAGATTTATGCAATTCAATTTTATCTTCAATTTCCTCTCAAAATGAATGTGTAGGTTATTTTGAAAGACACACTAGAGGAATAGGGTCCGAATTATTGATGAAGATGGGCTATGAGTGTAAAGGATTGGGAAAACATACAGAATGCATATTTGAGCCAATTTTTGTTGAGGAAAGGCCTAAGTATTTGGGTCTTGGTTATGGACAAAATGATGGAGAAAGCTCTAAAGCCAAGGAGACACATGAAGGTGTTCCACAAAGGAAATTCATTTAATGTTCATTACCTCAAGCTTTTGAAGATTGTGTTCATGAGGAATGCAAAAGTTTTACACCCACTTTAAAAGAAGGTGTTCATAGGTATGCAACTAATGAGAATGGAGAACAAGAGGATGTTGAAAGCTCTAAAGTCATTGAATGCATTTTTTGTATTCCAAAGAGAGTCGCTACCTCATCAAATTCACCTCCTCAAGAAGGTGACAAAGGTGAAAGTTCAAGGTATAATTTGATTTTAATCAAGTTGCTTTTGATTATGATAAACATGGTAGATCTTCACATAAGATTTGGAGAAAGTTTCCATGTTCCTTTTGTGGTTTGGATAACCATAATGTTTCAATATGTTGGAAGAAGATAGCCATGCACCGAAAACTTTAAAAGCAAATAAGGCAAGAAGAAAAAGGTCCATTTGAAAAATAAAACCATGTTGAAAAGAAGATGCATTTGTTTTGCACTCATTTCCAAAAGCAAGGTCATATTGTAGACAAGTTTTGGACTTTGTATCCAACAATTCATCCACAACATTTGAAGAAGGTGGAGAAAGAGAATGGAAAGAATGGAAAATAATATTCCATAATTGATGTGGGTCAGGATGATTCACATGATGAAGTGTAGCTGAAAGAAGTGCCGTTGAAATGGTTTTTTATTTTGTCTTACAATGCATGTTTCATGTTTACGCCAAGTAGGTGTTTGAAAGTGGAGTATATTGAATCACTTTATTGCAGAGTTTTTTTTTTCATTTAAGCTGTTTAAGTACATGTACATATGAATGGGGTTCTTGTACTTATGATTGTATTTGTGAGAGATTAGAAGAATTTTATAAATGCATGAGAGTTGATGTATATGAACAATGGAATTTTGATGGTTTCGTTGTACTTGAACATGCACGAGTAATTGACTTGTGTTGGTTGATTGTGTGTTACATGCATGCCATATCGAATTGAAATAGTTGATTTTGTCTCTAAAGATGAAAAGGAAATGTTGATGAAGTGTTTCATGAAATGTGAAATTAATTTCATTTTCGGAAACTAATCGTCAAATTATTACACATGCTTATGCTTGACTTGAGAGTTAGTCATTTGAAGAGGCATGTTTTATTGACTTGTGTTTGGTTGATGAGTTTTGACATGAAGATGTAAGAGTACATGAAGATGTTCACATGACGTAAAATTTTTTTCTTTGAAGGAGCAAGAGGATATGTCGTCAAGTTATGTTTCTTGCATGATGTGTTTTTCAGATTTATAGTTTCATTTGTGTCAATATTTCAAAAAAAAATTGCAGCCATTATAGACCATTTTATGTGTTGACGCCAAGACAAGAAGGAGATGGAAAATTTATTCTTCTAAATGTGGAATGTGGAACGATGGAGGTAAAATAATGGTCATTTATTTTCTTGTTATTACTAATGTTAGAACTCATTGTTTTTGTTCACTCATATGGGCTTCATTTGGAAAACTGGTTTCCAAGGAGAAGCTTGCATCGAATGCATGTTTGTGCAAAGGAGGAAGATGATTCTTAGTGGGAAATAAATAAATTAGTTTTTCAAGAATCGAGGAAGAGATTTGGTACAACAAAGTGTTATATCAGTCATCAAGCAACCATCAAGTGTTGGATTAGGTCAGCAACAAAAGTAGAACATTTGTTGAAGAGGCAAGCCATTTTCAAGGCAAGGCATGTCAATCAACCCAAGTGGTTCTCATGATGATTTCTCCAAGTAGAATCAAGCTGATAGAACTTTGAAATAGAATACTATTCAGCTCTCATGAGATAACCAGCTTTTGTGTGTCCAAAATCATGTCAATGGAATTGAATGATCAGAATCTAGATTAGGGGAAAAATTTTTCCCAAAATAAAAAATTCTCATAATTGCACCAAACTAGAGCCTGTTGACCGTCGTTCAGAAAAAGCAAGTTTTAAAAAAAAAAGGTCAAAGGAGTCAACAAAGGTCAGCCATGGTCAAAGTCACTCCAAGCTAATGACACTATGATAAGTGTCACTGTAGGCTTTTCCAATCAAGGTTTGAAGGTGAAATTTTTATGTGCTTCTCTTGAGGTTGAAGTTGATTTTTTTTTTTTTATCTAGTGGACCCTGGTCAAAGTTTGATTTTCATTTATCCAAAGTCAAATTATCACTATAGTTTGAAGGTTGGTTTAATATATTATATATGGTGGAATTTTAATATCCAATGGTTGGATATACTATTATGAGCATATATTTAATTAAATTCCAAAATATGTGGCATATATTATAAATTTAGGGTTCAAATGGTGGAGGGAATTTGATCTATGCTAAGGTCTGAATTAAATCCTATTCAAAGGTTTGGGAGTAGCGCATTTGATATAATACCATAATCTGAATGTACTATTAACCAAAATGAAAATTGTTGCAATGGGGCACTTGAATATACAGAAAAATATATCGGCAAAGGTCAGGGTGGATCCCACGACCTCCCCTGTGCCAACTCACAGGCCTACTACCACGCCACTGCGGTAGTTATTATAAGGTATGGGCAACTACCTATATTTGAAGTTCAATGAATTATCCAATAGGGGTATGGAGGGGGCCAGCCCTATAGGCCACCCCGGTCCCATAAGACCATTCCACAAAGTGACGGGTGCAGAATAGATTTGGTTGGGCATGAATATTAAACTGGTGGCATTAATGTGTTAAGCGCGATTTATTACCCTAATCTCAATTTGTTTAGTTTTAATTCGAGATTAAATTAAATGCGCTTAATGTGCATTTAAAATCATAATTATCTATCCTTAATCCATTTTTTTATATTAATTAACTCCTAGTTTAAACTGGTGGAGTTTTAGAGGTGCCACCAAATTTGGTGGGTTATCCAACTTTGGCGGACTTAACTAGAGTCCTCTCCAGTTTTAGAGGCAGATTACAAGGCAAAATTAAGTGAAGCCTATCTATAGAAATTTTCGACCAATTTTGGCTTAGGAAGATTCATTCCTAGCTGATTGGCATGATATGAATCCATTGGTATAGGTTGGAGATGCATAGGAGCAATTTTACAGGAGTTTTTGTTACTTTGAATAGAAAGGAAGCTTAGGGCCACAAGGAGGGAAGGCCATGCCCATATTAGCTGAAGACCAATTTTGGCTCAAGAACAGTCATATTTAGATGATTTTGATGCTCTAAACACAATGGAATAGGTTGCAGATGTGTTGAAGGAATTCTTAAAGATTTTTTTCACTTTGGAGATTAAACAAGCTTAGGGCCACCAGGATGGGAGGTGAAGCCTAGATCAACTGGGACCCAATTTTAGAGATTGAATGGTCATTTTTGAGGTTTTTGGGTCTTATGAAGCCAATGGAGTAGGTTGAAAATGAATTGGAGCAATACAGGTGCATGTAATGAGACATTTTACTCTTAATCCCAAGAGGTCCTAACTATTTGAAGCATGTCCATGGAGATATAGCCCGGGGGGGCGAACTCTATTTTCATCCATTGTATTATGTGTATGATGTATGTTATTTCTATGCATTTAATTTGTTTTAGATGAGATTTTAAAATCTAATTAAGTCATAATTTGATCATCAAAGACACATAAAACTTGACACTTAAACCCCTTCATAATTATTTAACTTGAGACGATCCTAAATACACATTTTTAATACTGATGATGGAGCTAGCATAACAAGACTAGTTTTCCCATATTCAGATAAAAAAATTATAACAAATATTTCTTGAATCCTCACTTCCAACGTGAACTCTGCAGTGGTCGGTGGTGATAACTTAAGGAATTACTTACTAATTATTGACAACCATAGCTCAAAGTTGAAATCCATTGATGCATCTTGTTTCATCATCCAAGCAATGAGTAATTGGATTAACAATATTGTTTCATACGTCCATGTTAATCCAAATATTTTGCAGACAATTCTTTCTTGTGTTCAATGATTTAAGCCATAGCAGGTAAGAAGGCACATGAAATTTCTGAATGAACACTGTCACCTTGTCAACATACAAAAATATCAACCATCTAATGCAAGAATAGATAGGTCTTCATGTTTGATTCTTGATCAACATTTTGATGGGTTATTTAATAGAAAAATTGGTAGATTTCAAATATGTGAGAGCGTAGGTTGAAACACTGTAATCCATGTACTTAATTTTTCAGAAATGTAGGGAAAGTATTCAAAATTCACATTTGTTGGTTTTCCAAAACCAAAAAAAATCTATCGGTCATTCTATTCTATTCATTTTCTCTCAGGTGAAAATACATTCAAATGGTAAACGGTGGGATCGGTGTTCATCAAATACTTAAAATCACATTCAAAGGAAATTCATTTTAACATTACAAAGAAAAATATTCTCTACAACATTCTATTATGTCCATTCCCTTAGGTGAAACCACATTTAAATTTCTCATAGAACTCTTCACCAACAACATCATAGTAAATTTTTTTGAATTACTCGTACAAGAAAAACCTACAGCCACCTTGGAAACCATAGCCAAAAATCTTCCCTCCCCAACTTTTTCTTAGGCCGGTTGGACCTTGGTCCCTCAATATATAACAGCAAGCCAAAAATTTTGTAGGTTTTAACTCTGTACATAAATTATATACAAACAAATCTTAAAAGAAGAAAATAAACAATAGCGAGAGCATAAAAGAGATATACATAGATATTTTCCCTTGGATCCCAAATCGGGACAAGCATCTTGATTTTTCATTATATTTATTTTAGTGTTACAACCCATATATATATATATATACATGTCGATGCATACATAAAACCTAATCCATTAACCCTAGATTAGAACATAATCGTAGTTACCTTAACCAGATCTAAAAAATAGCAGGGGCGGAAAACCATGTGCAAACACATGCACAAAACCATGGGCAGTTCTACCCACCGAAAAATAGGGTCCAATTTTTTTTTCTTGGGGCATTGTCGCCCCACCTATGGCCCCCCTCCTATGCTCGATGCAACATATAGGGGGTTATCGCCCACCCTGTGACCCACCCCCCCGCGCGTGCAACTAATCGTGGAAAGAATATAAAACATGTAGATTAACTTGCATGTTGACTTTGACCATGTGTAATGGTGTGGTGAGAAGGTGCATGGTGCCAACACTAAAAATTCCACCAACTTCACAACAGACATTGTGTTGGGAAAAATACTGAGAGGGGGGGGGGGTGAATCAGTATTTAGGGCAAACTCAATTCTTTTTACTTTTTCTTACTTCAAAACCCATATGCTACTTTGCTGAAGACAAATAGCGTATACACGCGGATATCCTTCATAAAACTCACGTATACACAGAGATCTAATTATGTCATTAATTCTTCACTTATATCATTCCATCATTCATTCATTAGATGTTCAATAAACGATGCATATGTCTGACAGAAACGAGTAAGTCATCACCTGTACTTACCGACCGAGTTTAGGTGGAAGCCAAGTCGGGAAAACCACGCTGGTTGTCTCGGCCTTCAATATTTTATTATAGAGAAAACATCTTACAACATATGTGCTGGCGTAGCCTTCCTACTAGCACGCGAGGCACCCACACACAGTGCTCGTTTACCGACTCTCTCTGAAGGAACTGCAAACCCACGACTTCCGTTTACCAGCCTCTCCTGGAAGGGAGCTACGACCCCCTTCTCTCGTTTACCAGCCTCACCTGGAAGGGAGCTACAACCCCCTGACTGAAGGCTACAACCCTCAACACCTCTTATGGACCATGTTTCATCAATATTAACACTGGATCCAACCCACACAATTAAGCTTAAGGAACATTCATCAATTCAACAACTTGCTCAATATTCGAACTACCCAGAACAACATTAACAGATAGCAGTACACATCAGAAACAGATAGCAGTACACATCAGAAAAATATATCAGCAAGATAGCAGAATAGATCATACATCTCACAACTTCAGCAAACCCTAGTTTATCATACGCGCTTTCCTTTCACTGATATCGCGTATATATGCGCCTTCATGCATACAAACCCACGTATACCTCTGTACATATTACAGAGCTAATTTCTCTGCCCATGCGCGCTTTTACTTTAGCAAACCCACGTATATATGCGCTTCCTCTTCGGTGAACTAGCGTATGGTTCTTCAGACATTTATGTCATTGAAATTCTTCAGAACAGATACATCACACAGATTTTACCTTACCACTTGGAGCCAGTCATTCGCCTCATCTCGGATCTAATCATTCCCTATCCCTTAACCAGATCTAGCAAATACAAGTGCAATTCAGATCTAGATCCCCTTCTTCATCATTGGTGCATCATACATTCAGATTTATCATTCAAGTGTAACCCTTTCCATTCAGATATACTTCGGAGAGAAGTATTCATTCAAGCTCAGACATCTTGCCCCCACACTCATGATCTGCACAATGAATTTCTTCTCTTTATATAGGTTTACCCTTTTTCAATACCATGAGCCAAAACCACATTACATCCGATGGTATTCCTGGACGGGGTCATTTAGATGAATAATTACCCAATACAATGGGTCAATACCATGGTGGTTACCCTGGTTTTGCACTTTTTGAGCGCTTTTGCCCATACGCGACTTGGCACGTACTTAACCGCGTGCATACGCGACTTCTCCTAGACAAATCCACGTATTCCTTCAAACATACTCTTTTCATCATAGATCTAGCACATATTTGAATTCCTTTCTTCATTACGCTTATTTTCTTGTAGATACATCAAATTTACATCATTTAACAAGTTCATCAAGACATATTCATAAACACAACTTCATCCGTAGGTTATATCATCTTCATCAAGTGGGTTGCCATTCAAGGACTGTACTCTATCAGAGTGGGTTGCCATCAAGGACAACACTCTTGCATCATATTACCAACAATCTCCCCCTTTGGACTTGATGGCAACCACGATGGTGTTTGATCACTACAACGGATAGATACATTAAGAACACAATGACACCATGTCACTCTCCTCATTCTTTGACACCATTCAAACACCATGTCACTCTCCCCCTTTGACATCAAGGGCAAAGAACGGACCAAAACCAACACAAGGTTTTTCTCCTTTTTGTAGAAGCAAACGTTCTACAGATCTGATGTACACTGAGGTGACCAAGCTCCCCCGAAGTTAAAAAATATTTTTCAATGAAGTACATGACTCTATGAACATCCTATCACAAAAGACTCATACTTACATCAAAGATCCAACCAAGTGGATTTATATATGAGACCCAAATACCCAACCAAGTGGGTTTACACATCTCAACTCAACTTCCCAACCAAGTGGGTTTACAAATTTGACTCAGCTACCTAACCAAGTGGGTTTACAAATTTTGACAAGTCCTTAAATGACTGAATATTACAAATTTACATCATGGGTCTTTTCATTAAACTAAAAATATAACTTTACATGACCAATACCAGAAAGACCTCAAGAGAGAGATCATTTTCAAGAATCATCATAATGCCAACAATGCATTATACTCAGCAAGACCAATGCTCCCCCTGAAGCTGTGCATCCAATGCATCCTTTCCATATGGCCAAGGCTCCTCCTTAACTTGTGAAACCTGAACACCTTCATCAGTAAGTCATTAGCAACAAACTTTGCATGATCTGTCCATATCTCTGAATCATAAGACTTCCATCTCATCCAACAGATACTCTTCATCAAGTAACAATCTGGGCTCATTCATGATCTTCAACATAAGAAACCAAGTATCATATTATCATTATTTAGAACTGAGAAAATAAGTTGATACAGAGTCAATAATACAGTTATTAGCAGTCAGACTGATTTTCCCCCTGAATCTTTGCTCCAGATCTTCAGCTATCATATAAATTTTCTTATCATCAATGCATACGCGAATGTGTCTGATGGAACTCGCGTGTATATGCGGCTTTGGTTCATTGAACCCGCGTATGGAAAGTGAAGCATAGAAATTTTCACATTCCTTCATCTCCGCTTGAACTTGTACATATACATTCTTGTCTTTCCTTCACAGATGCTGCTGTCGAAACAATCATAGCAGAATTGCAAATCAACCATGAGAGTCATCATACATTTCTCCCCCTATGACGATACATTACTAATCCCTATAATGTATCTCACATCACTCTTGCAGTCATTAATAGAAGTAAGCTTTAGAAGCGGATGACTGTATTAGGGTCAATATTCCCTACGTTTTTGGCCGGTCCTCCTTCTTTTTCCAAATTTTCTTGAACTTTCTATTTGTGTGCTGGAAGTTATCCAATTTCTCATATCTGTTCAACCTGCATTCCTTTTCTACATGTCCATACTTGTTGCAGCAATAACATCTCATGTGTCCAGAGAAATAAGCATAAGAATCATGATGAGTATTTCTAATCTTCCTCCTTTTACAATCAGCTTCTTTATGTCCATACTTGTTACACGAAAAAAAATATCCCTTGAATAAACTAGAGTACCTTTCTATGTAGGATCTGTTAGTTTGTGCAGATGAAACAAATAAAAAGCACGCGATTATTTGCCAACATAACATAGTGTGAATGATTTCCTTTGAGAATTCATGATTGTCGGTTGACCTTTTGTTTCTTTCAACACTTCAAATTTTGCATTGATGTCCTTTGATTCTTTAGCACCTCCTTGTGAACTAGATTCTCCTTTGACCATTTCATGAAAACCCAGACCAAGTTTAATAGAAGGAGACCTTTGACTACTAAGAATATTTTCTAGAATCTTAGTACTATCTTGATACCTCAAGAGTTTTTCTTTTTCTTCTAATTTACCTTTGAGAATGTTTACCTCAACCTCCAAGCTTTGGCATTGCTTCTTCATACTTTCTTTGATCCTTCTTCCGTCTTCTACTTGGTTATTCAGATTTAGAATCTCTTCTTTCAACCCATTTTCTTGTTCTTCAAAAGTTTGTAAGGTCTTCATTCTTCTTCTTCGATGTGATATTGCTGAAGATATGTTTTACACTTCCAAGTCCTACATTCTTCTTATTTGATTTATCCAGGTCTTCTTTGAGGGAAATGATTTCTGCTTCAAGGCCTTCCTTTTCAAATGATTGTAGAGGTTCCTCATTCTTCTTACTTGATGCTTCAAGATCTGCTTGTAGAGAGATGATCCCAGCTTCAAGACCTTCATTCTTCCTTTTTGATATTTTGAGATCTGCATTTAGATCGTTAATTTCTGCTTCTAGTCTTTTCATTCGATTGGATGCATAAGCATGAAACCTTTGATACTTGTCTATATATTCACTCTCCTTAGATGATTTTAGCTGATCTTCATCTTTAATCTTGACAGCTTCTTCTAGATCCATATTGTTACTTTCACTATCTTTACCTTTGCATATATAGTTAAGTGAAATACAAGAACAGTGATCAATACCTGTTTCATCTTCTTCAATTTCTGCTATACATGATTTCTGAGGTATCTCCTTTCCTTTAGTAACCTTCTTCTTTTGCTTCTTTGCAATGAGCACTTGTAGAGCTTGGTCAGAATCTTCTTCATCTTCACTGGACACTTCATCATCATCTTCATTTGCATAATAACTCTTCCTCTTTTCAAATTGTTTCCTTTTACCATGTTTTTCTTTATAAGGACACTTTGCGGCATAATGACCAACTCTTCCACAATTGAAACATTTGAAAGGAAGCTTACCTTTGAACTTTCCAGTACCTAGTTGAAGTCTTCTCACAAAATTTGCTTCTTCTTCTTCTTCAGATATATAGTTGGATTCTTTGACAACTTCCTAATAAGACATTCACTGCTTTGGCATTGATTTCATACTTCTTCCTTTCAGCCGCATCAGTAGGAATACTTGTCGGATATTGATAGCCTTCTTCCACGATTTCCCATACTTCTGCACCAAGACTTTGCAGATATGCTTTTTTTCGTACCTTCCAGAATATCAGATTGATTCTATTGAATAGAGGTGACTTTATAGACATTACTCATTCATGACTTCCCATTACGACGGATCTCCTTCAAGCGATCAAGCTTTTGCAGAAGGACCTGCTCTGATACCAATTGTTGGGAAAAATACTGAGAGGGGGGGGGGGGGGGGTGAATCAGTATTTAGGGAAAACTCAATTCTTTTTACTTTTTCTTACTTCAAAACCCATACGCTACTTTTCTGAAGACAAATAGCGTATACATGCGGATATCCTTCATAAAACTCGCGTATACACAGAGATCTAATTATGTCATTAATTCTTCACTTATATCATTCCATCATTCATTCATTAGATGTTCAATAAATAGTAAACGTGTACAGCAAGAACAGAGTAAGTCATCACACATAAGCAACACACATGAACACCAAGATTTTAGGTGGAAACCCAAGTCGGGAAAAAACCACCGCTGCCGTTGTCTCAACCTTCAATATTTTATTATAGAGAAAACATCTTACAACATATGTGCTGGCGCAGCCTCCTACCAGCACGCAGGCACCCACCTGTGCTTGTTTACCAGCCTCTCCTGGAAGGGAGCTACAACCCCCTGACTCATTTACCAGCCTCACCGGAAGGGAAACTGTGACCCCCTGCTCTCGTTTTACCGGCCTCACCTAGAAGGGGCTCCAACACATTGAAGGCTACAAACCCTCAACACCTCTTATGGACCACGTTTCATCAATTTTACTTGGATCAACCCACACAGGTAGAAAGCAAGGAAAATTCATCATTCAACAACTTGCTCAATGTTCGAACTGCAGGAGCAACATTAACGGATAACGGTACACATCGGAAACGGATAGCAGTACACATCAGAAACAGATATCAGCAAGACAGCATAATAGATCAGACATCTCACAACTTCAGCAAACCCTAGTTTATCATACGTGCTTTCCTTTCACTGATATCGTGTATATACGCGCCTTCATGCATACAAACCTGCGTATACCTCTGTACATATTACAGAGTTAATTTATTTTTCCATACGCGCTTTTAATTCAGCAAACCCGCGTATATACGTGCTTCCTCTTCGGCGAACTAGCGTATGGTTCTTCAGACATTTATGTCATTGCAATTCTTCACAACAGATACATCACACAGATTTAACCCTTTACTTCAGACAGATGTTCGCCTTATCTCGGATCTAATCATTCCATAAATAGATCTAGCAGATACAGATACATTTCAGATCTAGATATCCCGCTTCATCATTTCTTCATAGGTGCATCATAGATTCAGATCTATCATCAAACCTTTACCCTTTCCATACAGATATACTTCACAGAGAAGTATTCATTCAAGCTCGGACATCTTGCACCCACACTCATGATTTGCACAATGAATTTCTTCTCTTTATATAGGTTTACCCTTTTTCAATACCATGAGCCAAAACCACATTACTTCCGATGGTATTCCTAGACGGGGTCACATAGACGAATCATTACTCAATACAATGGGTCAATACCATGGTGGTTACCCCTGGTTTTGCACTTTATGAGCGCTTTTTCCCATACGCGACTTGGCACGTTATTTCCCGCGTGCATACGCGACTTCTCCTAGACAAATCCGCGTATGCCTTGAGACATACTCTTTTCATCATAGATCTAGCACATACTAAATTCCTTTCTTCATTACCTTCTGTACTCACTGTAGATACATCAGATTTACATCATTTAACAAGTTCATCAAGACATATTCTATCAAGCACAACTTCATCAAGTAGGTTGCCATTATCTTCATCAAGTGGGTTTCCATTCAAGGACAACACTCTATCAAGTGGGTTGCCATCAAGGACAACACTCTGCATCATATTGCCAACACATTGTAATATTCCAAAAATTTCACATCATATTTGGAGTATTAGAGTCCTTGATTTTCTTAATGAATTAAGTAAATAAAAGGGTGGAGGGACCCATAATCCTCAATAATAATAAATATCCACCTTGTGTGTGTGAATGTGGATAAATTTAGACTAGATCTACAAAAAGAGGTAGTTGAGCAACTACTAATGTGAATGAGATTGGAGATCATGTATCATTTAATGAGAGAGATCATGGAGGGTTGATTTAGTCAACTAAGACCTTGAAGATGTCAAACAAAGGGTCATTGAGCATTAATGATCAAGTGATAGAGGATCATGTGCAAATGAAGCATACATGATGGAGGAGGTGTACATTGCACCTAGACTGTTTGGTTGATTTGGTCAAATAGCGCAATCCCACTTGGAGGATTATGTCCACATGAGACTACGTAGTTGATATTAGGCCTAAGTCTTGAGATGGCTCAAACGTTATAAAGGAGATGAAGGAAAAGATAAAAGGCATCTTGGATTATTTTGATGTATGATCTTTTAGATCTGGAATTGTCAAGTGACATTCCATTGCATTCTTGGGTTGTTTAGCAGAGATTGCAGGTGATGTTTAGCACAGGGTGTTCCCAGGTGGGAATCCCTCCTCTTTATTTGAGTGATCTCTAAGGAAGATGATTGTACTTCATTATACATCAGGCTTTAACTGCCATTTCCTTTTTCTACTTTTTGCAGAGTAATCATATTCATAAATCTACAGATTTTTGAAGATCAGTTTGGAAGGTGGACGTTGTATTCAGTACTTCAGTTGGAGAAAAAGTTGAGGGATTATTTCCATCACTTGGGCTTATATATTAGCACTCCTAGAGCCACATTTCAGATTTGGCATTAGGCCAAAATCTATTTACCTCCTAGCAACAGTATTTCCTTCAGGAATAACGTTGTCCATATTGCAGATCTGAAAGGAGGAAGGAATTTGCTAGTACTTCAGCTAGCAATCCAGTGGAGGATCATTCCTTCACATTGCCATTAGTCTTACCATCAGCCTGGAGTTTATTGCAACACATTTTAGCAGGCAGAAGGCCTCTCTTTCCCTCAGAGTGCAGTTTTTGTTGGCAGCAGCTGAATTCTTCATTGGAGGATTGAGGTGGTAGATCTAGAGCTTCTAGCTCATAGATATGATAAAGGGATCAGCCATTCAAGCATAGATATGATCTGAGAAAATATTTCAGCCATCTATTCTACATATCTAGCTTCAAATCTGTATTACCAGCAGATCAAGGATCAAATCCTAGGGAGGTGATTTTCCAAAGTTTCAGATTTGGAAAATCCTTTCTGGGTTATCTTGGGAATCTCTCACATTGGCCAGATCTTGAATCTTGGCAACATCAGAGCTCCAGTTTTGAGTAGACCTACATTTCTATTTTCAGCCTGCAACCATATGTTTATATTCTACTGAAGAGAAAATATAGTATTTTCTACAGAGCCTCAACAGTTATGATGTACCTGCTTCACACATGTTTTCAGGGTGATCCTAGCTCATATTCTTGGCACTATCCACCTATATCTTGTACTTGTGTAACTAAATCATCTCCAATATAATAAAATGGCTCAACTCTTTCTGCATATTTTCATTTTTACTTAGATCTATTGTTTATCTTGTTGTAAGTTCTTATATTGTGTGAAGTATTATTTCATTCTCCCTTTTGGGATATTACATGCATAATATCTTGGGTTGAACATTATGCTCTGATTTTCTTCCAAACATCCATATATACACTAATAAATCATATTTTCTCCCTGTCAGATGCCTAACCACTTGCTTTTTCTTAGCCAATCAAAATTCTGCTACATGGATAAAAAACAATCCAGATTCTTATGGAAAGAGAACCTTATCCTACGTTGTATCATTTCAAAAATTTTATTCAGGATTTTAAGAGATGACATTAAATTCAAATTCCAAGATTAAAAAAAATACTCTTGGTTCACTAGTACACTTTCCACATGTGTGGAATGTATTGTAAATTACTCTCAAATTTTATACAATCTTCACATAGTTTTTACGTAGTTTCCAATGCATGTGTTTCATAAAGAATTTAAATCTAAGAAGAGAGAGTCATGCCAAACAAAATAATTTAGTTATTATTAATATTCTAAAATCTGTAGACATAATCTCTCAATCAGATTGCATCTCTATTTATTCTTCTATTCTCTATCAAGTAATGCAATTACAATTTGTGAAGCCACAACATATAACCTACATGGAAATTTCCTTGGAATCAACATAGGATAAGGTGTTCTCTTTCGATCACGTGAAAACAGGTAATCTCCAAATAGTCTAGAGATTCTAAATAGGTTTTTACTTCTGATAATTCTACACAATAATGAGATTATATTGATTTTTAATTATAATTATTTTATTTTTCACAATTAATCAGAGTAGAAAAATGGAAAAAAAATTACTCTATGGATTCTAAATGCGCACTACACTTGTGTCCAGTTGCAAAGGTATATTGAATGGTGATTTTGGCACTGATCCCATTAATATAGAGCACAATATTTGTGGCACTAATCCTATTACTATAGAGCACAATAGTTGTGTCCAATCGCTTTGTTGATCCATATATATATATATATATAGATATAATTTTGGAAATATTAAATGGAGAATTTTGATGTATATTGGAGCTTGCAATATTTCTTGGAATAAAGGTTGTCTTCCTAGAATTGCAGAAATAGGTCACTAAAATGCTAGCCTCTAACTATGAGGTTATATGTAAGAATCGCAAACAAATATCTAGTGAAGGAGGTTCATCAATAATGTTCAGCATATGCTGATATAATTCACGTGTTCCACTAGTGATAGGCTGACCCACATGCACATCATGGCTGCACTTGGGAGAATCATGACCTTGACTATCAAGGGTGTATTTTTTTTTTTGGGATTCAATATTTAAATTTAAAGTGTTATTTCAATATGAGTCCTCTACCATAATAGGTAACTCTGAATTTCGAAAAACATATGAAAGGATAAGTGTTGATTCTTTCAAGAAGGCATGAAGATGAACATCCACATTTTTGTGGCTGAATATGACATTTTCCAATGGCACAAATGGGAGATGATGATGCCTATATGAGCATTACAACCTTTACCCATTGTATCCTTTCTCATGTGGACTGAAATTTCTATGAACTTCATTGTGGGGTTATTTAAAGTAGGAAAAAAATTATCATGGTATTTTTTTATTTCTTTTTTAAATATGCTCACTTTTGTGCCTTACAATGCCCATTCAAGGCCTCCACTGTAGCACATATATTCATGGAAAATATTTTAAAACTCAGTCTCATGCCCAAATAAATTGCGACTGCTCATGTCTCCACCATCACTAGAAATTTATTGTATGAATTATTTTAGCTTTGCAGTATTGATTTGAATCTCAACATGACGTATCACTGCAAAACATATGGTTGGACAAAAGCATTCAAAAATACATACATTGTTTTTCCTTGGATTGATATATCTAATGGGTTTGGTGGTTATTCTTGAATGAATGGTGGCACATTACCACCTATCATTGTGGTACTCAAATGAACCCCTTTGAGGTAGTCTATGGACATAATTCCCCATCAATGATCTCCTACTTACCAAGCTTCTCTAAGCTTTAGGAGGTGGAAAACACCTTCATAGCTCAGGTTAAGATTCATTATACCCTCAAGTATAATTTGTTGCTCGCCCAAAACAAAATTAAACAACATGTTGATCAAAAGGCCTCTAAATTCCACTTTGAAGAAAGGGATAAGGTTTTCCTACATCTCCAACTCTATAAGAAGATATAAAATGTATTGGCCTAATGGCTTACAAATTGGATTTTCCTATCCATTTTGAGTTCCATCCATTTTTTCATGTGTCTTGCTTGAAGAAAGTGGTTGGGTACAATTGTAGAGTTCAATATAGCCTTCTCGAATGGGTTGAGAATGGTTCCATTTGGTTGAAGCTCAAGGCATTTTTGGAATAGGGTCCAAATTATTAATGAGGATGGGCTATGAATGTAAAGTATTGGGTAAACATGCACAAGACATAGTTGAGCCAATTGTTGTTGAGGGAAGGGCTAAGTATTTGGGTCTTGGTTATGGAAAAAATGATGGAGGAAGCTATAAAGCCAAGGAGGCACATGAAGCTATTCTAAGAAATAATTTCATTTCATGTTCATTATGTCAAGCTTTTGAATATTGTGTTCATGACGAATGCTCAAGTTTTACACCCACTTTTCAAGAATGTGATCATAAGCATGCAATTAATGAGAATGGAGAACAAGAGGATGTTGAAATCTCTAAATTAATTGAATGCATTGTTGGTATTCTGAAGAGAGCCGCTACCTCATCAAATTCACCTCCTCAAGAAGGCAACAAAGGTGAAATTTAAAGGTATAAATATGCTTTTAATCAAGTTTCTTATGATTATGATAAACATGGTAAATCTTCACATAATATTTGGAGAAAGTTTGCATGTTACTTTTGTGGTTTGTATAACCATAATGTTTTAATATGTTGGAAGGAGATAGCCATGCTCAAGAAACAATCAAAGCAAAGGAGGCAGGAAGCCAAAGGTCCATTGGACAAAACAAACCATGTTGAAAATAAGATGCAATTGTTTTGCACTCATTTCCATAAGCAGGGTCATATTGTAGACAAGTGTTGGAATTTGTATCCAAAAAATCATCCATGACATTTGAATAAGGTGGAGAAAGAGAATGGAAATAATGGAAAATAATATTCCATAATTGATGTGGGTCGAGATGATTCACCTGATGAAGTGTGGTTGAAAGAAGCACCACTGAAATGGTTTTTCTTTTGTCTCTACAATGCATGTTTCATGTTTACGCCAAGAAGGTGTTTGAAAGTGGAGTATGTTGACTCACTTTATTGCAGAATTTTTCTTTCATTTAAGCTCTTTAATTACATGTACATATGAGTGGGGTTCTTGTACTTATGAATGTATTTGTGAGAGAGTTGAAGAATTGTATACATGCATGAGAGTTTGTGTGTATGAATAGTGTAATTTTGATGGTTTCATTATGCTGGAACATGCATGAGTAATTTACTTGTGTTGGTCGATTGTGTGTTATATGCATGTCATATTGACTTGGAAGAGTTGATTTTGTCTCCAAATATGAAAAGGAGATTTTGACGAAGTGTTTCATGAAATTTGAAATTCATTTCTTTTTGGGAAAATAATCATCAAATTATTATACATGCTTATGCTTGACTTGAGATTCAATCATTTGAAGAGGCATGTTTTGTCGACTTGTTTTTGGTTGATGATTTTTGACATGAAGATGTAAGAGTACATGGATATATTCACATGATGTGAAATTTTTTGATTTGAAGGAGCAAGAGAATATGTCGTCAAGTTATGTTTCTTGCATGATGTGTTTTTTAGATTGATGGTTGTGTTTGTGACAAGATGTAAAAAAAAACGTTTTTAGCCATTGTAGACCATTTTATGTGTTGATGCCAAGAAGAGAAGGAGATGGAAAATGAATTATTCCATATGTAGAATTTGGAACAATGGAGATAAAATAATGGTAATTTATTTTCTTGTTATTACTGATCTTGGAACTCATTGGTGTAGTTCACTCAGATGGGCTTAATTTGGAAAAGTGGTTTGCAAGGAGAAGCTTGAATCGAATGCATGTTTGTGTAAAGGACGGACATGATTCTTAGTGGGAAGGAAATTAGTTAGTTTTCCAAGCACCAAGGAATAAATTTGGTACAACAAAGTGTTATATCATTCAGAAAATAGCCAGTGAGTGTTGGATTGGGTCAGCAGCAAAAGGAGAACATTGGTTGAAGAGCCAAGTCATTGGCAAGGAAAGGCATGTTAGTGAACCCAAGCAGTTTTCATGGCAATTTTTCCAAGTATAATTAAGATGATATAACTTGGGAAACATAAGAGTATTCGACTCTCATGAGATAGCCAGATTTTGTGGGTCCAAAAGCATGTTAGTGGGAAGGAGTGATCGGAAAATGGATTAGGGGAAATTTTTTTCCCAAAATAAAAAATTCTCAAAATTGCACCAAACTAGAATGATTGGACCTGTCCCTTCGCCAGGAATCTGGTGCAATTTGTTTCACTCAAAACAAAGTCCATATGAGGATGTTAGAGCCTGTTGACCACCATTCAGAACAATAATTTTTTTGAAAAAGAAAGGTCAAAGGAGTCAACAAAGGTGAACCATGGTCAAAAGGCCCTTTGATCCAATGAAACTGTGACAAGTGTCACTGTAGGATTCACCAGTCAAGGTTTGAAGGTGAATTTTTTTATGTTTTTCTCCTGAGGTTGAAGTTGATTTTTTTTATTTTATTTGGTGGATCCTAGTCAAAGTTTGATTTTTATTTATCCAAGGTTGACTTATCACTATATTTTGAAGGTTGGTTAAATACATTATATATGGTGTCATTTTAATAATGTTTGGATATATTATTATGGGCATATATTCTAAACCTAGGGTTCAAATGGTGGAGCGTATTTGATATATGCTAAGGTCTGAACTAAATTATATTCAAAGGTTTGGGAGTAGCGCATTTGATATAATAACATACTCTGAATGTATTATTAACAAAATTCAAAACTATTATAATGGGTCAAATGACCTCTCTCGCACCAAGGCACAGGCCTACCGCCATGCCACCGTGGTAGTTCTTACAAGGTATGGGTGGCCACCACTATTTGAAGTTCAACGAATTATATTATAGAGATATGGAGGGTTCCAAACCCATGGGCCAACCCCCTCCCATAAGACCATTTCAAAAAACCACGGGTGCAGAACAAAGTTTTTTGGGCACGAATATTAAACCGGAAGTATTAATGTGTTAAGCAGGATTTATTACCCTGAATCCAAATTTTTTTAGTGCTAATCTGAGATTACATTAAACACGCTTAATGTGCATTTAACCTCATACTTATTTTCCCTTAATAAACTATTTATATTAATTAACTCCCAGTTTAAATTGTTGGAGTTTTAGAGATGCCACCAACTTCGTCGATTATCCAACTTTGGCAGACTTAACTAGTCTTCTCCAGTTTTAGAGGAAAATTACTAGGAAAAATTGAATGAGGCTCATCTAGAGAAATTTTCGACCAATTTTGGTTCAAGAAGAGTCATTCCTAGTATATTGTAATGCTATGAATCTATTGGTACATGTTTCAGAGGCAGAGGAGCAATTCTACAGGTTTTTTTTTTACTTTGAAGAAAAAGGAAGCTTAGAGCCACTAGGAGGGAAGGCCATGCCTAGATTAGTTGAAAGCTATTTTTGGCTCAGTAAGAGACATTTTTAAATGATTTTTATGATATGAACACAATGGAATAGGTTTCAGAGGAATTGGAGCAGTTTTGAAAGTGTTTTTGTCACTTTGGAGATTAAACAAGCTCAAGGTCACCAGGATGGGAGGTCAAGCCTAGATCATATGGAAACCAATTTCAGGGATTCAATACTAGTTTTTGAGGTTTTTTGGTCTTTTGAAGCCAATGAATTAGGTTTAAAATGAATTGGATCACTACAGGTGCATGTAATTAGACATTTGGCTCTTAATCCCAAGAGGGCCTAGCTAGTTGAATCAAGTCCATAGAGATGTAGCCCAGAAGGGGTGAAATTCGTTATTGTTGGGGCCTTTTTTTTGGACAAGACAATTTTGGAGCTGCGGAGAACCTAAAGACATGTGGCAGAGAGAAATCAAGGTAGGAATGGAGCTGTCGTGGTTGGAGAAAAACTGAAGGCAGGTGGCGGGGCATAAACATACGACAACACAAATGACAAAGACAAAAGACAAGGAACAAGCAGTAGAACCCCCAGTGATGAGGAAGAAACAAAAGGCAGTGGAGTGCATGGGAACAACTCAGTAGAAAATGGGAAAATAGTGACAGTGTCAATCGGTAAGATGAGATAAGCACAGAAGGAGCAACTTCAAGGATAGTTAGTTAGGGAGAGGTTGATAAGAGAGTAGAGCCTAGGGAGAGCTCTGCGGAGCTGTATGTACTGAATTGAACTGTATTAGACTCCGTGGAGTATGTTTTACAGTTTCGAGCCAAGTTAATGGAATTAGACTGATGTTGTGTTGCGTATTATGTATTATTTGATGCTTGGTTGTTCATGGTGTATTTATGTCTATTTTAAAATTTTAATTCGATACTCTAAATATACATTGATGAATGATAACTTGCTTATTAAGGTTGAGATATATTAACGTCTTCTGTATGCACGTAAGAGATGACTTGTGCTAGTAATCTTTCCTTGACGTCAATGATCTAGTCTCTAATCTCATTAAGGTCATGGAATGCCTCGGGTGAGACTCTTTGCTCCATCGGCAGGGTTAAAATGACAGTGTTATCTTAGACTATAGCAGAAACCTTGTTGGCCTCAAGCTTGAACTTGGGTCTTGCCTAGAGACCTCCTTTTTCACCAATAAAGGGTTCTGTTTTTGGGAGCTGAAAATTTATCTAGAAACTAGATCATATTATCAAGGATCTATGAGGAAGAACTACATAGTTGGTGGTACAATAATGTAGATCAGTTCATATCACAACAGGTAGAGCTTCAACAGCAGAGGGAAAATACTGTCAAGGATAAGGTCCTATTTTCTGACTCAGCAAGTGACTTGTATGAAATTTATGGGGAAAATTTCCCAAATGACTTTACAACTGATTGAGAAGACTCTAGATTAAGTCACTTCCTGAAGGATTGCATCAAGTCTATCGCAGTTGGATGCACACAGATCTAGCACTGCTACATCGGTTAGATACATATCTAACATGAGCAGTAGATTTTTGGCTAAAAACTACCTTGGAGGGGTACATTTTAGATTTCGCATCTAAGTGCTACCAACATTTTACAAAAACCGAAGATACATTTAAATTTGGGTTACGGGGAAAATTATTGAAAAAAATCACATTGTGGATTAAAGCTCTAATGGTGGATGAGGGCGTAATGTTATTCCAAAGTCTTAAGATGGAGACCTAAACCTACAGTATTGGGGAAAGAAGTTGAGGGAAAGATGCTACGAGCAAGGAAAAAGGGGGAATTGGATGCTGGGACCTCCAGTAGGTTAAGAGAAAGGAAAACACATCGAAGGGTGCAGATTGCTGAGAAGTGGTGGGAAAGGGTGATACAAGAATTTTAGAAGTAGGAGAAGAATTGAAAAAATAAGGAAAATGCGTCATAGATGACAGAAGAAATAGAAGGTTGGGTGGGACCCCAAGGAATGGAAAGGTATGTTAAGGAAGTTAGGCAAGTTTATAGGAGCCTAGCCTGAAGAGAGAAGGGAAAGAAGTCCAGTGAGGAGGATGTGTGCCCCGAGGAGTAGTCTAATGTTGAGTTGTGTATTGCGATGGAGAAACTATGTCAAGAGAGGCAAACAACTATAATGCAAGGTAATCCCATTCCCGAAGTTTCAAGTAACACTATTCCTAACCTTCCCCTCGTACTCTATCATCCACCTTATAATTTATTGATAAAGTTACGGGAGTTTAGGAAGTTGAGTAGTACTAAATCCACAGTACTAACATCTACTAGCAACAATGTTGGTAGCAAAATCTCTCAGTCAGGAGGAAGAGTTTCTATTTTAGTACAACCAACACTAGGAATGGCATGATCATTCACTTGAGACCCAAAATTCTCTAGAAAATGTAATGAAGATGTAGAACAAAACTGGTATCTCTGCGAAGCAATTTGGAGAGCTCGATAGACACCATATGCAGTAAATTTAATTGAATTTCAAACCACATTAAGGGAAATAGATTTCTGCTAGTTAATTAAATGGTCAAAAGTGCACCAGAACCCAGCAATAGATGATGTTAAGAGGTAACTCATCCAAGAATTCAAGTTTACTTAGAAAAGCCAACAAGGATTGTATGAGCTATGGGAAATCAAACAATGGGAAGGAGAAACAACCTAGGATTGGATGAGAATATTAAAAGACGTGATTGAAAATCTAAGTTACCTAATCAATCCAAATCACCAGCAGGACTCATTCATTAAATAAATCCTATCGTTGACAAGGACACTGTTGACACAAAAAAAATTGATACCCTTCAAGATTCATGAAGCAAGCAATGAAAATAGAAGCGATGGCTGGATATCTGGAGGAGTTCAGAGGGGGAGCAACGGTGTAGGATCCATCCAAACTAGGAATACAACATCAAATAGCTAGTTTGAAAAAGAAATTGAAAGATATTCAATCGGTACAACCCACAAGGCCCAATGTGTGGTGTACACATTTCTTTATGGAAGGACATATATCAACGGAATGTCCGAGGTTGCGAGGAGTTAACCTGGGGACTTCGGCGAAGGGAACACAAGGGGACCTGCTAGTCAGTGGAGTTGCACAGATAAAAAATCAAGGGCTATACCAAATGTAACCCCACCTCCCAGGGTTCCCCAATCAGTAGAATCAAACAACAACAGAATGCTATGAAATATGAAAAGGTATTGGTTATCCTCCACGACTGTGTCCAATTCTACAAAAATACTCAAATGTTTCAAACAACGTTTACTGTGAATTTTGTGCATGTACAACTCATCATACAGAGCAATGTAGAGCCCTTGATGCATTGGAAGAACTATTAGGAAGGTCGTCCTATAGAGTAAATGAGACTACAGGGGGACGAGGAGGGGCAGGAATGAGAAGTAGCAGAACTGGAGGAAGAAGATCAGTAAGGTGTTATATATGTGATCAGGAGAGTCACTTAGCGAGATAATTCCCTCTACCTAGGAGACCCTGGTGCTCTAAATGCACATTAAATGCACATGCTTCTGAAGATTGCTCGGTGTTATCACTCAGGTTTTCCTAGAAGTTGTGTAAGAGGAAAGTATACCCGAGGTAACCACAAACCAACCTTTTAGATGCAGAATCTAGCCAATCTGCATCCAGAGAGGGCTCTCTTTAACATAGTTAGTTATAGATTCAAGAGTTTGTTTTGGGAAAATGTGGAATCCACAACCAAGGGTGCAAGGCTGAGGGGCTTTCTACCATTGGGCTATGGAGTCAAAGGATGCTTTACTGGATTTCTATTCTACACACAAGATGGCTTTGCAGGGCAAGATAGTCAAACAGAGAACAATCCTTAAAATTTAAAGTGGATGGAATGGGTTTGAAGGGATGAAAGGCAGTTAAGAATATTTCACCATGTTCAAAAGAAATAAATGAAATGATTACAAATAAAGAGCAGTGAAGAATTCTTTACTATAGTAACAAAAATGTTTAAATTAGCAAAGCAAGAGCAATTAAGAATTCGTTGCTTATAACTAATTCAGAGAAAAACATTTAGAATAATCACAACTGAACTCAGAGTACAATTAAGTAAATTCTGAGTTATTCTTTTATGTCAAGTATTCAGAAATGGACACAATGATATTATAAACAAATATAAAACTTAAGACATAGGATAGAAAGACTTATTGAACCGCAGTCAGACACATGAATCCTGCAAAAAGTCCCGTACTTCAAATCAGCTATCCAAGAAGCCACGAATAAATTTCTCCAAAAATGCTTTTATTCCGAAAATCTCAATGTTACAACAGTAATAGAATCCACCCCAAATGTTTCCAAGAGTGGAGTATTTATACAAATTCTAAACTAAAATATCTTTGAAACAAATATCAAAATTGGTTCACAAATCTCTCCAACTATTTACATAAATAGAACTTAATTAAAGGACACTCAAACTAATGCATCTATTTGGAACTATTTTGTATGGATAGGTGATGACAAAGAGAAGAATTCAAATTTGATCCAACTCTTAGTTGATGATGAGGCATCCAAGTCACTAACTGCTTTCTTTCTTTGTGCAATCTGCTCCAACAATTCTGCAAACTTGGGGTCCAATGATATCTTCTTATTTCTCAATCCGTAATAGATATGTAAAACATGAAAGAGGTTATTGTAGATAAATATGTTGGTGAGATAAACCTCTTTCAGTTTCCCAAAGTTCCTCTCCAGCTATGCATAATAGTCTCTGTAAAAAATATGTGTAAAACAGGGTTTTACAGAGTCTGAAAAATGGCCTGTAAAGATGCACATGTATCTCTCATTATAAAATCACTGTGAAAAAACTGAGATAGGTTTTTGTAGATAGGTCTCTTAGGAACACAAACCTCCTTAAGTTTTGTATGAAGTATTTTTGATTTGCCACAATCCTCTCTGCAAAATGATGACTTAAACTGGAATTTTCTGCAAAAAGTGCTTTCCAACATTGTTTAATATTTCCAAAACCATAATGGCTGTTAGAAACGTGAGAGAGGTTGTTGTAGATGGCCCTCTTAAGAACATAAACCTCCTTCAGTTTTGTAAAATTCATCTTTTACTGATCACAATAGTTTCTGCAAAACTATGACTAAAATATGCAATTTCTGCAAAAATGTTCCTTCTGTTATGTTTTTTCATCTTTTTACTTTTCTTGCTCTTTTGACTGCTATTTTCACTTACAAAATTCAATGTTGGTGAAAGTATTTTCATCTCTTTACCATTTTACTCATTTTCCTTCGTATTTACTTTACTGTTTACCTTTGATCGCTCTATAACTTCAATTTAGAATCACACGACTTTTGCATTGAACTTTTCGATACACTTTAACCACCGATACTCTTTAGCCGTTATGCTTTCTAAACCTATGTTGTTTGAATAGAATTGATAAATAGCATTATACACAACTCAGTATTAAGATCAAGGATTTCAAGGATGTGATCTTTTGATTACCTCTTCAGGGGACAACCGAGTAGATTTTTCAAGCAATTCTTCCATAGACAAAGGAGTTAGCTCTTGATCAGGTTCAAAATGTAGCATTGTATTGATAGCTTGGGGAGTAATGGGCAAAAGAACACTCTGGTCAAGGGACATTACTGCTCTTTGAGTTGGATCATATTTAGAATGGCAGTAGTGGATAATTTCTGGGAAAATACGGACTGAGGGGATGAGATATCTCGGGAAATTGGATTCCTACAACCCAATGACATCCAATCCTTTCGAATAATCGTCTCTGCAGTGACAATAACTTCGAAGGGGACTTTCATCGAAAACCAAGTCTTTAATTTGGAAGTCTTTATCCACTAATAGTAAGTATTCTAACTCTCTGTGAGGGGCATTCAATGGAGTTATATTCAGGGCTGCCGGAGCTTCCATTTTGGTTCTTGTGTATTCAAAATGGAAGTTTCTGGGTTTTCTTCACAGACCAGGCGCGATTTTAGTTTTAATGAGGGAAATTGGCACAATTTCAGTTTCGGGGGAACAATTCACAGTTCTAAACCTCAGGGAATGATCTTAGCGATAAGATTTAATCACTAATCCAGCGGAAAAAACAAGGAACACAGAGTTTCTTCTGAAGTTCAGAGCACAAATAGAATAAATACCTGTTTTTGGAGGCAAACTGGGATTTAACAGGTATCAAGTGGTGGCAATAGGATGCTCCAACACTGGTCCGGCGGAATTCTGGAGCGAAATCGGATAGAACAGTAGATTTCAGTGAAAATTTGAATTTCATAGCGGAAGGCGCAGTCGCTTTCAAATAATGAAAATGACATAAAAAACACAAAAATTTGTTTTATTTCCAAAGTCAAAAAGGGATTTTTATTTTTTCGAGGAATGACGTCACTTCAGTACGGGATGACGTGTGGCAGGGGTCGGGCGGTAAGCGGTAATTCCCGCACCGCTTATGGGCAATGGTGGTATTGAGCGCGGAGGGAGCGATTCCATTGGGCGAGTGACACGTGGCCGGAGTACTATTCCAATACCACTGTGCCCCCGCAGGTTATCATTCAGGTATTGGATGGCTAGCGGAATGAATGTTAGCCGTAGATCTCGTAGCGAGAGATCGGACGGTTGACAAGACGGGAAGGTGACGGGGAAGTAAACGGGGGTTTAATATGCGGGCCCGTCGGGTTTTTGAAACGATTATTGTTTAATTAATCACCCCGGGAGGCTTTTGATAGGCGGAGGGAGTGGTTATCAATTAATTCTGATAATTAATTAATCCCATGGTCTAATGAAAATTGGGGTTGTGGCAAGGTTTCGATTATGGTTAAAGCGTCGGGTGGGATGCCAAGTGGATGGGCCACGGTGGCATGGGGGTTTTTCCAAAGTTTTTAGTTTTAAAAATAAAACTTCGGGTTTATTCTTTTTGTATTAAACATATATATCATATGTTTAAATTTTTTTCATATATGTTTTTTTTTATTATATGATAAATTAACTGATATAATTAATTCACCATAGGGGCGGGAGTATTATATAACGATATATTTAACCAAAGGGCTTGTATAGTGGGTTTTTATTTGAATGCACGGGGAAATAAATACTTTGGCTAAACTTTATAATATATGGGTTTTTTGGGATATGTATGTAAAAAGGAGTTATATACTTAGGACAAGGCACTTTCACTAGGGATTTAGTAAATAGAGTTAAATGTAAATATGACAAAGGGACAAGGGAACTCAAAATAATTTGCACATCTAAGAAAGTGACAATTTCTGAAGTAAATTGCAATATTTCATCTTCAACACTTAAACTTAGAATAGTAAGTTATTTTGAGGAATTTTTATGGAATTTTGCATAATTTTCCTAAGGAAAATGAGATTTTACTTAGGAAAAGGTTAAAGATGAATGATTATAATGACAAATTATCTCAAGTACTTAGGTCTTTTTGGTCATTAGGCCGAGGGTCCAGTCCCTCCAAAAGTCAAGGAAATGCCTTGAGCCCTTTTGATCTCCAAGTACCCTAGTACTTTGGGGGAAATTATTAAAACTTTTGAGGGGAAAGTGATGAGGGAAGTTAATGATTTTGACTTTGCTTGCTGTGATTTTCCAGTGTATTTCCTGCTTTAGTATTTGTGATGAAAGTAAAGGATCAAAAACATGTAGCAGCATCATTCATCAGATAACACTTTGCAGCACCATCTACCTACCCTATCTACTTAACACTACCATTTTCTCTTCTTTATTAGGGTGCATTTAGACTTGCAAACCTTGATCAATCTTTTCTTTTTACATGATGAATCTATCTATTTCTACCCTTATTACATCCAAGGGCTCAGATTAAACTGTTGAGCACCTTTTATTCACTCTACCTAGCTACTTATCTGCCAAGATTAAACTGTTTGGCTAGATATTTATTCTCTAATCTAAAACATGAAATTGAAATATGACTAAGCCAAGTTTAAACAGTTTGAATTATTCATGAATTGTGGCAAAAGTTTCACAAGCTGCACACAATTATTTTATTACAATAGATGAAAAAAGTAGTGGCATTTAGACTTGCACACTTTCCTTGGTCTATTTTTGCTTGGGGTTCATTTCTTTCTCTTTTTGACCATTTTTATTCTTTTTACCCTTTGATTTTTCTTTTAGGGTATACCCTCTTTACATTTTTTAAAATTTTTTGATTTTTTGGTTTTTCAAGAATATGGAACACCTTTGCTCAAGAAAAAGGTTTGAACATATTCCATAGTTCAATCAAGACAATCATGAAAAATGACACCTATTGGTATAGGAGTCTAACACCGGCTCCACTTGGGGATGGCTTTTCCTTGTGAAAAGTCAAGAACAGCAGGTCAGTTGCCTCAAAATGTCTTCAAACTAAACCATGTAATCTCCTTCTTCTGATAGCTTTATTGTATATATGATAGTAAAACTTCTGAAGCTTAGGGCCTTCACTTCGGGCTTCAACTCCAGTAAGTTACTATCCACTCAAAACTTAAAACTTTGTTGCCCAGTTAGGAATTTTCTGCCTTGTTGCAATCCCAAACATGCATTTGCTATGGTTGAAAATCTTGAATTGAATATAGTCCTTTTTATGCAACCTGAAATCTGATCTGAAACTAAAACAACACACAAAAATTTTCAAACCAACTTAATGAAAAACTAGCTGAAAATTGAAAAACTAAAAAAATGCTCAAAATTCTAAGCTTATTAGCACTCATTTACCTACTTTAACCTACTAAAAATATTATTGAATCAGGTAATACAAAAATGCCAATGAAGCCAATCAAGTAGATGTAACAATAAATGGTTAACTTGATTTCTTATGATCAAAATTGGAAGTATGTTATGATCATGTGCCTTTATAATCAATGATATGATGTGTAAAGGCCACTTTTGATGTATTTGATCCTTATAGAGAAAACATGTTTGCAGATTTGAGGTAAAAATATTCTCCATATAATTTGCTATAGGATCATTAAAAGCATGATGTATGTTATTTACTTCTAGGCCTTCAATGACTAATTGTTCAATTGAATTATGAATATTAGACCATGAACTTATTTCTTCAGCCTTGTGTTTGAAAGAATAATCATCTTCAATATGCAAGTCAAAAGATAGTACAATTTCCTCTTGCTTTGGAGAAGGAAGATTTTCAAAGAATTCTTTAGGATTTCGGAAATTGTATGACTGAATTTGAGAATGCAAAAGTTTGATTTCATTTTCATAATTTTCAAAAATGATCTTGAGAACACATATTTTCAGTTTAGGAGAATATTTTTTTGATTTCAAAATAAGAAAGAAAGCTCTTAGAAAATCCTCATCAAACTGAAGTTCTAATATCTCATCCTTCAAAATAGCTAGTGATTGTTTTGTGAAATTATCAAAATTATCATCATACTGATCATATTTAGGCAAATCTTCAGAATAAGCAATGTCATCAATTTTAAACATTGGATCAGCATATTTCTCTTCCAACAATCCCAATACATCTTGATTATATTGGTAGCATTCTATTTGAAAGTCATTATTTTTCTCAATAGGAGTACTATCAAGTAATGGGCCTTTTTGCGAAGGTAGAATAACATGAGCATCAACTTGTTCTTCTGTCCCTTCATGGATAAAAACCTTTGTACATTCATCAACATTAGAAAAAGTAGAACCAATTTCTTCATTATGTAAATATTCTGAGGATGGTTGCATGTTTAGAAGCAAATTGATTTCTTTTTCGGTGAGGGGGGGTGGGAATCTCTGAATTCTTAGATTGAAATGACAATTGTTTTTTCCCTTATCTAAAAGTTGATCATGAGGTTGATTATTGTCTTTAACTCCATTCAAAACATTAAATGAAACATCATTTGTTAATACAAAGGGGTTTTGTGGATATTGATCTATCTCCTGACTTATTTCATCTTTGTTTAACTCCTCTTGATTATTATGACATTTAACCTGAGAATGAAAGTTTTGGACTTCTTCTAATAAATCTTCAGGAGACCAATTTCCAAAATCTTCATCAATATTTTTAAGGTAATTTATAAGATCTTCAGCTTGATCACAACAATTTTCAGCTAATGATAAAGATGGAAAATCTTCTTTGTAATGCTCAGAAAATACCTTATGAAAATCTTTTAGAGAAAACAAACTTGCAGGTTTGAGAGCTTCGTACCATTCCCTTGCTTTTCCTTCTAAGGTTCCCATGAATATCTTCATGAGGAAATCCTCATGCCAATCACCCTTCAATCTTGATGAGTGTATATGAAATTTAATGAGATGTATTAAAGGATCATTAATATTCTCATCTTGAAACATGGGCAGATTTTCACCCCAATTTACCTTTGGTAGTTTGTGTGGAAATCCAGGTATGTGATCTCTGCTCATGGGAGCATATCTTCGTTTTATTCTTGGATCATCTTGAAAATCAGCCATAATGAATGGCCACGATATCTGTAAAACCAAGTTAGATCCTTATATAAAATATAATACATATTGAGAACCATTCTTAATGTGAAAGAACATAATGTCTTGGATTAAGATCCAAGTTGAAAGCCAGATCTTTCCATATTGTTCTTTGAGGTTCATTCCTCCAGTGGAGTCTTGATTCTGAAATTGATTTGGAGTCGCCAGGTGGATGATTTTAACCTTTGTGTGTCTGATCCCTGTCCACCATCATAGATCAGATCTAAACCTGTAAAACAATTCTGAAGAAAAAGTTAGTTCTTCAAGAAACCAAATTTTGAATATTTTATGATTATTTTATTTTTTTATGAATTTTCAAAACAAATTCTATGATTTCTTTAAGAAATTTAAGATTTTTAATTAAAATTTTCTCAAAGATTTATTAAACTAGAGAGTCTGATTGAATGTTTTGAATCCAAAGTTCAGTTTATAAGCTAAACCAGAGATAGACTGAAGCAGCATTTATTTACTTTTGCAATTGCAGAGCAAAAGCAATTTCAAAGGCTACCTGGCTGATCTTCAGACTCTGTCCATAGCTTATAAATCAAACAATAGTATCAATAAAATGATTCAGATCCCCAGTATGGTCGCCACTATGTTATCACTCAGGTTTTCCTAGAAGTTGTGTAAGAGGGAAGTATACCCGAGGTAACCACAAACCAACCTTTTAGATGCAGAATCTAGCCAATCTGCATCCAGAGAGGGCTCTCTCTTTATGATTTATCTTTGTTCTTAGAAGGTTTTAGGCTAGTTATAGATTCAAGAGTTTGTTTTGGGAAAATGGTGGAATCCACAAACTAAGGGCAAGGTTGAGGGCTTTCATTCCATTGGGCTATGGAGTCAAAGGATGGCTTTACTGGATTTCTATTCTACGCACAAGATGGCTTTACAGGGCAAGATAGCTAGACAGAGAACAATCCTTAAAATTTAAAGTGGATGGGATGATTTTGAAGGGATGAAAGGCAACTAAGAATCTTTCACCATGTTCAAAAAAAGAAAAATGAGATGACTACAAACAAAGAGCAACGAAGAATTCTTTATTATAGTACTCAACAATGTTTAAATTAGCAAAGCAAGAGCATTTAAGAATTCATGCTTATAACTAATTCAGAGGAAAACATTAAGAACAATCACATCTGAAATCAGAGTACGATTAAGTAAATTCTGATTCAATCCTTTATGTAAATTATTCAGAAATGGACATAATGATATTATAAACTGATAAAAAACTTAAGACAAAGGGTAGAAAGACTTATTGAACTGCAGTCCAACACATGAATCCTGCAAAAAGTCCTGTACTTCAAATCGTCATACAGTAAGCCACGAATAAATTTCTCCAAAATGCTTTTATTCTAAAAATCTCAATGTTACAGCAGAGTAATAGAATCCACCCCAAATGTTTCCAAGAGTGGAGTATTTATACAAATTCTAAACTAAAATATCTTGAAACAAATATCAAAATTGGCTCACAAATCTCTCCAACTATTTTACAAAAATAGAACTTAATTAAAGGACACTCAAACTAATGCATCTATTTGGCACTATTTTGTATGGATAGGTGATGACAAAGAGGAGAATTCGAATTTGATCCAACTCTTAGTTGATGATGAGGCATCCAAGTCACTAACTGCTTCCTTTCTTTGTGCAATCTGCTCCAACAATTCTGCAAACTTTGGGTCCAATGATATCTTCGTATTTCTCAATCCGTAATAGATATGTAAAAAGTGAAAGAGGTTATTGTGGATAAATATGTTGGTGAGATAAACCTCTTTCACTTTCCTAAAATTCCTCTCCAGCTGTGCATAATATTCTCTGTAAAACATATGTGTAAAACAGAGTTTTACAGAGTCTGAAAAATGGCCTGTAAAGATGCGCATGTATCTCTCATTATAAAACCACTGTGCAAAAACTGAGATAGGTTTTTGTAGATGGGTCTCTTAGGAACAAAAAACCTCCTTCAGTTTTGTAAAATGTATTTCTAATTGGCCACAATATTCTCTGCAAAATGATGACTTGACTGTAATTTTCTGCAAAAAGTGATTTCCAACTTTGTTTAATATTTCCAAAACCATAATAACTGTTAGAAAAGTGAGAGAGGTTTTTGTAGATGGTCCTCTTAAGAACATAAACCTCCTTCAGTTTTGTAAAATTCATCTTTTATTGATCACAATAGTTTCTGCAAAAATATGACTAAAATATGCAATTTCTGCAAAAATGTTCCTTTTTGTTATGTTTTTTCATCTTTTTACTTTCTTGCTCTTTTGACTGTTTTACTTTCACTTTAGACAAAAATCACTATTGGTGAAAGTATTCTCATCTCTTTTTACCATTTTACTGCCTTCTGTATTTACTTTTACTGTTTACCTTTGACTGCTCTATAACTTCATTTTAACTTTCACTGACTTTTACCTGATACACTTTAACCACTGATACTCTTTAGCTGTTATGCTTTCTAACCTCTGTTTGAATAGATTTGATAACAATATTGGAGTAAACAAATCTTATGACTAGTATTAAGACTGTTTATCCAAGGATGTGATCTTCTGATTACCTCTTCAGAGGACAACCGAGTAGATTTTTCAAGCAATTTTTCCATAGACAAAGGAGTTAGCTCTTGATCAGGTTCAAAATGTAGCATTTTATTGATAGCTTGGGGAGTAATGGGTAAAAGAACACTCTGGTCAGGGGACATTACTGCTCTCTGAGTTGGATCATAGTTAGAATGGCAGTAGTGGATAATTTCTGGGAAAATACGGACTGAGGGGATGAGATATCTCGGGAAATTGGATTCCTACAACCCAATGACATCCAATCCTTTCAAATAATCGTCTCTGCAGCGACAATAACTTCGAAGGGGACTTTCATCAAAAACCAAGTCTTTAATTTGGAAGTCTTTATCCACTAATATTAAGTATTCTAACTCTCTGTGAGGGGCATTCAATGGAGTTATATTCAGGGCTTCCGGAGCTTCCATTTTGGTTCTTGTGTATTCAAAATGGAAGTTTCTGGGTTTTCTTCTCAGACCAGGCGCGATTTCAGTTTTAATGAGGGAAATTGGCACAATTGCAGTTTCGGGGGAACAATTCACAGTTCTAAACCTTAGGGAATGATCTTAGCGATAAGATTTAATCACTAATCCAGCGGAAAAAACAAGGAACACAGAGTTTCCTCTGAAGTTCAGAGCGCAAATAGAATAAATACCTGTTTTTGGAGGCAAACTGGGATTTAACAGGTATCAAGTGGTGGCAAGAGGATGCTCCAACACTGGTCCGGTGGAATTCTGGAGTGAAATCAGATAGAACAGTAGATTTCAGTGAAAATTTGAATTTCGTAGCGGAAGGCGCAGTCGCTTTCAAATAATGAAAATGACATAAAAAACACGAAAAATTGTTTTATTTCCAAAGTCAAAAAGGGATTTTTATTTTTTCGAGGAATGACGTCACTTCAGTACGGGCTGACGTGTGGCAGGGGTCGGGCGGTAAGCGATAATTCCTGCACCGCTTATGGGCAATGGTGGTATTGAGCGCGGAGGGAGCGATTCCATTGGGCGAGTGACACGTGGCCGGAGTACTATTCCAATACCACTGTGCCCCCGCGGGTTATCGTTCGGGTATTGGATGGCTAGCGGAATGAATGTTAGCCGTAGATCTCGTAGCGAGAGATCGGACGGTTGACAAGACGGGAAGGTGACGAGGAAGTAAACGGGGGTTTAATATGCGGGCCCGTCGGGTTTTTGAAATGATTATTGTTTAATTAATCACCCCGGGAGGCTTTTGATAGGCGGAGGGAGTGGTTATCAATTAATTCTGATAATTAATTAATCCCATGGTCTAATGAAAATTGGGGTTGTGGCAGGGTTTCGATTATGGTTAAAGCGTCGGGTGGGATGCCAAGTGGATGGGCCACGGTGGCATGGGGGTTTTTCCGAAGTTTTTAGTTTTAAAAATAAAATTTCGGGTTTATTCTTTTTGTATTAAACATATATATCATATGTTTAATTTTTTTTCATATATGTTTTTTTTTATTATATGATAAATTAACCGATATAATTAATTTACCATAGGGGCGGGAGTATTATATAACGATATATTTAACCAAAGGGCTTGTATAGTGGGTTTTTATTTGAATGCATGGGGAAATAAATACTTTGGCTAAACTTTATAATAGATGGGTTTTTTTGGATATGTATGTAAAAAGGAGTTATATACTTAGGACAAGGCACTTTCACTAGGGATTTAGTAAATAGAGTTAAATGTAAATATGACAAAGGGACAAGGGAAGTCAAAATAATTTGCACATCTAAGAAAGTGACAATTTCTGAAGTAAATTGCAATATTTCATCTTCAACACTTAAACTTAGAATAGTAAGTTATTTTGAGGAATTTTTATGGAATTTTGCATAATTTTCCTAAGCAAAATGGTATTTTACTTAGGAAAAGGTTAAAGATGAATGATTATAATGACAAATTATCTCAAGTACTTAGGTCTTTTTGATGATTAGGTCGAGGGTCCGGTCCCTCCAAAAGTCAAGGAAATGCCTTGAGCCCTTTTGATCTCCAAGTACCCTAGTACTTTGGGGGAAATTAGTAAAACTTTTGAGGGGAAAGTGATGAGGGAAGTTAATGATTTTGACTTTGCTTGCTGTGATTTTCCAGTGTATTTCCTGCTTTAGTATTTGTGATGAAAGTAAAGGATCAAAAACATGTAGCAGCATCATTCATCAGATAACACTTTGCAACACCATCTACCTATCCTATCTACTGGACACTACCATTTTCTCTTCTTTATTAGGGTGCATTTAGACTTGCAAACCCTTATCAATCTTTTTCTTTTACAAGGCTAATCTATCTAATTCTACCCTTGTTACATCCAAGGGCTCAGATTAAACTGTTGAGCACCTTTTATTAACTCTACCTATCTACTTATCTGCCAAGATTAAACTGTTTGGTCAGATATTTATTCTCTATTCTACAACATGAAATTGAAAAATGAACTAGCCAAGCTTAAACAATTTGACTATTCATGAATTGTGGCATAAAATACAAGTTGCACACAATTTGTTTATTACATCAGAGTAAAAAGTAGTGGCATTTAGACTTGCACACTTTCCTTGGCCTTTCTTTTTGATGGGGTTCATTTCTTTTACTTTTTGGCCATTTTTATTCTTTTTACCCTTTGATTTTTCTTTTAGGGTATACCCTCTTTACATATTTTAAAATTTTTTGATTTTTTTTATTTTTCAAGAATATGGAACACCTTTGCACAAGAAAAAGGTTTGAACATATTCCATAGTTCAATCAAGACAATCATGAAAAATGACACCTATTGGTATAGGAGTCTAACACTCGGAATTGATTAAGAGGTGGGAAGAGAGAGCCAGACAAATAGGAGCTAAACAGGATAATGTAGAACCCAGGATAGTGGAATCTCAACCTCTACAAAGTGTAGCTATAGTGACACGAGGAGGGAATAAAATAGGAGAGGATGCATGAGAAATGGACCTGATAAAGCTACTCAAACCTGCATCACCCAAGAAGGATTTCAGCCCAGACCAATAGAAGTTGTACTTAAAAGAAGTGCTAGAGACATTCTCATAGATAGAAAGACATCAGAGGATGGAGCTTCTGCAACCATATAGTGAAGGAGGAAATATAGTCCATACAAGCACACTTATAGAAGACTGGTTCCAAATATTCCTGAAAATTTGTTAACAATGGACAGATGCTAGAAAAATTCAAGAAAGATCTAGAAGTGGTCCTCTAAGGAGGAGTAGGACATGGAGACTTAGGTAACATAGCTAAAAAATATTTAAGAAGAGTAAAAAGACAGAAGAGAAGGACTGGAAAAGGGTTACACATAAAAACTCAAGATGCGGGATTCCAAATCAAAGACACAATGTTAGATCTAGGATTAGATGTGAATATTCTACCTAGAAAGAGATGGGAAGCACTGGGAAAACCTAAGCTTCCATACTCGCCAATACAAATTAGAATGGAAAATAAATATTAAATTGTACTAATATGAAGGCTAGAAGAAGTTGAGGTCGACGTTGTGGGAGTAAAAACCTATATGGACTTTGAGGTAATAGGTATCATCGGTGACAAGGATCCTTATCTTGGCTTGTTTGGAATAGATTGGTCCTTAAAAAATTACACAGTCATCGACTTAAAAAATGAATTGATGATATTCGAAGATGGTGATGTGCGAGTGGGTCAGCCATTGGATCTATATCAAGGACCTCGATATCTACCAGATGACTACATGAAAAATAGAATATTACATTAATCCTACAGAAGGAGGAATGGTAAGCTAGAGAAGTGTTTAGAGTTATAACGTAGGATCATAAGTGGCTTGGGATGATTGGAAGTAGAGAGGATACAAAATCAACACCAGAAGATGCGTCAACGTTCGTGGAGTCAACTGGATTGGTACAAAGGTAAGAGAATACCCAAGTTTTTCAAATATGCAAGCTATGAATACACTTATTACCAAAGTAGAAGACAAGGTGCTAGTAGAGCATAGAGTCCCTCTCATGGGCGTAGCACTACAATCCACTTCAACAAGTTGGTGGGCGACCCATTGCAACTCTCTCTCTCAATGGGAAAATATTTCCAGAGCATTAAGAAAGATATTTCATACGGCTTCAAGACTGCAAAAGGGGGAAAACTACGGAGGGAATTCTGATCACCTAGTACATCTAAATAGTTGTGAGTATAGTTGGAGGAAATAGGAATATCCAAAATATTTATGTGCACACAATTTCATACATTCACTTGACACCATTCTGCGAGCTTGTTACTTGACAAAAGAGAAGAAGAGAGGAACAGGTACTTGGGAAACAGTTGCGGAGAAATTTACTCAATGTTTCTCTTTCAAGGGAGACACAAACGAAGTTACATAAACCCTACAATAAATTAAAAGGTTATTTTTCTTCCCAGAGCTTAAGGAAAATGAAGAAATATCCTTATCAAAACAGAAATTTAGGGAATCAGTAGCATATAAAAGAATAGGTCGGGAGATAGACAACGATGGTTTAAAAAATATTTGAAATATTTGCTTTGAAGAAAAAGTAGGGGAATGAGAAATACAAGAGGACCCAGCTATTGAATAATTACACCTATTACCCCTAAATACAAAGAAGAAAAACATTGTAACCACAAAGAAGCCGAATATTTCATCCATCGAAGATTACTGGGATACAGAAACCACAAAATAAATATTTGACCTGGTACAGGAGTATGAAGACCTATTTCAATATTTAGTGGTAGAGTTCAAAGGAATCAAAGGAGATTTTGGGGAGATGCACATAGTCATAAAACCAGATGTGAGGCCAGTAAAGCATAGAAATTATCGCCAGAATCCGAGAGTAAAAGAAAAGTTTAAAGTAGAGATAGAAAAAATGTTGTATGCAGCCTTGATTTTTTCAGTTGAAGAAGAAGAATGGCTCAACCCAATAGTGATACCAAGTAAAAGGGAGAAATCTGAAATTAGAGTATGTGTGGACTACAAAATTCTAAATAATGTGTGTATTCATGATATGTTTCCAACTTCATTTAGTGACATAGTTCTCAAAAATGTAGCGGGAAATTTAGCATAGTCATTCATGGATGGCTTCTCAGGGTATCATCAGGTGCGAATAGCAGAAGAGGATACAACAAAAACTACCTTCACAACAGAATGGGGATCATATGCCTATCATGTCATGCCTTTTGGGCTAAATAATGCACCAACTATTTTTTCATGGATAGTAATAGAATCATTCAGAGACTATATCCATAAGTTCCTCGAAGTGTACATAGACGATTGGATGGTGTACAACTTACTAAAGAACTGTGCAACTATGCTCAAGGTAATGTTTGATAGGTTCAGACAGCTTCAAATTTCTCTGAATCTCAAACAGTGCATCTTTGCAGTACCCTTTGGAACTCTTTTGGACATGTTGTCTAGAAGCAAGGAGTATGTGTGGACCCCATGAAGGTGGTTGTAATTGTGAATATGGATGCACCAGAGAATGTAAAGTAGTTGAGGTCACTACTTTGACACGTAGGATACTCAGAAGGTTCATTCACAACTATGCAAAAATCATAACATCACTAGAAAAGTTGTTGCAGAAGACAGAACAATTCATATGGAATGATGAATGCACTAAAGCATTGAAAACGTTGAAAGATAAACTAGCAAGTGCACCCATTTTGGCCCTTCCAAATTGGGATAAATAGTTCCATGTCCACATCGATGCTTGAAGTATTTCTTTCAGGGTGGTGCTAGCTTAGTCAGGAGAAACCTCCATAGATCACCCAGTATACTTTGCAAGAAGGAAGTTATCAAGAGTAGAAAGGAATTACACAACAATAGAGAGATAGGCTCTTGCTATGGTATACTCTCTACAAAAAGTTTGTCGCTACTTATTGTGAGGGACATTCAATTTTTTCACAGATCACTCAGCACTGAAATATCTGGTAAACAAACCTGTACTGGGGGAAGAATATTTAGATGGCTCCTACTATACCACAAATTCACCTTCAAAGTAATAGTAAAATCGGGGAGGCTAAATGTTGGTCCCGACCATTTATTAATATTGGAAAATGGAGTAATTGGGGGACCAATTTATGACCAAATTCTAGATGCTGTTATTTTCTGACTAGAAGCCATCCCATATTATCTAGAATGGATAGCAACATACATGGCCATAGGACAATTCCCATCGAAATACACATCAACCCAAAGAAGACATCTAGTAGTTAAAGCAGCCAAGTATCAGCTCATAGTAGGGTAGTTGTATAAAATGGGCTTGGATCATATCCTTTGACGATGTGTCTTAGATCGCTAAAGAGAAAACATACTGTGGGAGTGTCATAGTATAGTTGCAGGAGGCCATGTCGGTGCAAAACCCACCACAGGTAAAATAATACATGCAGGATTATGGTGGCCCACCATGCAAAAATACAACAAATAATATGTAAAGAAAAGTGACGTCTATCAAAGAACAGGGTGACCATCACACCACGATGAGCTACCCCTACAACCTGTGAGGGTTATGCAGGAATTTGAGAAATGGGTAGTCGACATCATAGGACCAATTGAACCAATCACGCGACACTCACAGGCAAGATATATAATCACCGCAACTGACCACCTCACAAGGTGGGCAGAGGTGGCACTAGTAAAGGACTTTACAACAGATACAATAGCAATATTTTTTTTTGAGAACATCCTAAGTAGGTTTGACTGTCCAAGAATCCTAACAAGTGGTAAATGCATGCATTCCATTAATTCTACAATTAAATCAATGCTAGACAATTTTATGATACAACACCATAAGAGCAGCCGGTACAACCCTCAGGCGAACGGAACTGTCGAGGCTTTCAACAAAATCTTGGAGAAGGGGCTAACAAAGATATGAATTGATAACCGTGATTACTGGGATGAAATAATACCAGCCACATTATGGGTGTACATGACAACCATAAAGAGACTACATAATCAAACTCCATTCCAACTGGTGTATGGGAAAGAGGTAATAATACCAGTCAAGTTTATCATACCAAGCCTCTTAATTGCCTCAAGAACACACATGATAGAGGAAGACTCCATCTCTACATGTCTTCATGAGTTGTAGGAGCTTTAAGAAGATATGTTTTTGGCAGATTTCCATCAATCAGTATAGAAACATCGACAAAAAGCCTAACATGACTGCCACATCAAGCACAAAGAAAATTCTATTGGTGGAAAAGTACTACTCTATGACAGCAAATTCTAGAATTTCCTAGGGAAAATCAGAATGCACTGGATGGGACCGTATTATGTCATAGAGACAAGGGACTCAGGCATGGTCAAGCTAGTGCAACTAGATGGAGAGATACTTCAAGGATGGGTGAATGGCGCATGCATGAAATACTATCATGAGTAACCAATACAATCCTTCTAATTTTAATAACTCTCGCATCTGAGAGAAGTAAATGGATTAGAGTAAATAACTCTCTCACAACCAAGATGATCCATAAAATATTTTATGTTTTGATCATTTTAGTCCAGTAGAGTAGGAATCCTCAATAATAAACCCACAAGTTGCACAAAATCAACAGTGACTCTGCTGCAATGTGGAGACCACATCGCAACCGATTATGGTCGTGGTGAGAGTATAAATTGTTACATAGCCTAAGTGTGTCAACCATAATTCACTCATAATAAGCCATCATAGTGTTTTCAGTCTGTAAGATCATCTGAATTTGAAAAATAACTTCCATAATTAGTAACCCCCATATCGTAATAAATTTTTCACATTAAGCCATAATTATTTCCCATCATGTCTACCCAACTTCCGAAGCCATCATCAGCACTGTCATATTCCACCTCATCCTAGTAACTAATCACATGATTATAGCCGCAGGGAAAGAAAACAAGAATTAATTAGTTATGGTGTTGCATCAACATCATTCGTGCGAGTAATACTATTTAACTTGCATGAAGGAGGAACCAAAAGAATGCCATAAAATTCCAAGTTATCAGAGCAATAAATGGCTATAATGATAAGACTGATTCCAATAGCAGGAGTTCAAAAAGATAGACCAGTAGCAATAATTTTGGTATACAGCAGAAGAAATAAAATGATGAAGGTGACTACTTCATTGGTCAAGCCCAAGCTCGATGAAATAATTCAAAGGGTGGATTCATTGATTGGAAAATATGACAATGACACACTGATAGATAATGACTTCACGGTCTCATTCCAATTCACAATAATGAAAAGGTAGATGTACATTGAAAATCATGTAAAGGAGGGAGGATGTGAAGCAGCGAGGGTGCACCCAGACTTTATAGGCATCTAGAGGTCAAGAATCCTACACCTCAGAAGCCTTCTAGTGTTCAGGACATCAGGAGCGGCAATGCAGTGCACCAAGTTCCTAATCATCAAAATTCAGAATGGATCATTGTGGCTTCGGAGGGAGATCCCAATTCATGTGGAGGATATACATTGACTTACAGAGTTATGTGATATAGGAAGCGATGTGTCATTGGCCTTCCAAAAAAATTCTAAGAGAGCTAAGAAGGTGGGGAGTTGTGACTACTACAGAAAGTATGAAACAAGGAGAGGAGGAAAGGGAGCAAAAATTGATCTCATCAAAAGTGCAATTGTAAAATTCGCTTACTACTTGATCACTAGGAAAACTATGAGGCATTATACAAAGGGGGAATGCACCCTTGACACAATATCAGTTGCGGAGCATTGCATACAAGGGGAATAGCTAAATTGGTGCATGTTCTTATTACAGGAGATTTTTGTGGCTTGCGAGGACAACTACAAGTGGGCCAAATGATTTATATATGACCATATAATCATTTCTCTCCCAATATGGAAATGGAATCCACAAAGAATCAGGCTACTTGTAGAGATTACTGAAAACCAACCAATGGAACTAAGGTACACACCATGGAAAATATGAGGGGATCCAAGTACCAAAGATTTAAACGAAGAAGCTTTTGCAGAGTAGTACCGACAGATAATAGATGTAGTTAAAAGTCAGCAAAGAGTTCCAAGAATCCTATTGGATAGATACTTCCCTCAGATTTGGTTTGGGGTGTCTCATAATAGAGCCTATGTTCAACCAAAATGTGTTGATGAAAATAATTTCCATAAGAATCCATTGAAGTTCCAAATAACGGAGGAGGTGTTCCATACAGAATTTTCTTCATGGCCAGCAGCGACAATGAAAATTAGAAGTGGGATCCCAGTTTACTCATTTGATGTGATGCTCCCTAAAGAAAATCTGGGGGAGACACCAACGAAAACGGCACAGAGGGTCTCCCAATTACAACTGCGACCACTACTGGACCAATTAGACACTCGGGTCAAAGGTTTCAACAAGGTAATAGCAACTCTTAGCACCAACTCTATTGTATTTCCCAACTTTTCTGAATTTCAGACATTGAATTTTGCATCTTCATTCACCACCAACCCCATCATAACCACATTACCATCTACCACATTCCACTCCCACTCACTACGCACCATCACTCCACTCTGCCAAACCAAGCCAACGAAATCCACAATACCAACACCTAAACGGAAAAGAGCCCGAACCATGGGATCTGAGAAAGTGGTCGATCTCACAGGAGAAGACCAAGCCCAACCAATAGTCATGAGAATTTTAATTCAATAAGAGCCAGAGGTCACCACTCAGACCACCTCTACGTTAGCAACATTTGATCCATCATCAGTTCTTAACATACAAGTTTAATCTCCACCCAAAATTCAAACTTCATCACCACATAGATCATTCACATCCAAAGACCACCCCACCCACACTTCATCCACCTCCAAAACCATCTCAGATCTGATACCACCAGGAACTTTAATAAATGTTGAAACCGAAGCATAATTTAACTCAGGTATAGATGGAGTACTAGAGGTTAACCAAACCACAGTGGGGTAGCGCACCTTTTTAGAACTATTAATCCATGAAGGATCTAACATTTCCGATACAACACCCACTGAAATAGACCTAAACCCATTCCAACAATCCAACTTATTGTCACAACATTTCATGCCATCCACCAGTCACCACATCCCTAAATCTCAACTGCCACATCAAATTCAACCCATATCCCCATAGGGACACTATGAATGATCAATTTCCAATGGGAAACCACTTAGGGAGAGACATCCAAGCCAAGAGATGTCGAGTAGTGGTGACATGAAAAACTGGCGACCCATACAACTTTTCAATTTCATCCAGATAATAGCTCGGCAAGAAGAAGGTCTACACAACGAACTCTTACAGAAATTTGAGGAGCAACAGAAACAAGTTATTGTGCTTACTGATGAGCGTAATCAACTCCACAGTGAGAAATATAGCCTATAGCAGCAGCTAGATCAGGTAACAAAGGTCTTCAAAGACCTATGTTTGATAGTCACTTCCCTATATAGCAGCACAACCATAGATATTTCATCATGTTTAATGGTCGAGAGATCCATTCGGAGAAAAATGGCATGCAAAATCCTAGACTGAGAAAATCAAGAGCTAAGAGAGGCACTTGCAGCATGACCAGTGTTACTAGATCCCTCTACAGTGTATGCCGAGAAGGTGCCAGAAAGGAAGAGAGATCTGGAGCATGAAGGACACACTTGGAATGACATTCAAGCAAGCATGCATCTTGCTGGAATAGCTCCATGAGTGTTCCAATTAACTAACAATGAAGGCTCAACCTGTTTCGGAGCAATTGCAGAAGATCTTCTTCGAAATAAAGGGGACCATAGATTCGGTCAGATGCACTCAGCTATATAACCAGGTAGACGTACACAAAACATAGATTTAGGCCATCGAGGAAAACTCAGCAAGGACGAGGCAAATTCTCAGGGACCTATGACAGCCTATGAAAAAAAGGTAGAGGCAATTCAACAACTGGCGTCTGAGGCCGAACCGAAACTCCAGGAAGTGTTCAAAAAATTGCCACAGCGAATGCACGTGACTAATGTTGATAGAGTCATCACTAAGACAGAGCCTGTGATAATGGTATGGAAATAAGCAATAAATTAGTTCACAGATCTCAGGACAACAACAATGAGCAAGGTTCCCAAGTTGGGGCCTTTGTTGAAAGAGGGAAAACAAAAACAAGAAAAGACGTAGGTGGAAGCAACAGGGGAAGCTATGCTGGCATCGGAAGTCAACAAACCACTAGAAGTCGTGATAGCAGGAGAATATTGACTCAGGACAAGTTAATAGAATGTGGTCGGTTCCTGTGGGGGCCTTTGTTTTGGACAAGTCAATTTTGGAGTTGCGGAAAACCTGAAGATATGTTGTGGAGCGCAATCAAGGTATGCAGGGATCTGTTGTGGTTGCGGAAAACCTAGAGGAGGGTGGTAGGGCATAAACATATGACAACACAAATGGAAAATACAGGAGATAATGAATAAGTAGTAGAACTTCCAGTGATGAAGAAGAAACATAAGGCAGTGGATTGCAAGGGAAGAAATGAGTAGAAAAGGGGCAAAGACTGATAGTGTCAGTTGGCAAGAACATATAAGCATGGAAGAAGCGACTCCAAGGATAGTTAGTCAGGGAGAGGCTGATAGGAGACTAGAGCCTACGGAGAGCTCTACGGAGCCGTATGTACTGAACTGAAATGTATTAGACTCTGCAAAGTATGTTTGTACTGTTTTGAGCCAAGTTAATGGAATCAAAGTCATGTTGTGTTGTGTGTTATGGATTAGTTGATGCTTGGTTGTTCAAGGTGTATGTATGTCTATTTTAAAATTTTAATTTGATACTCTAAATATGAATTGATGAATGATAAATTGCTTCTTAAGGTTGAGATATATGAATGTATTTTGTATGCACATAAGAGATGACTTGCGTTACTAATCTTTCCTCGATGTCAATGATATATTCTCTAAACTCAGTAAGGTCATGACATGCCTCGCGTGAGACTCCTTGCTCCTTCGAGTAGGGTGAAAATTCCTGCATTGTCCTAGACTACAGCGGAAACCTTGTTGGCCTCATGCTTGAACCTGGGTCTTTCCCAGAGACCTCATTTTTCTCCAACAATTATCATCCACTGTATTATGTTTATGTTATTTGTTATTTATCTTCATTTCATTTGTTGTAAATGAGTTTTAAAAAGCTAATTAACTCATAATTTTATCATAAATGACACATAAAATGCTACACATAAACCCCTTCACAATTAATTAACTTGAGACACATTTTTAATACTAATTAGGGAGCTAGCCTAGCAAAACTAGTTTTCCCATATTCATAGCAGAAAATTATAACAAAAATTTCCTCACTACCAAAGTGAACCTTGCAATGGTCGGTGGTGATAACTGAAGGCATTACTTACTAGTTATTGACAACCCATGCTCAAAGCTGACATCCATTGATGCATCTTGTTTCATCATCCAAGCAATGAATAATTGGATTAACCATATTATTTCAAACGTCCTTGTTAATCCAAATATTCTGCAAACAATTCTCTCTCGTGTTCAATGAGTTATGCCATAGCAGGTAAGAAGGTGCATGAAATTTCTGAAGGACCACCTTCAACTTGTAAACATAAAAAAATATCGATCATCTAATGCAAGAATAGAAATGTCTTCATGTTTGATTCTTGATCAACATTTCGATGGATCATTTTACAGAAAATGTGGTAGTTTTAAAATATGTCAAAGAAGAGATTGAAACATTGTAATCCATGTAGTTAATTTTTCAGAAATGTAGGGAAATTATTCAAAATTCGCATTTGTTGGAAAAAAAAAAATCTCTTGGTCATTCTATTATATTCATTCTCTCTCAGGTGAAACTAAATTCAAATGGTAAAGGGAGGGATCAATGTTCATCAAATATTCAAAATCACATTGGAGTGGAATTCATTATAACATTACAAAGAAAAATATTCTCTAGAAATTTCTATTATGTTCATTCACTTAGGTGAAACCATATTTAAATTTCTCTAGAACTGTTCGCTCCATCAAAATTTCGTTCTAGATGAAACCACATATAAATAAAAACAAAAGATTTGCATGTGCTAATTTTACTTCTTTTGGGAGTTTTTCCATGAGAATGTGATTCTTAACTGCTCATATTTCTTGGACCCTCCAAAAATATCAGTTGTTTAATTGATCAATCATATGTCATCCTATTGTAGCTAAATAATATGGTCACCTTTAGTATAAAAAAATAACAAAATTTGGTCTTGATATATGTTACAGTTAACTGATTATAGAGATTTAAGAAGTCTTACAAATAAATTGTATATACATTACAATTAGCTGATTATATTTCTTTATGAAATCTTAAAAATAAATGATATGATGTATACATTGTATCAATTCTTCCTTTGGTTATGATGTATACATTGTATCATTTTTTCCCTTAGAAAATCTAGGTTGTGTCTGAACTTAAACTTTCACAGCTTCAAAAGTACATAGAGCAACTACAGTAATTAGTTATGTAGAAGCACTCAATGAAAGGAGGATTAGGGTCTTCTAATGCTTGACTTTATCTGGGCCAACAACATCATAGTATAATTTGTTGAAGTAATCGTAAAATCCAAACCTACAACCACCTTGGAAACCATAGCCAAAAAGCTTCCCTCCTCAGCCTTTTCATAGGCCGGATGGACCTTGTTCCCTAAATATAACACCAAGCCCAAAACTTTTCTATATTTACTAGGATCAACTTACATGTTGACTTTCAACATGTCTAATGGAGTGGTGACAAGGTGCATGGTTCCAAAACTAAACATTCCACCAACATCACAAGACACATAATATCTCAGGTTGAACATTCTGATCCCCTTTTCTTCCAAATGTCCATATATACACTGATAAATCATATTTTCACCCTATCATATGCCTAACCTTTTGCCTCTGCTCAACCAATCAAAATTCTTCTACATGGATAAGAAAAAATCCAGATTCTTATGGAAAGAGAACCTTATCTTACGTAGTAACATTTTAGAATTTTTATTCAATATTTTAAGAGATGACATTAAACTGAAATTCCAAGATTTGAAACTTATCCTTGGTTCACCAGTGCACTTTCCACATGTTTGGAATGTATTGTAAATTACTCTCAAATTTTATACAATCTCCACATAGATTTTACATAGTTTACAATGCATGTGTTGCATAAAGAATTTAAATCTAAGAAGAGTTAGTCATGCCAAAAAAGATAATTTATTTATTATTAATATTTTAAAATATCTATTATTAATATTATAAAATCCTTAGACAAAATCTCTCAATGAGATTGCATCTCAATTTATTCTTCTATTCTCCATCAAGTCATGCAATTAGAATTTGTGAAGCCACAACATATAACCTACATGGGTATTTCCTTGGGATCAATGTAGGATAAGGTGTTCTCTTTCCATCACGTGAAAATAGGTAATCTCCAAATATTCTAGAAATTCTAAATAGGTTTTGACTTTTGATAATACTACACAATAATGAGGTCATATTGATTTTTAATTTTAATTATTTTACCGTGCACAACTAATTAGATTAGATAATTGGAAAAAAAAATACTCTATGGAGTCTAAATGTGCATTACACTTATGTCCGGTTGAAAAGATAAATTGAATGGTGATTTTGGCACTGATCCCATTAATATAGAGCATAATAGTTGTGGCACTAATCCTATTAATATAGATCACAATATTTATGTCCAATTTCTTTTTTGATCCCATTATATATATATATATATATATAATGGGATCAGAAAAGAAATATATATTAAATTTTAGAAATGTGAAATGGAGCATGCTGATGTATATTAGAGTTTGCAATATTTCTTGGAATAAAAGTTGTCTTCCTAGAATTGCACAAATAGGTCACTAAAATGTTAGGCTCTAACTATGAGATTATCTGTAAAAATGGTGGAAAATACATAGTGAAGTAGGTTCATCAATAATGTTCAATAGATGTTGATATAGTGCACATGATCCACTAGTGATAGGATGACCCACATGCACATCCCGGATACACTTGGGAGAATGATGACCTCGATTATCAAGGGTGTATTTTTTTGTTTGGGATTCAATATTTAAATCTAGAGTGTTATTTGAATGAGTCCTCTACCATAACATGTCACTCTAAATTTCGAAAAACATATGAAAGGATTGGTATCGATTCTTTTAGGAAGGTAGGAAGATGATCATCCACATATTTGTGGCTAAATATGGAATTTTCCAATGGCATAAATAGGAGATGATGAAGCCTATATGAGAATTACAACCTTTACCCATTCAAGCCTTTCTCATGTGGACTGAAATTTCTATGGACTTCATTATCGGGTTATTGAAAGTAGGAAACAAATTATCATGGTAGTTTTATATTTCATTTTCAAATATGCTCACTTTTGTGCCTTACAATGTCCATTCAAGGCCTCCACTGTAGCACATATATTCATGGAAAATATTTTAAAAATCAATGTTGTGCCCAAATAAATTTTGATTTATGATGTGTCCATCATCACTAGCAATTTAATGTAGGAATTATTTTAGCTTCAAAGTATTGATTTGAATCTCAACATGACGTATCACTGCAAAAATGATGGTTAGACAAAAGAATTCTGCAATATGTACATTTTTTTTCCTTGGATTGATATATCTAATGGGTTTGGTGGTTACTCTTGAATGAATGGTGGTACATTGCCACCTATCATTATGGTACTCAAATGAAACCCTTCGAGGTAGTCAGTGGACAAAATTCCTCATCAATGATCTCCTACTTACGAAGCTTCTCTAAGGTTTAGGAGGTTGAAAATACCGTGGTATCTCAGGTTAACATTCCTTGTACCCTCAAGGATAATTTTTTTTTCGCCCAAAACAAAATGAAACAACATGTTCATTAACATGCCTTTAAATGCCACTTTGAAGAAGGGAATAAGGTGTTCCTACATCTCTAAATCTATAAGCCGTTAGCCTCTCTCACAAAAACAATAATAAATCCAAACATAAATTAATTAATTAAATATTCCAAGTTAGGAATAGATGCCTAACTCTTGGGTTGTTCCTCAAATATTGGAGTTTGTTTAGTAACTCCTATCTTGGCGGGTTTTTGGTGAGAAATTATCTCAACCAAAGGAGTCTAAGATAGCACGGACTATCTTAGACATTTTATCTCATCTATTTAAATTTTAAACTAAACTCTTTTAATAAGAGAGAATGATGAGAATGCCATGAGGTTGAAGCCTCTTTTCCTCCATTGTTTTTGTCTGGTTCTGTATCTGTGTTTTCTGCAATCTTTTTTTTCTGAGTTGATTTCATTTCTAATATGTGGTATGAGAGCTTACAGTGTGTTGTGTTGAGGACCTGTTGAGAGATTTGTTTGCTACTGTGTAAATCTTGTGCGTGTGGCTGGGTGCAAAGTTTGAATGCCGAAGAATCTATGAGAATGGTGAGATAGAAGTTGTAAAGTCCGAATTATTGTATACAGTTTTTACTATGTATGATCGAAGGAGATATTGGAAATGAGGGACCATAGTTGATCGATTCTCTGCGTGCAAACCCAAGACAACAACTGAAGGTGGATTTTAATGGTGGTATGAATCTTTGTTATTTTTGTTATACTAAACTACCGAGCTATGTGCATTTGTGTTTCTGGAATACTTGTTCTGAGTTTATGATGAGACATACAATTTTTGAGTAGTATTGTGTTTGAAGGCTCGTATGTAGATCCCCAACATATCTTGATCTGAATTTGAATTCTCCCGAGAACACTACTGAAATATCAAGAACTGTTCACGCAACATAGCCCTTCATTACCACTGAAACGATGTAAACATTGTAACAAATAGGGCTTCCAATACTGAAAATTGATGTTTAAAACTCAACGAATAAGCCATTAATGCCCTAGTTCTGTGCATGATAATCCCCCATTTAGTTCTGCGTGGTGTATTCACCCCTGGTGTTTTCTGAGCATGATACATCCCTCCATGATGGTGAACTGAGCTTGATTTACTACGTCTGAAATTATTCAATTACAAAGAAAAAGTCTGCTTGCTTTATCTGCATGTGCTATTATCCAGTTGGGTGCTTCGAGCTCTTGGAGAAAATCAAGAAACGGACGCCGCTGAGGATTTTGATCTCTCGATTTTTGTTCTCAACATAAGTCTCGTTCAATTCAAACACAATCACGTTGATTTTTTTTTGTGTGTTATGGATCAAATTTCTCTTATCTGCAATGTGTTCTACAGGAATTGGGTCTCAGGAATAATCCAACTTTGAAGGCTTTTCATTTCAGTCGTGTAATTCTAAGTACATCTTGAGCTTTACGTTGAAATCTTCCTGGTATCGAATTAAGTCGGATTGGTCCCTATGACGCAGCAACCTGCGTGGAGTCTAGCTATAGTTTTGTTGGTGTTTTAATCTACCCAGAACCCGCGAAGGAGATATCTAGGTTGTTAAAGAAATGGAGTCTGTAAGAAGAGGAAGAGGTGAGAGATTTCTCTGAGCGATGACAATACTGATGGGGTTGTTTTTTCCTACAAAACAGAGACATCGAGAGAGAAATATGTAGCAGCAAGGTAGATGAAACATATTAATTAATTAAAACCTGTGGTATATGATCAAGTCCTACGCCTGTTGTGCCAAATTGCTAATCCCCACATGTAGATGTTGAAAATTTCCGACTCGTATAATCGCATTCGCATGACCGTGTCAAGTGCTTTGCTGGCTGATATTTGCGAGTGGATCTACATTTCGATGTTGCAAATATGCAAGTTGTTGCTACTGATTTTTTTGTTCATTTCTTGAGATCCTGTAGATTATTGTGTGTGGTCTAAAATGATCAAATCATACTCAAATTTTATTGGAGGATTGCAACCCTAGTCCGTGCATTGAGTTGTGCCTGCAACTACAAGTTATTTAGAATGTTATTCGGAGCGAATAAAATATTGCATGCAATGGACCATAATTCAAAAGAAATAAAAGAAGCAGCAGAAGGAGAAGACTGGTAGAAGAGAAAAGTCTACTATGTTATTTTTGTATGAGAGATAAAGTATATTTTTTTTATGCAATGTTTTTCTTGGATTAATAAGGGTGATGTTTTGAAATTTTTGAAGAGATAAGTGTGCTTCTTTTAAGTGGAGTAATAAGCTGTAATTTGAAGAAATAAGGTGTGAGCGATTAGTGCGCACAGTTTTTTGAAGACATTTGTTTCCATAGTTTGTGAGTGTGAAATTCTCATTGTTTGAGAAAGCTTCAGTGGCAATGTTGTAAAAGATGAATGGTTGATGATCTCAATACTCAATAAATATATCATTTTTTGGTGATTGTGTCCTAGATGCACCCAAAATTGAATAAGGGGATCTTAGGTACACCATGTGTTTTTGAGATGGTGCATGTTTTTATGGCTTCATGTTGTTGTTTTTGATTTGTGTCTAGTTGTGACACATCAATAATTTCATTTAATATCACATACATAAAGTTCAATATCAGCAAGCATAACACATGTAATGAAATAGCTGCAAGATCAGCACATGCATTTGCACCACTATAACATATAATCAAAGATTGTCCACTTCGGCATTCTACATCAACAATCAAATTCACTTAGTCAAGTTAACGCATTTAAAAGAAAATTCTACATCAGCGTTCTTGAAAATCCATTTCAGAACTTGTAATCAAATTCATTGTTTTAAGTGAATCATTAAAAATTCATTGTTAATGAATTTTTAAGAGAACAAGTGAATCATTAAAGTCTTTGTAATATTTCTTGGGTGGATTTTCGACAGTGTTTGACACCCTTCACACAAAACAAGTGAGTGCATGAGTTTTTAAATCAAACAAGCAACAAGTTCACATCTCCTACAAGCGAGCATGATTATTCATTCAAGTAATTTTCTTCAATATAGTACTAAGATCAAACCATCAGGCGAGCCAGCGTGAACCATCAAAGAAACCAAACGAGTTAAAAAAATCAAGCAAGTTGAGATCAACATCAAGTGAGCATGGCTATTCATTCAAGTGAGCGTGAAGTTATCAAGAAAGTCAAGTGAGTGCTTAAAAAAATGTGTTTATCATCAAGTGAGCGTGAATTCCAGAGTTTAAACAAGAAAATTCTACAAGTCTAGCAAGTGTTCCAAGTAAGCGCAGTAAGCAACAAATCAAGCGAGCGTGCCATTCAAGCCACATTCAAGTGAGCCTGTCATTCAAGTGAAACAACTCAAAGTATGACATCTACAACAAGAGAGCCTGATTTCAATTGAGAAAGTTTAGATGGCGCAACATATTCAATTGTTAAAAATTCTTCACAATTTTATTATATGAAGTGATGAAGACAAGGTGCACATTAGCAAAGACACTATTGTTGATCTTTCCCAGCATCTACACCAAACACATGAAACTATTTAGTTTCTTCAACTAGAGTCACAACTTCAAAGGATTGAATTGCAAGAAAAGAGTGATACTTTCAAGTCTTTGAACAATACAGATGATAAGTCATTCATTCCAACAACTTCAAGTGTTGAAGTTGTTCCAGTTCTAATTTCTTCCAAGCCCATCATCAAGCCATGGGAAGAAATTCAAAATAATAAGAGTCGATGAGGCTTAGGATATGTCAATGATGACATCACCTTGGATATCCCAGATTATTCCAAGTTAATTAAGTTCGTTAGTGCAGGATTTATTGCAAAAATCACCTCAGTAGATTCTGAGAAAGTTGCAAAAAACTAGCAATGCCCACCACCCAAAGTTGCAGACAAACATAATTGCACGGAACCTGAATTTGAAGTCCAACTGACATGTTCTCATTGTCAAAGAACTGGTCATATGGAAGATCAGTGTTTCGATCTCCATCCTTGTCGCCATTGTGGCAAAAAAAATCATTCCTCAGAAAAATGTCGCAACCAACAACAATCAGCCAGATTGAAGATACATTATGAATGGATCGACCCTTGGAAATGGTCATCCACAGTCAAAATATTGTCTCAGTTCTACAATCACATACACTCACACATAGTGCAGCCAATAGTGAAAATATGATGGTACTCTCATGCAGTTGAATGGGGAAGTACACCAGTGTAAAACTCCTACACGTAAAGGGGGGGAGATCAGGAATAATTTCCAAGAGAAGTGTCTCTCCTTTAAGTTGCCAAAGGGGGGAAAATGTCAATGAGATTAATAGTGGTTGTCAGACTAAAAGTCTTGACAAGACCAGAAAAAGCAGCTAGTGGGCATATTTAACAGCCAGTGGGCATCAACAAATTTTCCAGTGGGCAGTCGACAGCAAAGAAGCAGTGAACAGTTTTCAGCACAGCAAAAGAAACAGTGAGTTGTTTTTGACATCATTAGCTGGTGGGCTTTGAAAAAATTTTGTCAGTGGAAAAAGGATGTTGATTTCATGTAAAGGATAGATGGATCCTTTTGCAACTTGGCACTTGATGGAGTTTTCAAGCGAAATTCAGAGATGAATCAGACATACAGCTGACTCATGGTCTCTTCAAATTGTAGTTTTTCAGCATCCAGCTTTGGCGGTTTTTCAGGCAATGTTTTTTGAGGATCAACATGAGAACTTGGAAGATGGTTCCCCATTATTATTTTGGATTTATCATTGAAGAGGGGAATGCTAGCCTCTCTCACAAAAACAATAATAAATCCAAACATAAATTAATTAATTAAATATTCCAAGTTAGGAATATGTGCCTAACTCTTGGGTTGTTCCTCAAATATTGGAGTTTGTTTAGTAACTCCTATCTTGTTGGGTTTTTGGTGAGAAATTATCTCAACCAAAGGAGTCTAAGATATCACGTACTATCTTAGACATTTTCTCTCATCTATTTAAATTGTAAACTAAATTATTTTAATAAGAGAGAATGATGAGAATGCCATGAGGCTGAAATCTCTTTTCCGCTAATGTTTTTGTCTGGTTCTGTATCTGTGTTTTCTACAATCTGTTTTTCTGAGTTGATTTCATTTCTAATATAATAATATATCAAATGTATTTCTCTGATGGCTTAAAAATTGGACTTTCCTAGCCATTTTGAGTTCCAGTCAGTTTTTCATGTGTCTTTCTTGAAGGAAGTGGTTGGGTCCAATTGCAGATTTCAATCTAGCCTTCTCTAACTAGATGAGAATGTACCATTTGGTTGCGACTCAAGGCCTTTTTATAAAAACACAAGTGTTGTATTTTCTAGTGCATTATCATGGAAGTATTGATATAATGGAAGGATACACAACCTAGAGATGCTACATGGTAACCAATAGATATTTTCTGCAATTTTTTTCTTTTCTAGCTTTGGGGACAACATTTCTTTGTAAGATGAAGGTCATGGTGGGGTCCCACCCTATCTCCCCTTGCTAGGAGAATAGCTTGATACTTAATGTATTAGTCCCACAAGGTGGTAGAGTGTGAAATCAATAAATGGAAGTTGAACTTGTTAAATAATCTCTACTAGTATATTACAGTAAGTGGGCCTTGTTGAAGAAGGTCCACTAGATAATTAAATTAATTTGTCTCTCTAAATATATGAGTTCATCCCTTCCTATCCATTCTCAAAAGTATCCTTGTAAGGTTGTAGTGATGAATATGTTATTTTCATGTTGATAAATGAATTTTTATTAATGACATCATTGGATGTTGCATTGGTTAGGGAACATGATGTGTTGGTTAAGGAATATAATGGACCTTTTCTTCTCCATTTATCTATTTTGTTCAAATTATTTCTCTACTAGTTTATGAGGTAGATGCATATAGCTTTCTTGTAAATCTGTTATGATTGCACCTGGGGTCATTGTGATAACTATGAGCGAGGAAAACAACTAGAAGACTTGTTGGTGGAGACATCCCAATCCATGGTGAAAAGATCATTGTTAAATAAGAATAGCATTATGTTGGTTCCCTGCTCTTCACCAACTTGATATGATTATTTTTCTCCTTATAATCATGGATTTTGGTATATTATGGGAATCAAAGTGTGAACATTAATTCTGTATAATTGGGATACATGTATTTTCCATGTTATTATATTTCTTGCTGCGGAATAAAAAATTTATTTAATAATATATATGTCACGTGTGTACTTTTACATACTTCTTATTGAACCCATATAAACGAATTCAGTAGATACATATGTTTCTTGAAGGAAATCAGTGATCATGTGTGTGTGTATGTGTTCACTTTACTATTTTGTTCATATTTTGATTGTTGATTTCAGTTTTATACCTTCCAGGTTGTCTAGATGCTTTAGTCATTTGGTTATGTAATATGTATGCAGCTAGTATTGCCTATTATTTAGCTAAGAAGCAAAGGACTAAAGCACCCAATTAATGTTACTAGTGGACCATGTAGAGAACCTAGCTAATGTTATTTTCTGCAATATGTCTAAATGTTGTTTGTCTTAATGTCCATGACTCTAATTTGTCTCTCCTTCCAGGGTGCTCAATATTTGAGGTGTCTATATGCTATTATGCAATTATTTCCCACATTTTTAAAATTTTTTACCTTCTTTTGAAACTTGAAAGCTAATTATGAACATTCCTAGAACATTAATTTGTTGTAGATTACATATGGTGATCCTCCTTTCTGAGTTGTTTATCAGTGGAGTGGCATGTTGGTTTTTTTGAGAATCTTCAACGTGATGTGTTGAATGCTAACTTTATACGCTCAATGTCAGTTTCTAATATGTTCCATGAAGACTTATTTTTTCTTTGTTTTCCACCTAGTCTCTAGTTTCTATCTATCTTTTTACTTTAACAATTGAATCACCATGCCTTAAAAAGAAACTGATATTCTCTCAGAGGAGGATACATTATCATATAAAGCTAAATTGTAGCCCAATGGAATGAATGGATATGTAGAAGATAAATGATACTAGTTAGCCCAAGATTAAATAGAATAATGGGTAAAAATTGGCACTCATTGGGTGATTATCAACTTATTCTTTTATACAAGGGAAATGGTAGGATGTGCCTTAAATTTTCTAACAATAAACCTTTATTCATAATTTTTTTTTTTTACTTTGATAAATTTTAAGATCTATCGTATGTGACAATCTTTAAATATTCCAATTTTATTCCCTATACTCCATTATTTCTTGGTTGAGGAATCAATGTAGCTAACATTTTAAAGACCACACAGAAACAACTTTAGTCGATGTCTTTGACAAAGACATATATTATAAAAATAAATGACCGGAACCAATTGCATAAAAATGAGAAATAAGATAAAATAATCTTATTAATGTCCAATAGAGGACTAAGGAATAGTTCAACGGTGCTAGAGAATATGACTAGTTGTTCATCGATTATGGGAGTGTCCATGACACTACTAAATGCTAAAAAGCTAGAAAAAAATGAAATATGTGATAAATAAGACAGACGAAAGATTTATTTCTAGTAATTTAGTCATTTTCTTATAGCTTGATACCTACACTAATATTGGTGTTAATTAGGGTCACGTTGATGCTAATTCTTTACAAGAGAAAAGTTAGAGTGTATAGTTTAGCTTTAATTCCTTGCACTTAGCTAAATCAGCCTGAGGATTTCCCTAATTTTCCTAAAATTGCATGGTTTGGATTCTTACCTTTTAATATTTTAGAGAATTTTTCTTATGAGTTGAGGAAATCCCTGCAAATCCTCACCAAAAGTATTTATCTTTTTTTTTAAAATGGCTTTTCGAAGCTGTCTTGATGACTTATATAAACAAAGCAAGGATTTTTGACCTTGTTTGTATTTCTCATATTTTTTTCTCTCATATTTTAATTTTTGTATCTTCATTTTCTTTTGATAAAAAATGCCCTTCAAAATTTATGTTCTTTGTATCTCTAATACAATTGATTTTATTCAGATTTTTTAATTTGGAATGACTAAGTCAGGTCACTTCTACAATCCTATTTTTTTTTGGAGAAATAATTCCACTCACTTTTAGAGTGAGGAAGATAGTTTTTTGTCAATTCCCCTCAGATCCCCCACCCTTCCCCCGCCCCCTCCCCCCCCACACTCCAAATTCCATGGTGGAAGGTTCTAATATCCCTTTTTCAGGATTTGTTGCAATAGGGTCCAAGGGGACACTGTATAAGGAAGCTCATGCAAAAATAAGTTTAAAGGGGGCTTGGATCCCCTTGTTAAATCATTAAACATTTCTCTTCCACAAGTTGAGCCGAAAGAAATGTCTCCAGATGGGTTGTTCAGATCTCCCCAAACTAGGTCCCTTAGAGAATTCTCAAAGAGAGAGCCTCCAGTAATACATGAACACAATCATAAAATATACAATTATGAATATACCATAAGAGGGAAATTTCATGCAGCCAACATTATATTATTATATCAGCAGTAATATACAATAAAATCATGAGGGACAAGCCACTCAAGCTATGAGAACCACTCTCCAATGATCAAGCAATGAAATACATGAGTTGCTGCAACTACACAAAATGCAAGAGAGCAGTGACTACGTTGTCTCTATGAGAGTAGAAGCTGTTGAATATATGAAAAATGGTAATGTGTTTGAAGGATACAAAGAAATTCCAAGAATGGAAAGATGGGCCCCAATACAAGATTTCTAGTCAATCTAGGAGGGATTGCTAGAAATACCGGATAAAAATACAATGTGACAATTAACTGCTAGGGTTAATATGTCACTCCAACAATGAATACATATGATGAGGCTATGGCAGATCTGAAATATGGATTTCCCTCCTCCAATGGTGCTTTTTAGTAGAAGGCTGATCCCTCTACTTAAGAACAATCCTCCCGATGAGCTCTATGAACTCTCCCAACACTACCTACATGAAAATAATGCATTTCCAGTCCTAGACTACAATGTGAGAGATGGTGAATGGTTTTCCTAGAGCCAAAGATCTGAAATTATGCCTGGGAGTCTCCTCTGCTTCTCCTCCAAAGAATATACTAGATCTCCACCGAAGAAGAAGCCAAAGAATGACTCTATGAGTTCCTCTGTTGCTGCACCCAGAAACACAACATTTTTTTCCCAACAAGAAAATGTTGTAGCTGCAGGAGGAATCTTGGAAAAATGTAAGAATGAGGAAATGGAGCTCGAAACCCTCTCCTTCCTTGAGGATGAGGTAGGGATTCCCGACTAGGAACACCCTAGTGCTCAAGAACACTACAACCTTGCTAAGCAGCCCAGGTATGCAAGTCTAAGCATACCATACAAAAATGATAAACCAATAGCATAATGAAAATGGGCTGCCATATCCTCCTTATAAAGAAAATGAACTCTTCTCACCATGGGTCCCATCCACACTTTCCACCTAGCTCATGCAAGTGAAGCCTCCTCTAAAACTGCGCTGCCTTGTCATGGAGATTCTTCCTCTTGGACAGTGTTGTTGACATAGTCAAAGATGACGAAATCAAAGTGATCCTGATCATATTCACACCCTTAGGTGCTTAATCTAGGTGCTTATTCACCCTCCTTTCACATAGGGAGTGTTATTTCTCTATCTAAAGGGTTTAATGGGTCTCCTTACCCATTTTATTCATCAAAATACAAATATGCAAACTGTAATGTTCCCTTTAGCTTGAAGCTAAAATTTGGGAACATTACAGTCCTCCCCTCCCACATGTTGCTTGTCCTCAAGCAACTGCATAGGAGAACAAAAATTCTCCCCCTTTTGTTTTATGGCTTCCTCATCAATAATCTCCACCACTGCTCAAAATATCCTGCAACAAATCTGTCCTCCAATGCTTCCTCCCAAGTATGCAAACCAAAATGGTGCACATCATGGAAATATAGAAGGTGTAGGTGGAAACCTTCTTGCTAGGCTATAGCCTCCTCAAGGTAGGAGTGATGACATGCATGGGAAAATTTTGTCCCCAATGATGATCCTCTCATCCATGCTATCATCCAAATAGAAATCTCAACCCTTGGTTTGTGCAATGTGTTGGGGCTGAATGAAGAGTTGGGATTTTGATTCCCAAAGTTTTTATCCCTCCATTTGTGGTACATATGCGGTTGCCTCTGTATTTGGGCTGAAATGGTAGGGCCTCCAAGAATGGCCCAAGCTTCCCCATCAAGAAAATCAGCCATGAAATTCCCCCTCAAGTTCTCCAAGTGGTTTTTCCCACAATAAGAGAAAAGTAGCAGTGTGGCAATCATGGTTTTCCCATGGTGTCTCCTACAATATAAATCATGTGCAATGGGGAGAGTCATGTTCCCAATGGGATGTCCCAATATATACAACACTCTCCTGGTAGTCCTCCCTGTGAATGTGCAAACATCAACAATACAAGGAGGCAATATGCAATGAAAAAAGATTTCATAAGACAACTAGAGAGTGGGTCACTGCTCCACTCATGGGACCAATGTTGTGCACCTCTTACCTACATCAAAAATAAAAACAACAAGTGCTTTCCCAACCACTTGTTTTCTGCCACAAACATCTCATAAGGTGAAAACATGAAAGTACAAATCGGTGCCAATGGTGCACACCAAGAAGTATGTGGCTTCCCCCACAAACCATCATGAAAATAGCCACTCCCATTACTACAATGGGCCACAAGTACATCATAATAAGGATCATAAGAAGATGTGATCATCCTGAGCTCATCAAGATGCCCATATAAAGTAAATAAAGGTGAATCAAAATGAGAGAATATACCTTCTTTACCATGTACTTTGGTCCTTGAGCTGAAATGGCTCATCTGAATGCTCTCCCTCACCTCCAATGAGTAGGGAAATGGTTGTGAAAACCTTTATAAAACCATCTGGGCTATGCATATCTCCATATGTTGATATAGATCATGTTGTATGCCCTCCCAAGTGCACTCCTCTAGCAAGGCAAAATATGCATCAAAGTGTGTAGAAATTTGAATAACTGATATATTATTCACCGAGATTCTCCTGATCACACACTATTTTAGGTTCATGCATAATACAGAATCTCTTCTACCATTGATCATCACATGCGAAAATAAAATCAATTGCATGCATACATTAAAACCACAAACAATCACACATATGAACACATTATTTAATGGGAAAGCTTAAAGCTGAAAACCCCAACTATCTGTATATTATATGTCATGGAGATCATGTAACAATCATAGTACAAAAGCTCCTCACAAGCTCTCATGCACACACTCAATTGCTACACACTATCAAGCTAGATCTAGCAAAACACATGCTCCAATCTTTTGCCACTTGATAGCCAGCCTCTATTGCGTAATCAATGCTATGGGATGGCTTCATTAAATAGATAAACCACCTGGCTTGTACTGCGCAATCCTCATGGGCTTCTCCACCTGTCTGTGTGTTGCAAATAGCAACTGTATAGTCACAACTGATAGTTAACCTGCTCTTTCACCTATTTCTGCACTGGTCTCCACTGAAACTGTCCATGCACTGAAGTTAACTGATGCATTCTTTGGTTGATTAATGAGTTTATAATTAGTGAATTAATTAATAATTAATTCACACCACTCTCACTAATTGTATCAATTAGTTAAACTGAATACAAATAGCTCAACTATGTTTAGATTAGTTAAACTGAATACAACTCCACTAACTTCCTGAATCAACTCCACCAAACTCTGTCACATGAGTTCTAACTGGAGTATCCATGCAATAGCTCCACATAACCCTTAGGAATAGTGTAATTCCTTCTTTCAGCTCGTGTGCCACATCTGTGCACTTAACTGAAGTGCTCCAAGAGAATAAGATAATGTTTAGAGTCTAAATATTATTAAGAGATAATAATATTTGACATCTCTATTTTTAGGCCTTCAATCTAAGGAGACATTACGATGTGTCTAAAAATAGAGGTCCATCTATTTTTACCAACTCGACCAATCATCCATAAATAGCATCCTACAACTCATAGACCATGATCCATATGTCTAAAAATAGACATAGTCTAAAAATAGACTTTGCGCCAAAAAATAGCCTGCGGCCCACTTAGTGAAGGTGACTTCATTTCACTAAGGTCCATCATCTTATTGCATTTTCAACACTCCCTCTCAACAAGATATGGATTATCTGCAACCCCTATTCTGCCTCTGTGGTATTCGAATTTTCTCTTGGTGAGCGCCTTCATCAAGATGTCAGCATCCTGATCCTCCGTGGGAATATATGAAAGTAACATGATTCTCCGTTGCACACAATCTCTGATATGATGGTACCTGATGTCGATGTGTTTAGATCTATCATGAAATACTGGATTAACTAAGAGTTTGATGCAACTCTGATTATCACAATATATCACAGTAGGATCTAAGTGTGAACCGAACAACCCAACCAGGATCTTCCTCATCCATATAGCCTCGCATGCAACCAAACTCGTTGCCATGTACTTGGCCTTCGCTGAACTGAGTGCCACAGATCTCTACTTCCTTCTGTACCAAGAAACTGCTATCGAACCGATACTGAAAATCCCTCCAGATGTGCTCTTTCTGTCCGTTGGGCTCCCTGCCCAATCTACATCCGTGAAGCCACATAGCCTCACCTCATCCGACTGTCTATACCACAATCCATATCTCGATGTGCCTCTGAGATATGTGCCTCTGAGATATCTCACTACATGCTTGCCTGCCTTCCAGAAGAGCTTGGTTGGCTTAACCATAGCTTGTGAAAGTTGGTTAACTGCATAGCATATATCGGGTCATGTATTGACCAGATACATAAGCGACCCCACCAACTGTCGATAAACAGTGGCATCCACTACCACCGCTGAAGTAGCATCCTCCATCCTCCAACCACCAGGAAGAGGAGTATCAATAGGCTTGCATCCATGCATGTTGAACTTCTCCAGTATCTCCCGGGCATACTTACCCTAAGAAACAAACAGTCCACCACTGCACTGCCAAATTTCTAATCCCCGAAAATAATGAAGGAGGCCCAAGTCCTTCATCTCAAACTCTTTTGCAAGATCCTCCTTGCATGAGAGTATCAACAGCTCATCACCTGTCAAAATCAAATCATCTAAATAAAGTACAATGATCAGCAACTTACCCTCCACCACAATCTGGTATAGGTTAGGATCCGCCTCACTCTTGGAGAATCCGTCCAGGTGGAAATAACTGTCTATCTGGTAATGTACCAAACACCGAGTGCTGTTTAAACCACTCTGATGCTCTCTTCTGCCTTTTTCGACTAAGCTGCTGAAGATCTCGAAACCTTCGGGCTGTCTGTCTTTACCTCCTCATCAATGAATCCATTGGGGAACGTGGTCTTCATCCATACGATGAATGTGCCACCCCATCTGTGGCCCGAAGCAAGAATCATCCATGTGAAGAAATACCTTGTGACGGTGCAAGGTCTCTTTGAAGTCATAATCGATCCCCCTCGATCTAGCAGAAAACCTCGGCAACAAATCTTGGCCTTGTCTTCTCCACACTCCTGCAACAATTGCTCACCCATGCTTTGTAGATCCATCTCGACCACCACTAATTGACTCGACCTGCGGAAAATCTCATCTTGTTTTGTTCGTAATCGAATGTCTTCCATAACGCATCTACCCATGCGGGATCCTCCACAGCTCCACAACTTCCTCGAAGAGGTGGCTGCAATGCGACCACTTACTCATGATACCACATCATATCCGGAGTAACTATGAAATTGTGACTATCTCTGTACGTTGTGATGTAGGTGTCTCGGCCTTCTCTACATCTTGAGCAGCGCTCGACTTCTATGGTGCGCTTACTGTCCTTTGATGGTTAGTGTTGTCGGTGGTCTCTTCCACTCCATGAACCTCATCTTGTGGCTGATCCACATCCTGAGACTCATCCTTGGGAACTAATAGCTCCTCATCTTCACGTACGGTGTGGCTCCCTCTCGGTGAACACTTCATGGCTTTCTCCCTCATGAAATTTACAGTATCATCGCACAACCTTGATCACATTGTACAGCAAAATATCATACACACGATAGTTGGTGGGGCGTGTCGATGTGCCACAAATATCGCCTATCTTAAATTCGACTCCAGCTTCTTCCTGGCATCCTTCGTCACATGAATGTAAACAGGTGAACCAAAAATCCTCAAATGGGAAATATCAGGCTTCTTACCAGAAAACACCTCCTTGGGTGTACTCATGCCAAGTATCCTGTGAGGACAACGGTTCTGCACATATACTGCAGTATTGCATGCCTCAGCCCACAAGTGTATGGGAAGGCCCTGATCATGCAACATCACCTGTGCAGCACCCATGATCGTTCTATTCTTTCGCTCAGCAACCCCATTCTGCTCTGGGTTATGAGGTGCTATGAGCTCTCTTGGTTCATATTACACTTGCTTTGCAAAAAGTCCTTGGATGCATGAGAATGAATTCACCACCATTATTAGCTACAAACCTTCACCTTCCAGAATTATTTCTCAACCGGGTGTAGCAGACTCACAGAACTTTGAGTATGTCTTGCTCTTCTTCTACATGAATAAGATCCAACACTTATGAGAAAAATCATCAACAAATATCACATAATACCTGTGCTTTGCTGTCGAAGCTGCTGAGAAAGGTCCATGCACGTCTGTGTGAATTCTCTTAAGGATCGTCGTGGCGCGACTATCCTTCTCGTGAAAGGTGTCTTTCACAAATTTTCCCAAGGTACATCCCTTGCACTGATATGACTGTGAAAGAGTACCCTTAGGAAGCCTAGTATAAATCTGCTGCAGTATCTTCAAAGCTCCATGGTGAAGGTGGCCCAATCTTCGGTGCCACAACTCGCCATCATCCTGGCTCACCACTCCTTCTGCCTTGCCTGCCATTTTTGCGCAGCCATCTACCTGCAATTGATAAAGGCTCTTAACTTGAACCCCTATCCTTCGGGTCTCACCAGCTACCTTACTACGTAGGAAAGCCTTTCCCTCACTAAAGACAACATCATATCCCTTGTCTTCTAACATTGCCACAGAGATAATATTCTTCTTCAATCTTGGAACATGCATCACTTCCTTCAATCTGAAGGGTTTACTAGACTCCCTCTCAAAGGAAATGGTACCGATACCGGTCGCACTGTATCTACCATTATCGCCCATCTCGATGTGCACTCCAAGATCTTTCTCATCCAGATCAGTAAACAAATCTCGATCTCCTGTTAGGTGAAAAGATGCACCACTGTCAAGAAACCACACGGTCCGTCTTCGGTGAGACCAAGCATGCGATCAACGAAAAAATCGACTCAAACTATGGGCTAATGCTGCCTCTCCATCTACCGATCCCAGTGACTGTGGCCACACAACTATGCCTTGGACAATTAGTGGCGTAATGTCCGTGTTGGTGACAGTGAAAGCACTTCACCTTGGACATGTCCTGCTTCTTGCCTTTCGCACCAGATTGAGAATATTTCTTGCTCTTCCCCTTATTTTCTTTGGTAGCCAAAGCATAGTTCTTTGATGAAGATCTATCCCTGGTACTCCGCCTTATCTCCTCTTGCACAAGATCCGACCAAAGTCGCTCCCATCCTGGCAATTTCTCCCGACCATTGACAAAGTCCTGATAGGAGTGCCAACTCTTCAAAATCCCAAGGAGAGCCAAGCTCACCAAGTCCTCATCATCAACAGTCACTCCCACACTTCCTAGCTCATCCCTGCATTGGACGAACTTCGTGAGGCACTTGGGCATACTGTCGCCTTTCTCCATCTTTATGTTCCTGAGTTTGTCCTCGAGCACCAACTTCCTCTGGTCGCTCTTGCTTTGGAATAAATATGTCAAAGATTTCCACATCAATAATGGAGAAGCTTTCCCATGAAGGCTGGATACTATGTGATCCTTCACGCCTTCCAACAGAATCCTTCGACACTTTGCTGTCTTCTTTTGCCATGCATCAAGTACGGCTGCATCACTAGAAGTAGGCTTTGGAATTTCTGCATCTATGAACTCCTTCAACCCATTTTCATTTGGCACCGCCTCCATCCTGTGCTTCCATGCAATATAATTTGAGCTGCCCTCAAGGGAATACTCCAATCCCAATCTGTTGAAAGACATCTCAACTTTGACACCAAGAAAACACTGCTGCAAATTGGAATTCCACCAGCGCAAAACTCAACCAATTCAATGTTTTGCAATTGCTCCAATGATCAATATCGCTCCAATACCATGTATAAATTTGAATAAATGATATATTATTCACTAAGATTCTCCTAATCACACACTATTTTAGCTTCATGCATAATACATAATATCTTCTACCATTGATCATCACATGCGGAAATAAAATCAATTGCATGCATACATTAAAACCACAAACAATCACACATATGAGCATAGTATTTAATGGGAAAGCTAAAAGCTGAAAACCCCAACTATCTGTATATTATATGTCATGGAGATCATGTAACAATCATAGTACAAAATCTCCTCACAAGCTCTCATGCACACCCTCAATTGCTACACACTATCAAGCTAGATCTAGCAAAACACATGATCCAATCTTTTGCCACTTGATAGCCAGCCTCTAATGCATTTTCAATGCTATGGGATGGCTTCATTAAATATATAAACCACCTAGCTTGTACTACGCAATCCTCATGGGCTTCTCCACCTATCTGTGTGTTGTAAATAGCAAATGTATAGTGACAATTGATAGTTAACCTGCTCTTTCACCTATTTCTACATTGGTCTCCACTGAAACTGTCCATGCACTGAAGTTAACTGATGTATTCCTTATTTGATTAATGAGTTTCTAATTAGTGAATTAATTAATAATTAATTCACACCACTCTCACTAATTGTATCAATTAGTTAAACTGAATACAAATAGCTCAACTATGTTTAGATTAGTTAAACTGAATACAATTCCACTAAATTCCCCAATCAACTCCACCAAACTCTGTCACATGAGTTCTAACTGAATTATCCATGCAATATCTCCACTTAACCCTTAGGAATAGTGTAATTCCTTCTTTCAGTTGCACGTGCCACTTCTGTGAAATTAATTGAAGTGCTCCAAGAGAATAAGATAATTTTTAGAGTCTAAATATTATTAAGAGCTAATAATATTCAACATATCTATTTTTAGACTGGAAATCTAAAAATAGATTCCGCCCAATATGTCTAAAAATAGAATTCCATCTATTTTTTCCGACTTGACCAACCATCCACAAATAGCATCCTGCAACTCATAGAACATGATCCATATGTCTAAAAATATACATAGTCTAAAAATAGACTTTGCGCCAAAAATAGCTTGCAGGCCCACTTAGTGAAGGCGACTCCTTTTCATTAAGCTCATCATCTTGTTGCAATCTCAACAAAGTGCATAGCTAGAAAGCCCTCATGTGCTGCATGCAATAGTTTCTCCTTGAGACTAGAAGCTCTAGTCAAGAAGACCCTGCCATTGGTATAGATGACCACCCTATAAATCATGGTCCTATCATCTCCATCCGGTTCATCCAAAATCATGCATGCACCTAGATCCTTGGAGTACTCTACCAAGAGTTGATACCTTCAACCTGGATCTATTCTCCTCAGAGATAGCGCTGGTGATCTAGCATGTGAAGCTCCCCTCATGCTGTTGCCTGCTAATTTGACATCTCCCATGCCAAAGCCATCCTCCAAAATGCTGTCATGCCCATCATGTAGCTGATCATGCTCAAATAGTGATGATGTCCTTTGGAAGTAGGCCTCCCATGAGAAGTTGTCATCCAAAAGGAATCCCCCAAGCTGGGCCAAAGTAGGCATGAGTGGCCTCCATCCACTCCCATGTGTGAAAGAGTCCTTCCTCAAAGGAAGTATCCTCTATCTCTCAAAATCTATGGATTAATCATCCTGCGTCATGTAGATGATATCCTCCATCCTTGTAGCAAACTCTGTCAACACAGTATAACTAATGAGAGTGGGTGATACTGAAAATGAGAGAATGTCTCCCTCCTCCTTGGGTTTACCCCAAACTCTCTGCACTGTGATGGACTCCTCCAATGTCTTCACCTCTCCGGAATCCAAGAGTGGTGAACCAAATGACAATATGCCCCTCATCAACTCTAGAGCAGGTGGCCTCCAAGGTGGAATGCCTCCATATAGTGAGACATCTAGTTCAGAAGTGGACTATATATATGAGTGGACTGATTTTTCCCTCTCTTCACTACACTGTATAGTCTCCTCCTCTGGTGCAAAATATTTTCAGAATAGATAATGGTGTATCAACCCTTGATGCTGATCCTTTTCTTCCTCCTCCATCTCACAATCCCCAAAAACTATTGCATATGGCTCCAGAATTGTGCCTTGGTTTCGACATGTTGAAACATTTGGAACTCCTTGCAAAGATACAAGGGCTCCTATAATAGAAGCAATGGCCCCCCTTTCACCTCCATGTGGTGATGGATCTCCTCCCAATGGGACAGCGCTATTAGATCTATTATGCTTATCCTCCCTATCAATAATTAAGATTACCTCATCATTAAGGAGAGACACTAGATCTTGGTCATATCTTGAAGGAGGTACCTCCATGACTTCAAAAACGGAAGAAGGCCCTTCACACAATGGGGATATTTCCCTTAACAAGCCAGCATACATGTTTACATCCCTTTCAAAAATATGGAATGGAGTTTGTTTCACGGTTCCCTCCAATGCATGCAAAGTGTTTGATGTTTTGATACATAGAGTTTCATAGTGATTTTCATCAAATTTTCTCACTATCCCTTTAGTGATTCCATAATATGATTCTACATTTGCATGATAACATGAAATATAATTTTGAAACCACCAACCATGAGTCATACCTTTGAGTTGCAGTGCTACTCCTCCCATGACCTCATCTTCTTCCTCCATTCTCCCTGCAATGCAAGTGGGAAATGAACTACGTTGTGGATCTTCATGTGTGGTTGAATGCTCACACCCAGTGTTGTCACAACTACGTCTTGCTTCATCCACAAACCCTCTCAGAAAATCTTTCTAGTTTTCCCTTTCTATCTCTTCAAGGTCTTCAATGATACCCTCCATGGTTTGGAAAAGAAGAAGGGAGACCTTCTCTTCTGTCATTACTATTCTCTTGTTTCCTCTGTAATTATTCTCTTCTTGGAGATAAGCTCCTCTTTCTGATAGCATTAAATATTGTGCACATGCTGAGCAAAGATTGATGCTCTGATACCACCGTAATATCCCTTTTTCAGGATTTGCTGCAATAGGGTCCAAGGGGACATTGTATAAGGAATATTATGAAAAAATAAGTTGAAAGGGGGCTTGGATCCCCTTTTTAACTGATTAAATACTTCTCGTCTAGAATTTGAGCCCAAAGAAATGACTCTAGATGGGTTATTCAGATCTCCCCAAACTAGGTCCCTTAGAGAATGCTCAAAGAGAGAGCCTACAGTAATACATGAACACAATCATAAACTCTACAATTATGAATATGCCATAAAAGGGAAATGTTATGAAGCAAAAATTATATTATTATATCAGTAGTAATATACAATAAAATCATGAGGAACAAGCCACTCAAGCTATAAGAACCACTCTCCAATGATCAAGCAATGAAATACGTGAGTTGTTGCAACCGCACAAAATGCCAGAGAGCAGTGACTGCGATGTCTCTATGAGAGTAGAAATTTCTGAATATATGAAAAATGGTAATGTGGCTAAAGGATACAAATAAATTCCAAGAATGGAAAGATGGGCTCCAATACAATATTTCTAGCCAATCCAGGAGGGATTTCTAGAAATGCCAGATAAAAATACAATGTGACAATTAACTACTAGGGTTAATATGTCAGTGCAAAAATAAATACATATGATGAGGCTATGGCAGATCTAAAATATGGATTGTCCTCCTCCAATGGTGCTATTTAGTAGAAGGCTGATCCCTCTACTTAAGAACAATCCTCTCGATGAGCTCTATGAACTCTCCCAACACTGCCTGCATGAAAATAACGTAGTTCCAGCCCTATACTGCATTATGAGAGATGGTGAATGATTGGAATAGAGAAAAAGATCTGAAATGATGCTCGGGAGTGTCCTCTACTGCTCCTCCAAACAATATACATGATATCCATCGAAGAAGAAGCCAAAGAATAACTCTATGAGTTCCTCTGTTGCTGCACCTAGCAACACAACGTTTTCTGCCGAAGAGGAAAACGTTGCAACTGCAGGAGGAAGCTTGGCCAAATGAAAAAATTAGGAAATGGAGCTCAAAACCCTCTCCTTCCTTGAGGATGAGGTAGGGATTCCCGACCAGGGACACCCTAGTGCTCAAGAACACTACAACCCTACTAAACAACCTGGATATGCAAGTCTAAGCATACAATACGAAAATGCTAAACCAATAGCATAATTAAAATGGGCTGCCATCTCCTCCTTAGAAAGAAAATGAGCTCCTCTCACCATGGGTCCCATCCACACTTGCCACCTAGGTCATGCAAGTGGAACCTCCTCTAAAAAAGCGCTACCTAGTCATAGAGATTCCTCCTCTTCGAAAGAGTTGTTGACTTAGTCAAATATGACTAAATCAAAGTGATCCCGATAATATTCACACCCTTAGGTGCTTAATCTAGCTGCTTATTCACCCTCCTTTCACACAAGGAGTGTTATTTCTCCATCTAGGGGGGTTTAAGGGGTCTCCTTACCCATTTTATTCATCAAAATAAAAATATGCAAACCGTAATGTTCCTTTTAGCTTGAAGCTAAAATTTGGGAACATTACAGTCCTCCCCTCCCACATGTTGCTTGTCCTCAAGAAATTGCATAGAGAGAACAAAATTTCTCCCCCTTTTATTTTATGGCTTCCTCATCAACAATGTCCACCACTGATCAAAATATCCTGCAACAAATCTGTCCTCCAACGCTTCCTCCCATGTATGCAAACCAAAATGGTGCACATCATGGAAATATAGAAGGTGTAGTTGGAAACCTTCTTGCTGGGCTATAGCCTCCTCAAGGTAGGAGTGATGACATGCATGGGAAAATTTTGCCCCCAATGATGATCCTCTCATCCATGCTATCATCCAAATAGAAATCTCAACCCCTGGTTTGTGCAATGTGTTGGGGCTAGATGAAGAGTTGGGATTTCGATTCCTAAGGTGTTTATCCCTCCATTTGTGGTACATATGGGGCTGCCTCTGTATTTGTGCTGAAATTGTATGGCCTCCAAGAATGGCCCAAGCTTCCCCATCAAGAAAATCAGCCATGAAATTCCCCCTCAAGTTGTCCAAGTGGTTTTTCCCACAATAAGAGAAAAGTAGCAGTGTGGCAATCATGGTTTGCCCATGGTGTCTCCTACAATATAAATCATTTGCAATGGGGAGAGTTATGTTCCCAATGGGCTGTCCCAATATATACAACACTCTCCTGGTAGTGCTCCCTGTGAATGTACAAACATCAGCAATACAAGGAGGAAATATGCAATGAAAACGAGCTTTCATAAGACAACTAGAGAGTGGGTCACTTCTCCACTCATGGGACCAATGCAGTGCACCTCTTACCTACATCAAAAATAAAAACAACAAGTGCTTTCCCAATCACTTGTTTTCTGCCACAAACTTCTCATAAGGTGAAAACATGAAAGTACAAATCGGTGCCAATGGTGCACACCAAGAAGTATGTGGCTTCCCCCACAAACCATCATGAAAATAGCCACTCCCATTACTGCAATGGGCCACAAGTACATCATAATAAGGATCATAAGGAGATGTGATCATCCTTAGCTCATCAAGATGCCCATATAAAGTAAAGAAAGTTGAATCAAAATGAGAGAATATACCTTCTTTGCCATGTACTTTGGTCCTTGAGCTGAAATGGCTCATCTGAATGCTCTCCCTCACCTCCAATGAGTATGGAAATGGTTGTGCAAACCTCTATAAAACCATCTGGGCTATGCATATCTCCATATGTTGATATCGATCATGTTGTATGCCCTCCCAAGTGAACACCTCTAGCAAGGCAAAATATGCATCAAAGTGCATCGCTAGAAAGCCCTCATGTGCTGCATGCAATAGTTTCTCCTTGAGACTAGAAGCTCTAGTCAAGAAGACCCTGCCATTGGTATAGATGACCACCCTATCAATCATGGTCCTATCATCTCCATCTGGTTCATCCAAAATCATGCATGCACCTAGATCCTTGGAGTACTCTACCAAGAGTTGATACCTTCAACCTGGATCTATCCTCCTCAGAGACAACACTGGTGATCTAGCATGTGAGGCTCCCCTCACGCTGTTGCCTGCTAATTTTACGTCCCCCATGAAAAATTCATCCTCCGAAATGCTGCCATGCCCATCATGTAGCTGATCATGCTCAAATAGTGATGGTGTGCTTTGGAAGTTGGCTTCCCATGCGAAGCTTTCATCCAAAAGGAATCCCCCAAGCTGGGCCAAAGTAGGCATGAGTGGCCTCCATCCACTCCCATGTGTGAAAGAGTCCTTCCTTAAAGGAAATATCCTCTATCTCTCCAAATATATGGATCATTCATCCTGCGTCACGTAGATGATATCCTCCATCGCTGTATCAAACTCTGTCAATGAAGTATAACTGATGAGAGTGGGTGATACTGAAAATGAGAGAATGCCTCCCTCCTCCTTGGGTTTACCCCAAACTCTCTACACTGTGCTGGAATCCTCCAATGTCTTCACCTCTCCGGTATCCAAGAGTGGTGAACCAAATGACAAGATGCCCCTCATCAACTCTAGAGCAGGTGGCCTCCAAGGTGCAATGCCTCCATATAGTGAGACATCTAGTTCAGAAGTGGACTGTATATATGAGTGGACTGATTTTTCCCTCTCTTCACTACACTTTATAGTCTCCTCCTCTGGTGCAAAATATTTTCAGAATAGATAATGGTGTATCAACCCTTGATGCTGATCCTTTTCATCCTCCTCCATCTCACAATCCCCAAAAACTGTTGCATATGGCTACGGAATTGTGCCTTGGTATCGACATGTTGAAAAATTTGGAACTCCTTGCAAAGATAAAAGGGATCCTCTAATAGAAGCAATGGCCCCCCTTTCACCTCCATGTGGTGATGGATCTCTTCCCAATGGGACAGCGCTATTAGATCTATTATGCTCATCCTCCCTATCAATAACTAAGATTACCTCATCATTAAGGAGAGACCCTAGATCTTGGTCATCTCTTGAAGGAAGTACCTCCATGACTTCACAAATGGAAGAAGGCCCTTCACATAATGGGGATATTTCCCTTAACAAGCCATCATACATGTTTACATCCCTTTCAGAAATATGGAATGGAGTTTGTTTCATGGTTCCCTCCAATGCATGCAAAGTGTTTGATGTTTTGATACATAGAGTTTCATAGTGATTTTAATCAAATTTTCTCACCATCCCTTTACTGATTCCATCATTTGATTCTACATTTTCATGAGAACATGAAATATAATTTTTAAACCACCAACCATGAGCCATACCTTTGAGTTGCAGTGTTGCTCCTCCCATGACCTCATCTTCTTCCTCCATTCTCCCTACAATGCAAGTGGGAAATGAAATACGTTGTGGATCTTCATGTGTGGCTGAATTCTCACACCCAGTGTTGTCACAACTAGGTCTTTCTTCATCCACAAACCCTCTCAGAAAATGTTTCTAGTTTTCCCTTTCTATCTCTTCAAGGTCTTCAATGATACCCTCCATGGTTTGGAAAAGAAGAAGGGAGACCTTCTGTTCCGTCATTCCTATTTTCTTGTTTCCTCTGTAAATATTCTCTTCTTGGAGAGAAGATCCTCTTTCTAATATCATTAAATCTTGTGCACATGCTGAGCCAAGATTGATGCTTTGATACCACTGTAATATCCCTTTTTCAGGATTTGCTGCAATAGGGACCAAGGGGACGTTGTATAAGGAATCTCATGCAAAAATAAGTTGAAATGGGGCTTGGATCCCCTTTTTAACTCATTAAATACTTCTCTTCCAGAAGTTGAGCCCAAAGAAATGACTCTATATGGGTTATTCAGATCTCCCCAAACTAGGTCCCTTAGAGAATGCTCAAAGAGAGAGCCTACAGTAATACATGAACACAATCATAAACTCTACAATTATGAATATGCCATAAAATGGAAATGTTATGAAGAAAACATTATATTATTATATCAGTAGTAATATACAATAAAATCATGAGGAACAAGCCACTCAAGCTATGAGAACCACTCTCCAATGATCAAGCAATGAAATACGTGAGTTGTTGCAACCGCACAAAATGACAGAGATAAGTGACTGCGATGTCTCTATGAGAGTAGAAATTGCTGAATATATGAAAAATGGTAATGTGGCTGAAGGATACAAATAAATTCCAAGAATGGAAAGATGGGCTCCAATACAATATTTCTAGCCAATCCAGGAGGGATTGCTAGAAATGCCAGATAAAAATACAATGTGACAATTAACTACTAGGGTTAATATGTTAGTGCAACACTAAATACATATGATGAGGCTATGGCAGATCTAAAATATGGATTTTCCTCCTCCAATGGTGCTATTTAGTAGAAGGCTGATCCCTTTACTTAAGAACAATCCTCTCAATGAGCTCTATGAACTCTCCCAACACTGCCTGCATGAAAATAACGTAGTTCCAGCCCTATACTGCATTGTGAGAGATGGTGAATGATTGGCCTAGAGCCAAATATCTGAAATGATGCTCGAGAGTCTCCTCTACTGCTCCTCCAAAGAATATACATGATATCCACCGAAGAAGAAGCCAAAGAATAACTCTATGAGTTCCTCTGTTGATGCACCCAGAAACGCCCAAGAGGAAAACGTTGCAACTGCAGGAGGAATCTTGGCCAAATGATGGAATTAGGAAATGGAGCTCAAAATCCTCTCCTTCCTTGACGATGAGGTAGGGATTCCTGGCCAGGGACACTCTAGTGCAACAACACTACAACCCTGCTAAACAACCCAGATATGCAAGTCTAAGCATACCATACGAAAATGCTAAACCAATAGCATAATGAAAATGGGCTGCCATCTCCTCCTTAGAAAGAAAATGAGCTCCTCTCACCATGGGTCCCATCCACACTTGCCACCTAGCTCATGCAAGTGGAACCTCCTCTAAAAACGCGCTACCTTGTCATGGAGATTCCTCCTCTTGCAAAGCGTTGTTAACTTAGTCAAAGATGACTAAATCAAAGTGATCCCGATAATATTCATACCCTTAGGTGCTTAATCCAGCTGCTTATTCACCCTCCTTTCACACAAGGAGTGTTATTTCTCCATCTAAGGGAGTTAAGGGGTCTCCTTACCCATTTTATTCATCAAAATAAAAATATGCAAACTATAATGTTCCTTTTAGCTTGAAGCTAAAATTTCATAACATTACAAAGGTGGTATTAACTATTGGTTGAAATGGCGACTACTAACCTTGTAGGACACATAGGAATGGATCCCATGATCTCCCTGGAAATTAATCCTTAGTAAAAAATGTTGAACCAATTGATTGATCCCTTTTTTCTCTGTAATATTATTTTATGTTGTGATTCCATGGTTGAATCAAGATTTAAGGTTGTCAACATCAATGGATATGGAAATTAGTGTATTTCAATATTTAATAATTATTTTCCGATTTTTTTCTTTTTTCTCTTATGGCTACTATCCAGAGGCCCTTAAAATTTTTACACACACTCTCCAGTATCCTCCTAATCCATATCTTGTTTAGTGGACTACCTCCATCTTTACAATGCTCCCATCTGCTAGGGGCACTAAGAGATAGGCTTATGACATCATTGCTTCTAGGTCTAGATCAATGCAGACTAGAGGGAATACTCCCCCTCCCTAGGAACCTCAAATATGTCAGTAGACCAGATCCCTTACGATCAAGAATATAATATCACCTAGACATCAGAAGCAAGTTATAGTGGCCAGGAAACAATGTAGAAGAGGCTTCAAATCTTCCCCTGCTTCCTCTCTAGGGCATCATCTTATCTTGATTTTCCTTCATTTGGCTTCTAATGTTTGGAGAGTTATATCTAGTGTATCATGGACCAATTCCTAGATCCTTTCCCTCTACACATCTCCATATTGTTGTGGATTTGTGCACTTGAATATGACGGTTTTATCATGTTTTCATTTATATATTTCATGTTTCTACATTAATTCTTGTTATTTCTATAGAAGACTTTTAGTACTCCTCCTTTGTATTGAAATAATTGTACTCAACATTCCCATTGACCTACTTATGTGTTATTTTATTTGACATTAACATAATTATATTATCTTATGCTATCTTATCAGTCCCTTTAGTCTTTTAGTTCAACCATGTCTAGGTTGACAATGTAGAAATTATACAACAAGCATGTATATCTTGGATTCACCCGATCTAAAAATGTACTAAAGTTAAATACTAAATCGTTTCTACAAATATTTTTCGGATTTAAAAACAACACAATTGCCAATCACGTGAAGTAAAGAAGAAAGCTTATAGCTAAAAACCCCTCTATCATATATTTTATATTCCAGAAGGAATCATGAAACAACTACATACAAAATTCTTCTCATAAGAGCCCTCAGTACATCAGCTAATTGTCTCACATTGTCATACAAAAATTGGCAAGCTCCTTAGCCAATTTACTATCTCTAGAAAACATGCCTTTCTCGTGCAGTTCTTGATGAATGTTATCCTTAATCAAAAATAATTTCATCCTTCCTCAACTGCGTTGAGTATCATGGGAATCTTTTGGTGTTATAACTAAACCTGGGTAGCCTTCTAATATCACAACTGATAGTTATCTTCCCTTTCACCTAGAACTCAACTAGGTCTCCACTCAATCTGACATGCATGCAGTTAATAATAGTAAAACATCAGTTGCATGTGAGATCACTACATGTGAATTAATTAATATTTAACTCACTTGATCTCTCAGTAGTGTATCTGCAGTTACAACTAGAAAAATTGGCTTTAACTCACTTAACTGAGTTAAATCGATTTACAAATTGCATTAACTAATGCACCACTACACTTCCAACTCTATTACAACTAGAATCAATTAGTTACAACTCAATTCAATCTGCATGTCCCACCAACCATCCTATTAACTTGAAATTCCTTTAGCTAACTCATTTTCCACTTCAGTTAACTATTTCCAAGTGCTCATTGAGAATAGATTATTGTTTCTTGTCAAACTAATATCAAGGGATAATGATAGTTGACATGCATCTATAAATAGACATGGAATCTATAAATAGAACTTGCACATACGTCTATAAATAGACATGCATATAAAAATAGCCTGTGTGGGCCCCACCTAGTGTAGGTGCTTAATTTTCACTAGGATCAAGGATGTCTTTTATGGATGCCAATTTCATTGTTTCTTGTTGCAAACCTCAACAGAAAATTCTTGTTACTGATAATTTCTATACATTGTTTACACAATTACAAGTGTGATCACCTGATTTAACATTGATGTAAGTTTATACAAGAACCTAATTTATGTGATAATTGAATCCAATATTATGTATGATTTGGGTAGTCCTGATTCTAGGAAATATTGTATTTCCAACCAATACTCCTCCCATTTGGGCTCTCCTCCAGTGGTAGCACTATATAATCGATCAAACCCCTTCACTACCATAAGACAAAGCCTTTATCGATGGCTCCCATATCATTGCACCTTCTCACTTTATAGCACAATGCACATGACTATACTTTGGTTCATCAAATCTCCTTGGTTGGATGGGAATCAATAGGGTTATGCTCATATCACACCTTTCTTCCCATTTGGATTTCCATAAAAAATGTGAGGTGTAGGAAATGAATCAAATAGAGGTAGTTTCCTATCTGATTACAATGGAAATATCAATAATATATTATTTCACCCTCTTAATTAGTTAGAATCCATGTAATCCACTATGACCCATGTCTCACAATTTTTCCTACCTATGTGAGTGGAATAAAATTAAAGTTGGATATGCTTGTGACTGTTATAACTTGTATAGATCTTATTGTTTGGGTTTTATTCCATCCTGGGAAATATGCAAGTATAACTAATGCATGACTTTGAAAGATCTTGATTTTTACGTCTATATTCTTGTTTTGGTACCTTTTGGTTCTCTTATATTTTTCAAGCCTGGTACATTTGGTCTGATACATTGAAGGATGTGTAGATGAAAAATTTAGAAACATTTCCAAAATGCCATTTGTTTGGCATATCTGATATTTTTGGTGGGTATGTGGAGGTAGCATGCGAAAATGATAATATAGAGAATAACTAGTTAAGGATGGATTTTTTATTATTTTTTTGACTCATGAAGGAGAGGCAAGCCCATGATGTAACCAATCAATCATTATGTCAGTAGGAGATTTACTTCCTCTGGACCCTAGGGATCATGGCATATTGAGGCATGCTACCCATCCCCATGTATAGGTAAGCATAGGATAATTTTTTTCTTTTGTGATGCAATTTTCCAAGGAACTGTCATACATTATTTATTATATGTTTTCTTCTTATTTCCATTTTTTTTTAGAATTTATCTACAACCTGAGATTTTTACCATGTAATTTAGTTAGCATGATTATGCCTAAGATTTTTATAAATATTGAATGATAAGTTTCTAAGGTGTTATTTTTTATGGTGAAATTTTATTTTCTTTCTTTATACAGGTTCTTTGGCCACATGATGGCCATTATCTCTCCATTGAAGAAAAATTGTTCAAGTTTCTTGATGTTATGGAGAAAAATGGTAAACATTGTCGATGTTGAGGTATATGTTGTATACATATTTTATATTTTACTTTAGTTTATAATATTCCATTGGCCATCATCTTTCATGCCCTATAATTTGTATTGTGTCTTCTTTCATTTTTAGAAGAGGAAATCAATGTTGTTGGTAAGAAGCAAAAATTGAAGAAAGAAGAGAACAATAACACTGGAGCGAAAAATGGAGAAAGAGAAAGAGAAGAGAATCAGTCTAGTGATACCCTTAAAGCCAATATTTTGCATGAGACAAACACATACAAATTGATGGTCAAATATTTAGAGTTGGTGAATTCACTTGCAATGCCTTGACAAAACAATGATAATTTTTTGAAGTGATGAAACAACATTTCATGTGTAAATTGTAGTCCAACCAATATTAAGTCAGAAAATAATATTGTAATACTTGAAGTTTTATATCATAAAATTATGTGGTTCAAATTATGTATAGTTGCACTTGATATTATTTAGTATTGTAACTAACATATATAATTTTGTCTTTTCATATTAGAAGAACATGCACATTGTATGCCGTTTTTTAAATTTAACTGGAAAATCATCCTAATTAATTTATGTTGTTTAATAATGAACACATAAAATTAATCTAAAACTACTACATTAGTAGTTATATTGATTAATGGTGAATGCATAAAAAATGAATATATGATTAAATTAGTCATTTATAATGACTATTAAATAAAGTAAATGAAATGAATATGAAATACTAAATCGGTCATTTATATAATGAATATGAAACTACCAAAAAAATAAATGACTATTGCAAATGATAAATTTGTGATTGAAAATAACGATTGAATTTTCCATATATATGACTATTATTATCTAATTAACAATATCTTATAACACGACCAAAATTTAGTTATATTTCTTTGGTAATTAATTGGTTTCAAATGACGACTAATATTTTCATATATATGACTATTAGTAGCTAATTTACATTATCTTATAACACGACCAACATTTTGGTCATATTTCTTTGGTCATTAATTGGTTTTTTCAGGTGACCATATAGTAATATATTTTGTTGGATATTTAGTTATTAATTGTGGCAACTAATGACGAGATCAATGAATAAATTTATCTCCAAATGTATGAATAAATATACTACTAAACAATAAAATTGAGACAACCAATTAATGACTAAGATAAACATGACTAAATGTTGGTCACATTATAAGATACTGTAAATTAGCTATTATTGGTCACCGACTGAAAAATGGTCGTTTATATGGAAATTTTAGTCACTTTTTTAATAAATAATTAGCCATTTTGTACTAGTGCACCATGAATAAGTCTATTTCCAGTAGTAAAAAGAAAATATTTTTGTCGAGTGAAGCATAGTGCACGGCTTTGCATACATCGAGAATTTAAGGTTTTGGTACAACAAATTCACAGTGTCCTTCCGATTCTGCGATATCATTATTGCACGGATATTCATTATCTTCTTATATGATCACATTATAACAATGTAGTGCTTTTTCCAACTACATGCTCCAATATAATTATTTCCATGTTAGCGAAGCTATTTTCTTAAAAACCATTTCTCTGACTTTCTGAAGGGCTGAATCTATGCATGGGCTATCATATACAAAAATAAAGGTTAGTATGGAACCTTAAAACAAATCTATCAATTTTGAAGTTCCATGTCATGGTTCTGTCTCAAGAAACCAATTCATAGGAATCATTTATAGTGTGTGGATAAACCCATGTACCCACTCTTGTTCTTGAACTTCTTTCCAAACCGAAGTGCAACAGTGAATATGATCTCGGGGATCAACCTTACCATCATACTTTACTTCGAATCCTATATTTCTTGGCCCAAATATGACCAACAACATCATTCAATATTCCTCCCAACTTCCTGTATTCCTTTTATGAGTATCCCATCATCTAGTAGGTCTGTACCTTAGGGATACATCCAAAGCTTTCAACATCTGTTCTTTTTGTATTTCTCTTTCATATTCATCAAGAGAAAGCCTTACATATCCTATCCCATCATAATAAGGTATACCACATACCTCCTAAGTTATGCATCAAAATGATTTTGTGATTCTGGAACATCGTCTTGAAGATACTTCATGTAACACGTTCTGCCAATTTTCCAATTCTTCCTCATAATCTGAAGTATAGGAACTATCTTGTTCCCAGATTAGTTTAACTTCTGCAATAGGATTAATAGAATATTCCTACTTAGTTGTTATCTGATATTTTTTTCTACATCTCCATCACAATACTCATCTCGAATAGGTTCTGTATAGAAAACTCCTTCTAATGGATATAAAGGAATTATGACCCTCATGTTGTCTTTTTTGAACACCATTTGTCTCTTCTTCAATTTTATTGTCACCAAAGTATTAAAACCCCAACCCAATATAAGCAGCATTGGATAGAGGTTTCTATCATCTATAATTTCAATCACCTCAATTTTTTCAACAACGCACACTCCTTCAATATCTACTCCAAATCCTAGTAACCTTCTCATAGGGAGGATCTTCTATTGGTTCGCCAATTTGGATTGGCAACCATTGAAACTTCAGTCTTCCCATTAACACCCAAGTTTTGTTAGGTGACACGTTGGCATCATATCCTATGTCTAAGATTACTTGATCCATATCATACTCCCCGATCTTTGCAGTTAGTCTCATTTCCTTTCATGTTCGCTTCTTATGACAATGTAAATTGTTCACTATGAGAAGATCTCTTTGTGGTACTTCTTTGTCAGCATAAGATTCTATCAACTCCTAGAGTCCTTCGACAACAATTTCATTCCTCAAAAACATAATGCAAGTCGGTAAGAATGACCTTAAGATACTTGGATCTAATTCTTGCATTGGATTGGTTACATTAGTGCAGTCATTTTTTGGCATTAAGTTCGATTGCGTGCTAGATGTTGAAGCTTTGGCATCCATGAAGCTTCACTTTGTCTCCATGAACTTTTATTATTCCTTTTGAATACTTAACCCATTGAGATTTTTCTATGGTCTTTCTTACCCATGTATCGTCCATTTTATTCTTACCCTCTTCTTTATCATCTCTTGTCGCAACTCCACTCCTTGTTATGATGTTGATGTGCGGTTCATCCTCGCTCAGTTCAACAGTCATCATTTGTAGATTTTGTGATCGTTTCTAGTTCATTTTCTCCTACATCTTCATTACAAGGACCCAACATTCTTCTATAGATTTGTAGTACTTACAGGTTGTAGTAAGATTTTGATAACCTCTTTCAAAGTGTCATGTATGTCCGCAGTTGTAACAAATATTATGGCCATGTCCTCGACCAGATCCTTGTCCTCGTCCTCATCCTCATCCTTATAAACCCCCTCGACTAACATGTTTTCCCTGATCTTCATGTGCATATCCCTCAAATTACATTATATAAGCATCATATATGCGATCCATCATCAAGCCATAACTTTGGCAATTGTATCATCATGTCCTGCCATGCTGCAAATGTTGCAAAATATCTTCCTTGGGGTTTGCATATATTTCTATAATAAATAAAAATTACTGGACCAGGTTGGCCTTGGGTTTTACATATCTCACACCACAGGCTTGATCCTGGATTTAATGGATTAGGTGCTCCATTGACCTATTAATCTTTAAACACGGGGCATTGTTCCTTAGAATGGCCCTATGCTTTGAAATTTATACATCACACTTCATGTCTAACTTCTTTACCTTTCTTGAGATATTGTAGTTCGAAGGTCAAATTTTCTAGCTAAATCTAAATCTGTTGTACTCCTGCATGAGTATCTCCTACTAGAAAATATTCCAACTTGGATATAATTCTTTCATTGGAGTGGTTACCTTAAAGCAGTCCTTCTTTGGCATTAAATTTGATTATGCACTAGATGTTGAAGCTTTGGCATCCATGAAGCTTCGCTTCGCCTCCATGAATTTTTATTTTTCCTTCTGAATAATTAACCTAGGGGATTTTTATATGGTCATTCTTAGCCATGTATCTTCCATTTTCTTCTTACCCTCTGCTTTATCATCTCCCATCATAGCTCCACTCCTTGTTACGATGTTGATGCGTGGTTCATCCTCCCTTAGTTCAACGGTCATCATTTGCAGATTTTGTGATCGTTGCTAGTTCCTTTTATCATGCATATTCATTACAAGGACCCGAAATTATTCTATATATTTGCAGTACTTACGAGTTGTAGTAGGATTCTGATAACCTCTTGCAAAGTGTCATGTATTTCTACAGTTGTAACACATATTATGGACACATCCTCAACGATATCCTCATCCTCGTCCTCATCCTCATCCTTAGAAACATCCTCGACCAGCATGTTGTCCCTGATCTTCATGTGCATATCCCTCAAATTTCATTCTATAAGAATTATTGATGCGATCCATCATCAAGTCATAACTTTGGAAATTTTAACATCATGTCATGTCGTGTTACAAATGTTGCAAACTAGCTTCCTTGGGGTCTGCATATATTTTTATAATAAATAAAAATTGTTGGAGCAACACTGGCCTCAGGTTTTACATATCTCACACCACAGGATTTATCCTGGATTTAATGGATTAAGTGCTCCATCAACCAATTAATCCTTAAACACAGGGAATTATTCCTTAGATTGGCCCTCTTCTTTGAAATTTATACATAACACTTTATGTCTAACTTATTTACCTTTCTTGAAATATTGTAGTTCCAAGGTCAAATTTTCTAGCTCAATCTGAATCTGTTGTACTCCTGCATGAGTATCTCCTACCAAAAAAGCTTCCAACTTCATTGCAAGTTATAGAGCTTTGTCTTGAGTTCCTATTTTTTGTTCTTTAAAGGTTAAACTGATGTGAGGTAGCAGTGCAACTATAAGCCATTCCTTATGCTACGTTGGGGTTACCTTAAGGCTTACTTGTCCCATTATCTCCTTGAGTATTTGATCGAACTCCCAAACAGATCCATTAGTCTCTTGCTTGATTTCCTTTAGCTCAATAATGTAATGCGATTCAAACTTTGACTTCTTGAATTATGATACCAATGCTTTCTTAATATCATCCAATGAATCAGCTTTATTAATACAAGAGTAATTCATGTACATTCTAATTCTCTTTCTCACAACGTTGTGATGATTTGTTCCTTCTTTACATGTTTTTCAATAAAATGGCTCGCTTTCCATACTGCATCAGCTACAAACAAAAAATTCTCATGATCCTCTGATCCAAATCCTCTAAAAATAGGTATATTAATGTCATCAACCATGTTTCTCATTGGGGGGCTAGGGGGATGAGGTGTAGGAGAATTAGGGGTAGGGAGGTGGGATGTAGGGGGAGTAGAGGGAAGAGGATGGGGCATAAGGAGATTAGAGAGATGGAGAATCCCAAAGATTCCCTGATTATTATCAACTTCTAACTTCAACACACCTTCGGGTTGGGGTTGGTAATATCGCAGGGTTGTAGGGTTACTTATTTCTTCTTCACTCTTAGATTCACCTATAAAGGGACTATAGTCAGTCTCAATAAAGTTCTTCAGTTCACCATATACTATCTATCATTTTTCACTTTACGTAGACACAATTCCTAGTTCAAATTTATTCCCTCTGCATCCAAAAATTAATCTATCTGCATTCGTAGCACACCCTTTTCACATAAAATCATTTTAATTGGAAAATTCAAGGGATTTTGATACTTACCTCGTGGTCCCTTGAAGAATCTTCACTCAAATTCACTGTAAGATATAGTTGTGTCTATAGCGAATTCATTGATAAATCCTCCCAAGATACTATGAATCCAAGAGTTGACAACTCTTGAGATGTTTTTGTTGGTATCCTTGAGTCATTGTACTAATTCAGGGCTCCACGTAGTAGGCTCATAATTTTTAAAACGTATTTTTCTCATAAAATCTTGATATCCATTCATATATTTCATTAGAAAACGATGTCAAGAAAATATCATGTTTTTCTGTGAAAAGATACCCCTACAACCAGGCTTTAGTCATCAATTGGGGATTTTTGTTTTTCTTAAGCTGCAAATTCTCATTCTTTCTTATTTACTGAATCTTATATTTCCATATTTGGTGGATTCCACATCCACATGTCCCTCAAGTAGATCCCCCTCGCATCAACATAACCAGTTGTTGGCTTGTTTCGGCTTGAACCAATTTCGGGTTGTACTTCACACCAAAAAAAACCCTTAGACACTGACCCTTTCAAAAAAAACCTTCAAGAATATCACAATATCACCTGAAATGGCTATGGGTGGTTGTAGAACTAAGTTTATGCAGCCTTGAGGGACTACACGATGTGGCCTTTTCTTTTATTTTCTATATTTAACTTAGTCTTCTATCATACATATGACTACTGCCTAGTGTAACTTAAATACGTACTTCCTCACATTCAGTTTAACATAAACATATCATAGAACAATATAAAATTCGTTATCATAACATTTAATAGCAATCAGAAATTCACATCCACAGATAGAAAGAAAACATAACGACACACAAACACAGAATATTGCCTAAAACATTTTCTTCTTTATTAAGATGAATCTTTTGAATACATTAAGATTCTTGAATTATGCACACAGCTCTAGAAGTTCTACACACTAAGCTGCAGAATCTTCCAAGGTCTCTGTGCACTCAGTTGTAAAGCCTTTCCTTATGACCAAAAAAAATAAAAAAATACTCAATGGCTTGTGCTCATCAATCTCTCTCTTTGATCACGATCTTCGACAAAGCATTGCATCTCTTTATATACATTACATAGCTACAAAACCATGGTCCACATACCATGGGCTCAAAAAAACAATCAAATAAAATCCCAATACTCATTACAAGATGAGGGGCTTCCACACAACCTAAAGCCCCTAGAAAAACACAGTAAATATATTTTTGTGGTGCTACACACTCTGCTTCTCAAAATGCAGATTCTTTGACCAAAATTGGACATATTTGGGTTGTGCCCAACAATAAAATACGATAACCCATGCATAATAAATGCCACAAAAAAAATGTGGAGAAGGAGATGACACAGATAAACCCTAACACATACCAACCCAACCAATCAATGCACAAAAAACCCCCCAGATGCGGGTGGCCAGCATGTCCGATAGGTGGCAAGGGTGGTGGGTTGGCGCATGGGGTTCTACCACCACCACCCTACTCTGCGTCCTCCATGCAATTAATAGCATTAACACAATGCCGTCCGGGGCATTTACGTTTCACATTCGCCCAGAACTGCGCTCACTCCATAGAGATATGGCTTCTCCAGGATGCTTCAGACCGGCTATGCTGCCCATTCGTTCCTGCTACTCCTCGGCGGGCTCTGAGCCAAGCTCTCGGACCAATACTGGGTGCAGGTTCTCACTTTCCTGTTGTATAAACCTTGCTCCTGGTATGCACTTCTCGCAGAGCTCCTTTTGCACTCAGAGATTTGGCATTTGCTCTGTTTCTATCCCTATGGAGATCGATTCTTATCTGCCTTTGGTCCTCAGTTTTTGCTCGCCTGCCCTGACCCTCCCCTCGGCTTCCTGTTCTTTCAAGCTTAGCTCCACTTACCTGCATTCCATGCCTCATTTGTGCCATAGGATGAGAAGCAGACGAGGCTCGAGCCATGGTGGTCCATCCCGTCGCCCTCCTCCATCCTTGCCTTGCTCCTCTTCTCTGCCGTCTGATTCCATGTGGGGTCGTTATCCTGTGACTCGCAACGAGCGGAGCTCTCTAGCGGGGCGTGGGACTGCTATCCATGCAAGAGGCCTCTCCAGTCTCCTCCCATGTTTGCAGCACAGGGCTCAGTTCCGCTTCCCCTATTTGCTTAACATGCCTACTGTCATGGCCACCATCACCATTGATTTCAAAGAAGAGCCTTCTGATTCAACTGCCGAGCTCACCGACTCTCCTCCGGAGCAATTGACGACTGATAGGCCCTGTTCTCCTCCTAATGAAGGTCAGAAGTGGAAGATGGTTGAGGGCAGCTCCTCACAAGACCCCTTCATGGATTTTGGAACGGGAAACTTCAAGAGAGGTCGTTTTACTGCTCCTGTGGTCAAGGAGGGGGCAGAAGCTACCAAGCAGGATGCTCCGAGTAATAATGTTGATATGCAGGTTGAGGATGAACCCGACGCCTATGCCTGCCGGGTGGTCGAGTCTCCTCCTTCCTCTCAAGGTAATTAATGGCCTTTCTTCTTTCTAGCTTGTTTTTGGCTGCTTGTTGTGCCAGGCTCAGCTCTGGTAATCGTATGCTGACTCAGTTTGGATGGTTTTACTTCCACTGCTCTTTTGATTGCTGGTTTCCCCTTCGTGGGTGGCAGATTATCCTGTATAAGATTGAACATGTTTACAATTCGAGAGTTGAATGTTGTAGGTTGTTTTGCTATTGGGGTTCTCCAGCCGGTTTCCCCTATGAGGGCGGCTTTTTTTTGCTGAGATGTCTGTCTGTGCTTCATTGATGTAACTATCTCTCAGCACTGTGTTTTGATATTTTGACAAAATTTCATGGCTGTACTAGAATGCCCATCTCTCGGGCCAGAATTTCTGAGGCCAAGGCCTCCATGTAATGGTATTTTGTATATAAATAGATTAAGCTTATTCAGAAAGAAAAGAAAAGAAAAAAAAAAAAAAGGAAGTGCAAAAAACCCCTACAATGGAACAAGTTCTAAACTTTGGAAGATATCGAGGAGAATAGTGGTTAACCTCATGGATCCATGGAAATAGAGCACAAGGAAGGATGCCCCATAAAAAAAAACTAAACCTATGAGAAATAATCTAGATAAATCCATAGAAACAGTAGAGATTCAGGAGCTCATTTGAGATATAGATGGTGTACATATGCATCATTGGAGGGCACACTAAAAAATGCCAGTGAATAGGAATGCTTCATTTTCAATATCATCGGGACCTAGAAAAAATAAATAAACAATTTTTTTTAGAGGAGTAGAAGAATTGGTTTTTCCAGTTATATATACAATAGAAAATGCGCCGAAATAAAGGAAATGTTTAAGGATCTTTTCAAATTCTCAAAATCAAAAACTAGACTCTCGAAGAGCATGTAAAGAAGGGGATGAAAATGATAAGTTCAGTAATAAAAAATGTAGGTAAATTACTCATTATAACAAGTAAATTGAGTGTGTTAGAGGATTATTATCCCTTCTCTCAACCCTCTCATCCATGAAAATATTTACCTGGAATATTCGAGGCCTCAATAACAGAGGGAAGTAAAGAAACCTCATAGATAAAACTGAAAGAGAAAAATCAGAGATTGTGATTTTGTTAGAAAGCAAAGTGTCTAGTGAAGATGATAAATAAATTAAAAATCACTATTGGAAAGGAAAAAAATTGATGGCTCTAGATTCGAAATGGAGCAACAAAGTATTGACCATCATTTTTAAGCCACAATAAATTGTGTTGACCAAGGCCGTAGAAAAATTCACGCCTCATGGGGGCTTCACTTAATGAACCTATGACATATCACGTGTTTCTGACACATTAAACAATAACATTAATTTTAATATCTGCTATAATATAGCTTTAAAAATCATATTATTTAACCCCCTATGAATACAAACCCAATACACATTCCTAAGTTAAACAATCCCTACTTCCACTAGATATTTTACATATCCATTTTTTCATTAACATTTTTTATACCCCTTTATATTTTTCATTAACTTTGACTTCAATTTTTTATACCTACCAAAATAAAATCCCTTAACCCCTATATATTCCCCAATATATTATGTAATTTTTCCTTCAATATATATCCCCAAATATTAACCCACATGGTATGATATTCCCCCTCATTGAAGTCCCCATGGCACACCTTCTAGATGAAATTAATGGAGTTAAAAGAAAAAATGAAGGAATTGAACAGAAAATAGGTCAAAAATATCCTTGTAGATAAGAAATATTTAGAAAATAATAGACAGATAATTAAACAAAGGATCATTCAAAAAGGATTCTTTGAGTACTTAATATTAGAGGAGGGTCAGATAATACACACATGGGAACAAAGACACAATAAGGAAGAAAAATTATGGAGCCATAAATCCCCAATATAATGGCTTTAAAAAGAAGAACATACTACTAAGTTTTTTCAAAAAGAAACAATTCAACATCACAAGCATAAATTGCATATTTTCAATGCAATCAAGATGAGGCCAATGTCTACTATAGCACATGGAGATAGAAGAATTGGTGATATAATTTTAACAAGGAATCCCCATAGAATCTAACACAAAATGAGCCCCAACAATAAATCATATCGCATCTGACATTCCAAGAATCATTGACCCTGAGAAGAATGGAGACCTAATGTTGGAGATCTTGAGGGTAAAGGTAGAATGTGTAGTGATATATTTTCCCAACAATAAGGCTCCAAGGTTGGATGGCTTCACTACATAATTCTTCAAGCCTTGTGGGTATTTTCTTAGGGGTTAGATTCACGCTCTTTTAGAGGAATATCAATAAAAAATCAGGTATGGTATGGACTTAATGTCACATTCCTTATTTTCATTCCCAAGAAAAAAATCTAAAGATCCTAGTGGTTTTAGCCCAATTTCACTATGTAAAATAGTCTACGAGATACTCTCTAGGAAATTGTTAAATGCATCAAATCCCTCCTCGGCTAAATTATTCTTACAGAACAAAGTGATTTGTAGAGGGCCAAAAAATATTAAATGTGGAAGTCACATCCCATTAGGTTATTGATACTCTTAAGAAAAATAAAGTGGAATTCTTTCTTATCAAAATTTACCTTTTTAAGGCATGTGACTAACTCAACTAGGATTACCTCCTCTAGGTACTTTCAGCTTATGGCTTCTCCCCTCTTTATATTACATTTATTAAATCATTCATATGCATCCAATTTTCTATATTATGAGAAATGGTTTTCTTTATAGGACTTTCTAGTCCTCACCGAGCTAAGGTAGGGTGACCCCCTCTCCCCTTACTTATTTATCCTAGCTGTCGAAGTACTTGGTAGATACATCATAGCTAATAGGGCTCAAGGATCCCTAAAAATAATCTAAGTATTTGGCCCTGATGTCATGATAATGCAACATTAATTTGTTGATGACATCATGCTTTTTGGGATACCTGCATTGCATGATTCCTGAGCACTGAAAGAAACCATTGCTAATTTTATGGACAACTCAAAGACCCTGATTAGTGACCAGAAATCTAATATTTATTTCTTCAACACCAATAATCTAGTTCAAAGGAATATTTTAGGGACATTACATTTCCATATAAGGATTCTTCCTAGACATTATTTGGGGGTTCCATTGCTATCCAATTATCTAAGCACCTCCTCCTAGAAACTCCTTCTCCAAAATATTGTGGATAGGCTAGAAAGTTGGACCTTTTCATTGTAAAACCTAGTGAGGAGAGAAGTTATGATTAAATATGTCATATAAGCTCTTTCCATCCATGAAATATTAGTACTCCTCACTACAAAGCTCGTATATAAGGCTATCACAATGAAACAATATAATTTTCAAGGAGTAGAATGAAGAGGATAAATAAATGGGATTTTATAGCATGGGAAAAACTTAGCTTACCTTAATTTGATGGAAATTTGGGATTTAGAGACCTGGAAATCATAATAGGGTAGTGGGAGAAAAGTTGTGGATAAAATGGATACAAGGGGGGCATGCAACATGGAAAGGAGTACAAGACAAAAAATATAGTTGAGAAACTTCACAGGTGAATAAATTTTGAGCGAGGTTTTACTCAATAGGATCATTGATTTGGAACCTAGCCTAGAGTAACAATAACCTGATACAATATAATGCATTTTGGGAAATTTTAAATGGAAAAAAAAAACATACTTTGGGAATAGCAGGGAAACAACTCCCAACTTTTTGAAACTAGGAAGTACTTAGATATATACATGAGTACATCAAGGCACAAGGGGGATATAATAGTGAAAATTTATTACAAAGACAACCATTCCACTATGAAATGACATGAGTGGAAAACCTATACAAGTTGGTCGGATAACCAAGTAATGAACTCATGACATATGCTAGGTCGGGAAATAAAACAAAGGAAATTACGAGTGGCTCAATATCCAGATAAATTGTGATGGGGGTATAAATATCATGGAAATTTTACTCTCAAGGAACATTATTTGATTCTAGTGAGTCATTAAAATTTCCCTAGGGAACCCATATTGTGTCAAATATTAATGCACAATTGGTGGCCAAAAATAGACCAACTCCTATGTCTCATTAGTAGAAGGAAAATCCTAACATGGGACAACATTTGCAGGAAAGGATTTGAGGGACCTTCTGTGTCCCCATTATGTACACAATAGGAGGGAATAAAGGAGAATTTCCTAAACAAATTTCCTTTTATAGAAGATATTTGGCTAAGGATAATGTTTTTATTTGGACATTTGTACTAATTAGTCAATAGTACACATGAGAGTTTACATAAATGGTGTTTATCGCTCTTCATTAACCCAATGATAAGTAGATAATTTTCCATGTCATTAGGATTTGTACTCTAGATAGTTTGGAAGGAATGCAACAAGAACATTTTCCAAGATAGTGAGCATCCACCACCTCATTTTGGAAAAATATCAAACCAAAACTTAAGGAAACAATTCTTAGTGAACCTTTGGATCTTGAAAATTGGAAAGTAACACCTAATGAAACAAACATGTTAGAAATTACATCATCCATGCTACTTCTAGGCACTTCTTGAGCTATCAATCCTTTAACTTCATCCCTAAGCCATTTTTGACTAACTCCATGGGGCTTCATCAAGATAAATTTTGATGGGGGATCTAAAGGGAACCCATACCTTGATGTTTTTGGCGATGTATTCATAGATTTGATTGGATTGGAATTAAAATATTTGCAACTAGTTGCATTCAAATAGTAACAACATGGTTGAGTTCCTAGAATTTGAGAGAGGTCTACAAATTGCATTGGAAATGGGATTAAAAACTCTTTAGAGTGATAGGGACTCAAAAAAATTTGATTCCATTGCACAAACGTTGATTAATCGACTCCCTATTAGGAAACTACTAAATATTTGGATATTGGAAGAAATATAATATTTATTTCTTCAACACCAACAAGCTAGTTCAAGGGAATCTTATAAGGAAATTGAATTTCCATTTCGGGAGTCATCCTGGAAGTTATATGGGGGTTCCATGGATATCCAATTCTTTAAGAATTTCATACTAGAAACTTCTTCTCCAAAAGATTGTGGATAGTATACAAAGTTAGACCTTCTCATTATTGAACCCGACAGGGAGATTAGTTATGATTAAATATGTCATATGGGCTTTTTCCATCAATGAAATTTTAGTCCTCCTCACTCTGAAGCTCATATATGTTAGGTCCCCATATTACTAGTGTAGTCCCTTATTTTTATTATTATAGCCCCCTTATTATTATTTTTGTTCCCGTGTAACCCCCAAATTGTTATTATTGTTAGGTCGGCTAGGATTATATTGTGATCCCATGGAACCCTATATATAGAAGGAGGTTTTGTCATTTGTATCATCCAAGAATTGTTCATTTATGTAATGTATTGGAGGTTTCCTCCTCAAAGTGGCTGATTTCTAAGGCGTTGATCTCTCTTCTCTTCTATTTTTGGAGCTGGTTTCATAACATTTGGTATCAGAGCTTTGGATTCTAGGGTTTCGCTACTCCAAATAGGTCATCGTGGAATTTTTGGTATAAATTTTTTCTACAAAGGTTTAGAAGCCAAAAATTTTAGCGTGTGAAGCCAAAATCCTAGGGAACATCATGGAAATATTTCAGATCTTGGTTCACAATATTTTCGTAGATATGATCTGTGGAAGTTAGGGATTTTTGCAGGCTCCTGAATTTAACCTAAACATGACAACGTGGAATTTTCACAAAAAAAAAATTTCTACGACGGTTCAGAAGTTGAAATTTTTACAGAGTGAATCCAAAATCCTGAGGAACGTTGAGGATAAATTTCAGAGCTTTATTCACAATATTTTTGGAGATATAATCCATGGAAGTTAGTATTGTTTCAGGTTTCCGAATTTCATCTCAAAGAGGTGACCCTGGAAAAATTGTCATAACTTTCACTCTTAGCATCGGATTGGAATTCTATACATTGTGGCCACAATTAAATGGACTTTAGTTTCCTTTATATCAATTTCAGAGGTGACGGAGGAAAAAATGACACGTGGCATGTCGTACAAGTTCTCTCTACTAAACTTGTCCATAATTAGGTCATTGTGGGAGATTGGGCATAACTTTGTCTTGAAGAATCCAAATTAGGTGAGACCTGTGGCAATTGAAAGAAGATTTATAGGGCTACTACAGGGCTGAATTTCATATATTTAAGATCCAAAATCACATAGATAATTTACTTTCCATATCGAGCTCCTCAAAATCAATAAAAAGGTGTGTATTTTGTTTTCGAATTGCATAAGTCTTGTGTAAAAAATCCGTTTGAGTTGGTTCCAAGGGCATATTGTAGAATAGATATTAGTATTTGGTTATCAAATTCCTCTTAAAAATAATTCAACACCCACTAAGCCTTTATAAGGCTCTACTATGACTCATGAAGACGAAGATTTGCAACATGACATATCAAAATTAGAATAGCAAGTGCACCAAATTTCGCTCTCGCAAAGAGAAACACAAAATTAAATGGAAGCTTTGAAGAAAGGGGTGGAAGCTAATATGGATGGAATTGAAGCTAGCATGGAAGCTAAGATGGATGACATGAAAGAAAACATGGAAAATATGAAGAATGATCTAAATGCACACATGGAAGGCTTGACAAATTTGATACAAGAAATGTTTCGTAATGCCGAAAAGATAGTAGAGGAAACTCATGATGAGAAAAAAATAAATGTTAATCGTGATTTCATAAACTCTAATGTTGTATGGAAGAACCACCATATTCCAAATATGGATATGAGGAATTTTCATGGCAAGGATCCCGTAACATGGATATTACAAATGAAGCAATATTTTGATCTCAATAATGTGCAAAACACACAAAAGGTACACATTGCAACTTTACATTTAGAAAAAATACATTTGTATGGTATCGATGGATTTTATCCCGTAAAAAAATTGTTAATTGGTCAATTTTTAGAGAGGAAATGATAGCACATTATGAGGATACAAAGAGTAACACCTTCTTTAGTCAATTGATAAATCTCAAACAAAAGTGTTTAGTGGTGGAGCACATTGAGGACTTCCAAAAATTGAATATAAGGGTAACTAATGTTCCAGAGGAACACATGATTGATGTCTTCATAGGGACTTTAAAGGATAACATCCAACATGAAGTTCGTGTTTGGGAACCTGATTCATTAGAGAAGGCATTTAGGTTGGCAAGAAAAATTGAATGTAAAATTATGGCGACAAGGAAGCCTCAACTCACATCTATAAATATGGAAGTATTGCTACTCCTAGACTTCCACAACCTAAGAGGTTGACACCAAAAAAATTTGAAGAAAAAAGAGCAAAAGGGCTTTCCTACAATTGTGATAGCAAATACACTAAAGGTCGTAAGTCTGCTGAGAAGAAATTATTTTACATAGATTGTGAAGAGGAGGAAGAAAATGAACAAGAAACTTCAAAATAAGAGGATATACACCAGGAACCAACCCTAGAAGAAGAAGAAATGATTCTGACCATATCTTGTAATGCATTGGCAGGAATTATCACTCCTCAAACTCTCAAGATAGAAGGACATATAAAGAAGAAAAAGGTAATAGTGTTGATTGATTCATGTAGCACCCCTAATTTTATTCATTGTAAGGTAGCCAAGGAATTGAATTGTTTCCTATACCCAACACCATAATTTCAAGTCATGGTTGAAAATGGAGGAATTATAAATTTCTCTGGAAAATCCCATAATATCAAGCTAACCATGGGTGAATATGTATTGAATACCAATGATTTCCATTCCAATGGGAGGTGATAATGTTTACTATGAGTACAATGGTTACAATCTTTGGGGATGGTAGCTTTTAATTTCCAAGAACTTTTCTTGAATTTTTTTTCGGAAGGAAAGGAAATCGAATTACGGGGTATCGCAGGGAAGCTGGGAAAGATAATAATCTCTAATGTCATGACAAAGCTTCTGAAGAATGAACAATGAGGTGTAATTGCACAAGTATGCTCACTAGAAGTTCCAACATCAAAATCATCTATTTCTCTAGATCTCCAAAAAGTCTTGGAAAATCATTCCAAGGTGTTTGATACTCCCAAATGACTCCCACCTATTCATGATGATGATCATGCTACTCATTTGATTCTAGGAAGTGTTCCTCCAAACATCAGGGCTTACAGATATCCTTATGTCTAAAAGTGCGAAACTAAACATATGATTTCATAAATGTTAGAAGTTGGTATAATTCAACCAAGTCAAAGCTCTTTCTCTGCTCCAGTAGTATGGTGCACAAGAAGGATGGATCATGGTGCATGTGTCCATATTATAGGGAGCTCAATAAGCTCACTATTAAAGATAAATTTCCCATTCCTGTGATTGATTAATTATTGGATGAATTACATGGTGCTATTTATTTTACCAAGTTGGAACTTCGTTCAGGATATCATAAAATTAGAATGAAGGCTGAAGATATTCCGAAAACAACATCTCAAACTCATGAGGGTCATTATGAATTTTCGGTCATACCTTTTGGCCTTACCAATGCACCTTCTACATTTCAAGGGTTGATAAATTCCATTTTCAAACCCTTCCTTAGAAAATTTGTGCTAGTATTTTTTGATGACATACCAATATACAACAGGTCTTGGAAGGATCATGTTCAACATGTTGACAGGGTGCTCAAACTATTGGAGGAGAAATAATTATATGCAAAAACATCCAAATGTTTCTTTGGAGTACAAGAGGTGGAATATATTGGTCATATTGTATCTCATGAGGGTTTTAAGGTAGACCCTAAAAAAATTAAATCCATTAAGGAATGGAAAGTCCCCACAACCATAAAGCAGTTGTGAGGATTTCTCAGGTTAACAGGGTATTATCGTAAGTTTGTTAAGAATTATGGGAGAATATCAGCACCTATAACAACATTATTGAAGAAAGGTTCATTTTCATGGACTCCTGAAGCAACTAAGGCCTTTGAACATTTTGAAGAGGTAATGTGCCTAGCATCGATATTAGCTACACCAGACATCACAAAAAGATTTATTGTGGAAGGTGATGCCTCAGGAAACGGAATTGGTGTTGTGTTTAATGCAAGAAGGAAGACCCATTTCTTTTGAAATCCATCCAATGAAAGGAAAGTATTTACAGAAATCTATTTATGAGAAGGAACAATACTAAATGCACTAAAGAAATGGCGAACTTGCCTAATGGGAAGGCACAATGTAAAAAATGATCATGATAGTATTAAACACTTTTTGGAACAAATACTATCTTTAGAAGAGCAGAAAAACTGGGTCACAAAGATGTTGGGTTATAACTTTGAAATCATCTACAAAAAAGGGAAGCCAAATTTTGGTGCATATGTACTCTCAAGAAAGGATGAAGACATGGACGCTTTGCTTTGTGAAATTTCTATTATCCAACTAGATTGGATAACTGAAGCAAGAGATGAATGGAAGACAGATGAAGAAGTGTGAAAACTCATTCAAAAGTTGAAGCAAGATCCTAGTACATCTGATACAATTAGCTAGAAAAATGATTCCTTATGGTACAAAGATTTCTTATATCTTTGTCAGAATTCTGAAATAAAACAAAATATTCTTTTGGAATTGCACACTTCTCCTTTAGGAGGACACTAAATATTTTTAAGAGCTTACCATAGGGTGAAGAACGAATTTTTTTGGGATGGCCTTAAATCTGATATTCAAAATTTTGTGGCAAAATTTTTGGTTTGCCAGCAAAATAAAGTTGAGATAATTAAGACCCCAGGTCTTCTACAACCTTTATCCATTCCAAGTCAACGTTGGGAGGAGATTTCAATGGAATTTATCACAGGTTTACCTAAGTCTGAAGGAAAGAGTGTCATCATGGTGGTAGTTGATAGACTTACCAAGCATGCACACTTTTTTGAATTATCTCATCCGTTTAAAGCAAGTACAATTGCTACTTCATTTACGGAAACAATTCAAAAGTTACATGGGAAGCCAAAGATTATGGTAAGCGACAGAGATCCCATTTTTACTGGAAATTTTTGGAAGGAATTATTTTCTTGTTTGGGTACTCAAGTAGCTCATATCTCATCTTATCATCCTTAATATGATGGTCAAACTGAGATAGTGAACAAATTTTTGGAAGGATATGTTCATTGTTTTGTATCTGATAAACAAACACAATGGGTCAAGTGGTTACCTATGGCAGAATGGTGGTATAACACTTACTTACATACTACAAAAAAAATGACCCCATATATGGCACTTTATGGATATTTTCCACTGTCCATCACATCATTTTTAAGAGAAAATTCTAACGTGCAAGCAGTGGAAGATCACATCAAGCATCAACAGCAAGTTCTCCAACTCTTAAAGGATAACCTCAATTTCACACAAAATCGAATGAAACAACAGGTAGATCAACATCACAGCGAGAGAATTTTTGATGTAGGAGACTGGGTATTTTTACGACTACAACCATAAAAAAAAATTTCCCTCAAGAAAGCTAAGAACGATAATAAATTATCGCCAAAATACTATGCTCCTAACAATGTGTTGCAAAAGATTGGTACTATGGCATACAAATTGGAGCTTCCTTCTTCACAAGTGCATCCAATTTTCCATGTTTCATGCTTAAAGAAGGTTATAGGTGATGAAATTCCAGTTCAAACAATATTGCCAGAACTTGATGAGGAAGGAAAAATCATACTGGAACTTGAAAAAATCATGGACAAAATAACTCGACAGCTATGAAATCGATGAATTTCAAAGTATCTCATCAAGTGGAAGAACTTAACCACTGAAAATTCTACATGGGAGGATGAGAATTTTATACAGAAGCATATAGAGCTACTCAAGCATTGATGACAACACTTTTTTTAAGGATAGGGGCATGTTAGGTCCCCATATTACTGGTGTAGTCCCTTATTTTTATTAGTGTAGCCCCTTTATTGTTATTGTTGTGTCCTTGTAACCCCCTTATTGTTATTATTGTTCCCTTACATTATTATTTTTAGGTAGGCTAGGATTATATTGTGATCCCATGGACCCCTATATATAGAAGGAATTTTTTCATTTGTATCATCCAAGAAATTTTCATTTACGTAATGTGTTGGAGGTTGCCCCCTCGAAGTGGATGATTTCTAAGGCGTTTATCTCTCTTCTCTTCTATTTTTGGAGCTAATATCATAACAATATATGGCTATCAAAATGAAACAATAGCTTTCATGGAGAAAAATGAAGAAGATAAATAAATGGGATTTTTTAGAATGGGATAAACTTAACTTACCTAAATTAGATGGAAATTTGGGAGTTAGAGAGCTGGAAATCATAATAGGATAGTGGGAGAAACTATGTGGTGGCTATGGATAAAAGGGGGAGAAGAAACATGGAAATTAATATGGGACAAAAAATTATAGTTAGAAGACTTCACTAGTAAATAAATTTTAAGCCATGCTATACTTAATAAAACCATTAATTTAGAACTTAGCCAAGGCTAAGAATAACCTAATACAATGTCATGTTTTTTGGGAAATTTTAAATGTAATAACAACCCTACTTTGCGAGAAGAATAGAAATAAATACCAACTTTATGAAACTAGGAAGAACTTAGAGATATAGATGAGTACACGAAGGCACAATGGGATATCATGGTGAAAAATTATTAGAAATAAAACCATTGCACTACCAAATGAGATAAGTGGAAAACCTAGAAAGATTGGCCAAATAGCCAAGTAATGAGCTCATGGCATATGCTAGACCGGGAACTAACAAATAGTGAACTATGAGTGGCTTGGTATCCAAATAAATTGCGATGGGGGTATAAAGCTCATGGGAATTTTACTCTCAAGGAATTGTATTCCATTTGATTCAATCATCAAAATTTCCCTAGGGAACCCATATGGTTTTAAATATGGATGCTCAGTTAGCGGCCAAAAATAACCCAATTCCTTTGTCTCATTGGTATAAGGAAAGTCCTCACATGGGACCACATTCGCAAGAAAGGATTTGATGGACCTTCTATGTCCCCATGATGTATAGAATAGAAGGGAAGAATGGAGCATATCATAAACAAATTTCCTTTTATTGAAGATATTTAGCTAACGATAATGTTGTTATTTGGACATTTCTACTAATTAATAAATAGTACACATGAGAATTTAGAGAAATGGTCTTTATCCCTATTCATTAACCAAGTGGTAAGTAGATCATATTCCATGTCCCTCGGATTTGTACTCTAGATAGTTTGGAAGGAATGAAACTAGAAATTTTTCCAAGAAAGTGGGCATCCACCGCCTCGGTTTGGAAAATTATCAAACAAAAACTCAAGCAGACAATTCTTAGTGAACCTTGGGATCTTGAAAATTGGAAAGTAACACCTCATGAAGCCAAAATTCTAAACATGCTAGAAATCACATCATCCATGATACTGTTAGACACTTCTTGAGCTATCAATCCTTTAACTTCCTCCCCAAGCCATTTTACACAGCCTATATCAGGATTCATTAAGATAAATTTTAATGGGGTCTCTAAAGGGAACCCATACCCCAATGTTTTTGGCGATATATACATATATTGGACTGGAATGGAATTAAAATTTTATGCATGTAGTTGCATTTAAATAGTAACAACATGATTGAGGCCCTAGAATTTGAGATAGGTCTACAAATTGCATTATAAGTGGGCTTCACAAATATTTAGAGTGATAGGGACTCACAAATGGTTTTTTCCATTGCAAAAAAGTTGATTAATGGAGCCCCTATTAGAAAACTACTAAATATTTGAAGATCGGAGTGCTTGGTGTCTTAAGTACAAATATTGTTATTTAGTCTATCATATGTAGCTACATTACACTCTCGAAGGACTGGAAATAAATATTGGGTATACTGGTAAAACGGGGAGGAAAAATGAATGAGTTGGATTTCATATCTACATGGTTACCTACAAGGGAGTTTAAAAGTATGGAACAATTATCTGTTGTCTTAGTCAAAGAATAGTAGTACCCCGATGGGGGTGAATAATCAAATGCATCATGAGTTTCAACCACCTCCCCCTCCTAGTTCTCCATATTAATGGAAATATATTGTGAATAAATCTTGTTATTTTTATGGTACTATGAGCCCATTTTTTTTTGGGTAGCTACCTGACTATGGCTTAGAGCTAGCATTTTTGAAAATTTTATACTTGCAAACAAATCTGGTAGGTGTGAGGTTGGTATTATTTTTCCAAGTTATGGATGTAATGATATTATTTCTGAAAAAATATAAGACTGGATATTGTAGAGACTTAGATGGAATCAAGTGAAGGGAAACTTACAATTCGAGGCCAATAATTAGAAAATTTGCATTGACCTTGTCTTATATTTCTTCTCTGCCATATAATAATCCATAAAATACAATATGTATACAAAAATTATAATACAAATAATTATATCTAATAAATATATTAATTGTATAGATTATATACCATAAAATAAATGAAAATATATTTAAAATACAAAAAAGTGTAGCAGTTATCATACATATAACTCCACACAACCTCTACTAGTTGTAAATATCCACATAGCCTCGACTAGTTTTAAATGTATGCAAGATGAAACACCACACAAAATTGACCATAAAAACAATTTAAAAAATTACCAATAATATTAACTCTAACTCCCAATGTAGTATTTATTCCCATATAGTTCTATTTTTTCTTAAATAGAATGAGAAAGAAGTAGTAATTCCAATTTAAGTGTAGAAAAATGTGGTAGATCAAAAAATTTGTTTTATGTTAAATGTCCCTATCTCAATTTTTCCTAATGTTTGAAGGAGGATCATGAACAATCGAATCAATATTTCCATCATGTTGTAATTGATTTCAACAAGAAATATTTTATGTAATATATTGTATACCTTTTAACGAGTTCATTGAATTACCTTACAATGGTTGTGATTGTGTTTGTATCTAGTTGATGCTGTCCTAAATTTGAGTTGCAAGTTTGGGCTAATTATCTTTGAAGTTTCTACAACTATAGAGTGTGTCACGGACCTAACATAGCATGCACGTTGTTACTACTACTCACTTATTACAATACCCCCATGGCACTGCCAACTATTATTGACTTCCCATTGTAAAATGCAAATTCTCTAATTGTGCGCACCCTAAAATAAAACCAAAGGAATTTTCTCTTGTACATACCCATGGTATTCACTCCACTAAGTCAAGAAACGTTATACTTCATCAAATAAGGTAATTAAGTTTAAAAATATTTGCCATTCAATGAAGATGATGGTGGATTGAGTTAAGGAAAAATTCACTGTACTGGACTAGATCAACAATGTATGGACAAGAGTGTTTGGATCTCCACTACTTCTAACAATTATTGTTTAGTCACTCCAAAAAAAATATTTATAGTAGAAATATTTGTAAACATGGGGTTTATCCTATTGTGAGTGAGTGATGTTATTATGCATTGTGAGCTAATTGTGTGAGCAGTTGTTTTGTTCAATGAGTGTAGATTTTTCCTAAAGAATATTAGAGAATTATATCAGATATTGTAAGGCATGTTTCAGTTATAATTTTACGTAAGGCATGAAGAATATAAATAAAGGGAAGTTCTGAAGAATTGTCTCAATCATATAGGTTTTATTGAGTCATTTTCAAGAGGTGGCAGAAGGAGTTTGTGTGGGGTTTATAACTATTTGTTGTATGTTGTTTCTAGTATTAGTCAAAAGATAAAATTTTATTTTCTTTGGAAATATTTTAAGAATTGTAATTGCAGATATTGTGGCCTCAAGAAAGTGGAGGATTTCTTAGTTGTTGTAAGGGTGGTGATTCCTTATTTCGGGTAGAAAATAGAATTGGGGCTATCTTATATATGTAAAACAAAATATTGGTTGATAATAAAAGAGAAGAGGAAAAATAATTACAATGGTTTTTTTCCCCTAGAGGATTTCCACAAAAAAATTTGTTGTTATCGTATTTTGTTAATTATGATTTCAATATTGCATATTTTGGTTATTATTTTTATGTTTTGAAGAGCCATAATTTTGTAAATGTTTCTGCAATATTGATTAACCCCCATCTCATTATTCCCTGATCCCAACAATTGGTAATAGATCCAGCTCCTTTTAGTGCATCTTAATCACTTGAAGGAGATTTAAAGTGGATCATACCTTCAAAAGAGTATAAATTTCCTACTTTTTATGGAGAAAAATGAGTATGGAAACTAGGGATGGAAGGATATCTGATGGGTTTGGATGTTGATGTTTGGTAAAGTATTGTGTCAAGATATAAAGTTCTTAATACTCTCCCTATGGACCCTGATCGGGACATGGTTTATACAAACAATGTGAGGGCCAAAATCACCATTTTTGGAGGAATCTATGAGACTAAACGCATCAGATTGATGCATTACAAGTTAGCAATGGATGTATTAGATAAAATCCAGAAAATCTATGAAGGAAATGACAAAGTGAAGAGGAAAAAGCTTCAGACCTACAAAATGAGGTTTGATAGCTTGAATATGAGAGAGGAAGAAAGTATTGGTGAATAATTTGATAGATTTGATGAATTTACACACTTAATGAAGGGTGTGGATGATAAGTTTGAAGACGAAGTGATTGTTCAAGAAATTTTGAGATCCCTTCAGGAAATTTTCCTAGTTTGCTAGAAAATTATAGAGGGGATTTGGAAAATATAAGGGAAAAATCACTTTCAAATGTAATTATTAAGGAAGGTTCAGACATTTTTCATCAATTTTTCCATACACAAGAGAAGAGATGAAGGAAAATAAAAAGGAACTGAAGGGGAAGATTAAATTTCAAATATATTAGAAGCATAAAGCTAAAAATAAAAAGAGCTTCTACTCCAAAGGAGAGAGAGATTCTCAAGGAGCGAGTAGTGATCCATCATTCGAGTAGGATCATGATGAGGGTGTTTGCATGTCCTTTGAATCGAAGGATGAATCTAATTTTGAATAAATAATGGTGGACTATGGAGGAAATCACACCAGTGCATTGGATGAGATGAGAAAATCAAGGACAATAATATATTTTTGAAGGAACAAGTACTAAAAATAAAAGAAGATATATCTTATTTTACTAATGAATCCTTGAAAGAACAACTTTAGGATCTTCAAAAATTCAAATAATTTTTGGTCCAACAGCAGAAGGATAAGAAAAGCAATTTGGCCGAGTTGGAAGCAGAAAATCAATGTCTAATGTTGGACATATATGATATTCAAAATCCAAGCGCTAATAAAGAATACAAAATTTGTTTGAAAACAAAAATAGAAGAGGAAAAAATAATGGAGGAATTAATCTCTTATAAGATAGGAAATTAGGAGAGAAACTATCAAATAATTGAAGCAGAAGTTGTGGCTTTGAGATAAGATCTATAGAAAACAAGAGTTTAATTAGATCTAAATCTACAATTTGTGAAAGTATCTAAAGTTTTGAAGGATATTCTTAGTGTTAAATGGTAGGTAGAAGAAAAAGTTGGCATATGCTTTGAGACCTCTCAACAAGATACAAAATGCTAGAAAAGTACCAACTAATACTATGAAGATGCACTAAAAGGAAAGAAAAGCTAAGCGAATACTTGAACCAACAATAAGAGAAATTATAATAATGTTGACCTTGCACTGCCAACATAAAATATTCAAAACAATACCCAAAATCAACAAGATAAATAATGAACGCCCATCAAATCAATTCCTTGTCATTGGAAATATAATTTAAGGTATTCAAATTTGTTTTATGACAATTGTTTTTCATGTCATAATTTTGGGCACAAATCCATCAATTACAGAATGAATCTATTTTCTAGAAAATATGTTGGCTTCTAGATAAATAGTTGTTCAAAATGATAAAATATCATTTGTTGATAGTAAAAATCCATTTTCTCCACTAATTAAATAACTAATATTTTAGAAGTAACAATTTTGGCCATATGGAAAGTGAGTGTAGATATAGTTTTTCTATTCCTGCCAAGCAACATATTCAAGAGAGATAAACTAAAGAAAAGGTGGTAAAAATATGCAAGGAGAATTCAAATAGTTCTAAAAACTATGGTTTATCATTGAATGTCCATGATAAAATTAGTAGTGGCTTGTTTACAATGGGTTCTCCGAGCACATGATAGGTGATGCGAGCAAGATTTTGAATCTAAAATACTTAAAGAAATGAAATGTTATTTTTGGTAATGATGCTCTAGCTCCAATCTAAGGAAAAGGGACCATAAGGTTGGATTTTAAGAACAAGTCTCAGAATGTTCTCTATAATAATGGATTGAAGCACAATTTACTAAGTGTAAGTCAAATATGTGACAATGTCTATGATGCAATTTTCATGTCTAAATATTCTGAAATCAAAATAGCTAGACCAAGAAAATTGGTGGGAGAAGAAATAAGAAATGACAAAAATATGTATGCATTTGATGATTCCATAGTTAAGGGTTGCATGAGAAAAACAAATGAATCATGGTTATTTCATAGAATAATGTGCCATGTGAATTTTGATAGCCAAGCCAAGATCAACCAAACTTAAGTAGTTAGAGGGATGCCAAAATTGTCTAAACTGGAGAACATCATATGGGGGTCATGCCAGTTTGTGAAGAAAACAAAGGTGCACTTCAAGAATAAAGAATATTTTAGTTCCAAACCCTTGGAGCTAGTGCATACACATGCTTGTGGGGCTACAAGAAAAAATGCCATAAAGGAGAAAGGTACTTCATCTTATTTGTTGACAATTTTGTTGGGGCCCCAAAGTCACACTATGTTGTGCTATGGTGTAGATCCTAGGAACATATAAGAGTGATATTAGTTTGATGTTAGGATAATGGTTTTCTATTGAATTTTCGTATATAGAATCATCTTTCATTATTTCAAAAAGGTTTTTTTATATTTATGCATTATTCGGGTCATTTTATATTTCTCTTTCTTGCTTCCAAATGTTGGGAAAAAGAAGAGAGGGGGGATGTAGAATTCACGAGCTTTGGGATTGAAATAAATAACCTAAAATTTTTGGATAAGGTGAAAAATGGAGAAAAAACCTTAACTAATTTAAAAGAGAAAATAATAATTCCTTTAAACTAGTTAGGATCATATGGGTAGCTGAGAAATTAAGAATTCAAACATAATTAATCTACAAATTTTTGTGAGTGATTTAAAAAAAATATATCCATTTTAAAAGACCTTTTGTTGACACTTACATTTCCATTTGAAACATGAGAAATTCATATTATAAAAAACACTTCAACAAACCATCAACCATAATCAAGAATAAAATAAGAAGAAATCATAACACATGATATGATAATGAAGTTGGTTTAGTGTGGAATATGTCTGTAGGCCCTGAGGCAAGATCATGGGGGTCTCTTTATTAGTATTTTAAAGAATATGATTAGTACACGGTGCAATATCTATCAATACAAGGATGAACCCCTTATCTAGAGTGGCATGTCTCTCCTAAGATGCGTTCTCCTATCAGAAGTCTCACTCACATGATGTTATCCTTTGGAATAACATAGGGACAATCTTTCACAAAAAGTGGCATAAAATTATCGTCTCACAAGGTGGCATAAATGGACCTCTTGAATATATTGGTCAGATTCAAATCTTAATCTCAACAAAAATCAAATGAACACATGAAAAAAATGCACCTTATATCTCCATGTTTGGGAATGACCTAAAAATTGGCTACTCGGATGAATAAATGACCTATGCAATTGTATTCCTAGAAACAAATAGTGAAGTTTGAGTATAAAAACAACCCCTTTCTGTCACGGTCAAATATGGGTTCCTTAGGAATATTCTATATTCCTTAAAATACGCTCTTATGGACACGGTAAAAAAAGTCACTTCTCAGATGAAGAAATGTACTGCACTGTCAAACTCTTGATGAAAAACAAGTTCAAATGGGTATAAACTTGATATGTTTTTGACACTATCAAAATTATGCAATCAAATAATCTCCAATATTCCTCACATGTTCCCTGCATCACAGTTCTAGGGGTCAAGGTTCCATCAATTCAAGGTTTTGCCAGTGTGTCATAGTTCCACTGCTAGCTAGGTTCTACTTGGCCTTTGCGTTCCTCTATTTCGCCCTCCATTGGTCGAATGGTGGAAAATGAGGTTTCAATAAATTGCATTGGGTGGACTTACTAAGCCCTTCACATGTGGTGCAATGGAATAATAGGAAATTTTTTGAAGGGGAAATCCAGGTTCCATAATCACCATGCCATTTTTAACACATATTTTTTATTGTTTTAGTTGGAGCAGGTTATGATTTGGTGTTTATTTTAATGTGGGGTTTCCTGTTGGGCGAGTCTTCCAATTGGCCAAACAGGTTCGATCCCTACTACAATCTATTATAATATGGTCATTTAAATAGAGCGGTGGGGTCCTATGTTAGAGCCAAGGTCCGTAGCCAATATGTTTTAACATAATATGAATGGTGGGGTAGCGGGGTTGGTGTCCCGCTATCCCTCCTTTTTTAAATATTTTTTTGATTGTTTTAAAACAAATCAGTTAAAAACCATTGACCAGATACTCGAGGTTACCAGAAAAATTAAGAAGGTGACACTTTCGTCATTTCTAGATGTCGTGAAGAGTCAAAAATTTTCTTGGTTAGTTACCACCGAATTTGGTGGGTTTCGCCAGATTTTGCTAGACCTCCAGTTTAGCGAGCCTCCACATTTAGTTAGTGACAAAAATTAATGATCCTTTTGACATGAATTTGGACTGAAAATAACTTGAACATATAAAGTCAAATTTGAGTTTCATCTACACCATTAGAATCAAGATGAAAAACTCTAAATTTTGGTCTCGTTTTCGATGAAATCCAAGAACTTTAATTTTTGAGAATTTCAAGAGACACATGGATCAAGAAGAAAACAAAATATTTTGATTTTTTCCCATTTCGTTAAATTTTTTTACAAAACCCATCAAAAAGGGAAGATACTCGTCAAAAAAATTGATAAATATTGATAAAATGGAAGAAAATAATCATACTAATTACAAAGTTCACTTCAATTTAACAATCCCTTTTCAATGTCATAAAAAAATACGTTCAAAACACAATTTTCTATGAAAATCATTGAAATTGTATTAATATGTGAAAATTTTAAAACTATAAGGTGGGTTCATTGAATTGAATGTAAAATATGAATATACATCCCAAGACTCACTTTAGAATTCATTTGTTTACAACTTCAAAACTCCTAGCAATTTCTTTAAAAAAAATGATTGAGTTTCCCCTAAACCTCCAAGATTTATCTCTTTAATATACAAAATGAGGCCTATATATTGGAAATCAAGGCCCAATAGCCTACCATGAACCACTAGTGGTATTTGGAGAACCAACAAGAATCCATACAAAAATTCTACTTGTATTTTAACAAAGTTCTTCTAGAATTTTCTTGAAATATCTACCATTTTTCTGGTGGGTCCCATTATATTTGGTTATACTACCTTATCTATCTCTCTCTTGGTTGTATTATAGCTATCTTCTTTATTTCCTAGGCGATTCCTAGCTTGGGTGTGTCTTTGGCTGCACTTCCAATGGTGTTGGTTGTGCCGATGCCAGTGATTATTGTTGAGGTCATGCTTGTTGTTGTGGAGGAGGCCTTGAGATGGAACCTACCTCTGTAGATGCCCCTTTAAATTCTAGTTAAAATCCATTTTATATGGCCACGTTTTAAAGATATAACACACCTTTCCATTCCTTATCCATGGGAACATCGCAAAATGAAGCATCCAAAATTTTCCCTTCCATGGCTGTGATTGGTTCATAGTCTACCTTCCCTTGTTCAATAAAGATACTTTTCGCCATGAAAAAAAGTTCAAATTTTTATTCATATAAATTAATGATATCCTTCCCTTGCAATGGGTGGAATTACTCCCTAAATTCTCTTTTATGTTCTTTAATATCATTCATACTTTTCAAAAGATTTTTTTTGGAATACAAATATCCATTCGCATCAAAGAAAGGTGGGAAATTTCTCTTATATAATAATTCACATCAACCTTTAAAATATTGTATTTCATTGGTCATTTTTTTTTCTCTCTTCTCTACCAATTCTATCAACTTTACTTCATTTTCAATTGGTTAGTTCTGACTACCAAATGAGATCTTTTGAGGTCTATCTTTGCAACCTTTTCCTTGGACATATGGTTAAGAAAAATTATAATCACTCCAGCCTTAGCAAGGATTTATCCAATCATTCCCTTGAGTGTATTAATTTCTTTGCGGGTCACCTTGATATTTTATAACTTGTCTTGGACTTGCTTGAGTTGACCCAAACATTTTTCTACTTCATGATTTTATCCAAAATGTTCATTCTAGCATATTTGAAAGCTAATTTTTTGGGGTGATTTCTCCTCATGAATTCCAATTCAACATCAAAGTTATGACCATATTCCTATGATTGGTACATTTGTATCCTAGTTATTTCAAGCTCTTCCTCCTTAGCCTTCAATTCCTTCTCCTGACTTGAGATAAAATTTTGTAGCTTCCTCACATCTTATGACATTGTCAAGGATTACACTTGCTTTATGACTACTATTGGTTTCTATTGATAAGGTTGAGTTTCATCTAAAATCACTTTCATCCTTGGAGCTGCATCTCTAGGAGAATAATTCATTAATCCTTGTATAATTTTTATTTGTGAGCGCACCACATAGCTTAACCCTTAACTCCTTTCTCTCTTTCTCTATTGTTTATAGCTCAACTATTTGCTCAATATGTGTATCAGAAATGTTGAGTTGTTTTCTCATTGAGGAAATGTGTCTATCCTTTTCCTCCAATTACTACTTATATTTCTTAAAATCCCAAGGGAACATGGAAAAATGTGTGGTTTTATCCTCTAGGATTTTAATTTGAATCATTCTAGGCTTAATACCATCTTTGCCAAATTTAATTGATTATTGGCTGTGATGTTTGTCTGATGCATGTTTCTATGCACCGGTTGAGTCATTTGTAGGCTCAAGTATGTGAGATTAGTATATAGAATATTATCTACATGAAATGAAATTTGGTTGACTTAGTAATATGAAATGAACAAATTGTTGTCTTCACTTTTTATTATAACACAACCATCCTTAAAATTCCGATTTCATAATACAATATGCTCTTGAGATGCATTGGAGGAAGTGGTTGATTCCCAACAAATCTAATATCAGTATTCCTCTCTTTAGAGGCTTTATTAGCTACTTCCTTGAATTTTTCCACAACTGACACATGTTGAGACTTGGATACCTCTCCTGATTATGCTTCCTCTGATATTGACATGGTAGAGGGCATGGTATCCACAATACATTCTTCTTTTGTTGCGGTATCCAACTCAATACTATGTAATACCAGAGCTCGTGACTCTATCTCCTCATCATTTTCATCATAACCCTCTCCTTCTACTTTACCTATCCTAGCCCTCTTAGGGTTGGAATCCCCTCCCTTTTAAAACTCCATTGGTTCTGAAGTGCTTCATTTCTTTCCATAGAGGTGAGAGAAATATTACTAAGCTTCTTGTAACATAACTTTGATTTCTTCCCAAGTATATTTTTGCACAAAATATTCTACAATGAGGTTGGATCATAATTGTGGTTCTCTCGATCCTTATCCTTTCTAATTTCATAGATTATATTATGTGGATAATACCTCCATATTTATCTTGTGGAAAATTGAATCCTTATAATACCTTATCTAGCTTGTGGAAAAATGTGAGCAGTTAATAATTCTAGCTGGTGGTATGGTTGGCCTTTGAACTCATAAATTCTAATGACTATATAGTCCTTCAAAAGGTACTAGTCACTGACTCTAGTATTCAGTGTAAACTGCAACTTTTCTTTAAGGAAATATGGGATTCTATCCATTGGTTGACAATGAAATAGGGTGTATAGGAATAAAATAAAATGGGACCATCAATAGCCACTCATAAACTAGTAATAAATTATTGTGTTCATTTTCCATTATTATTTTCAAATGCTCTAAAGTAGGGTATTATTTATGGATGAACAAGTGACTTAGATAATATTTATTGTAGTGAACTTTCCTTCCTCACCCTATCATTTGGGAGTGTATTTCATCTGGCGAAAACTATGGGAAACCAAACTTAACACATGTGTGGTGCATGCTTTGGTGACTAGGTGACACAAGGATACAAAGAGGCATATGATGCCCTTGGTTACATATAAATTAGTGTTGAGACCCAAGAATTAGGAAATCATGGATGAATACAACTTTGATATGGAGTCAAAACTCATGATACAGTAAGCGTGGTGACTAGATTGTATAAATTTTAACTATAGAGAAAAACATATTTACCAAGAGAATTAATAAATAACATAAACCAACAAAAATATACAAACATGGAAAAATTTTGATAACAATATCTATCCTAGGAAAACCCCAACTCCATGGAAAATACCATCCCAATGAATTTCATTAATCCCTCGGAAAAAAAACTAGCCAAGTCGTCCAAATAAGGTTTCACCGCTCACATCCCTGGCACCATTACAGTGAAATCTTCCCAATCTTTTAAAGGCTTCATTAGATGAAATACCATGGGAAGAACACCATGGGTACACTATACCACATGCCAAAAAATTACCATTATGTAACCAAGTCCTCTTTGACTCTATCCCCTAGTCAAGTTTATCTAAGATTCCCCCCTTAAACCTTGAATTGGGGTTTCCTTGACTAAATCGAGCCATATCTACCAAGTGAGTCATCTCCTCTCACTCTAGCCCTTACACTGATCAAATTTTATTCTTGGGGCATGTGTTAACCCAAAATTCCCCTCTAACCTAGGTCTAATACAAACTTTAGCGACAATTACCAAGGGGTACATATGCTTTTCCAAGTATTACAAAAATATGCTCGTTTAAATGCAATAATTACTCCATTATAATACTACTAATTCTTTATATTATATTTTTCCCCTTTTCATTCCTACACTCTATAGTTAATGCTCTCTTATTCACAACTGACTCCCATGGCTACACTTACTCTATAAGCATACATACCATGACCAATGCCCGTGGCACCAACCCTCAATAATATAACTTCCTTATCTGTCATGCCATGAACTAATCTTCCACATTTGAGTGTAATATTCACATTCCTCTCCCGTGATGTCCTTATTGAATGTGGCATTAACTACTTTAATCAGTACCTTGTATTTGTTGTCACACAAATCCGAATTCACATGATAAGCACACCTCTTTAGCCAGTGCCATTGTGATTCCTATGGTAAATTTTTTCAATGAAAATAGAATATAACTATGTGTTGTTACACTAGTTTTGTGGCTTGTATACCATCCTCATAAGCCCCGCTTATACATAAAGGGTTCCAATGCCTACTACCTCAATGTTACTGAAGGCATTGTGAGCAGCAACATGCACTTCACCTCACCGCTGCCAATCCCAATAGGTGACTCACATTTCACTTCAACAAGATCATCACCTTGTGAATTATTGGTGTGTTGAAAATTTTACCGAACAACCTCTTGGACCTTCTTATTTAATCCACACATTCAAGGACTAGCCCAAAGGTGATGAGTTTACACTAGTACAAATGGGGACAAAATCCAACAACTATTCATTGAATATGTGACTTATTGGCATTGGCTATCTGACACATTGTATCTCAACAACTCATTACTGGAATTGTATTGAGTATTCAAGACTTTAGTAAATTTTTGATATTCGAGAGTACAAACCTCGATTATCCAACACAAAAAAATGCCAAAATTTTCATTAAAAATCCAATGCTTTGAATTTGGTTTTCTGATACTATAATTTGTCAAATATATAATGCACAGAACATCGGTAGAGAGGTGTACATGTGTCAAATATCCAATGGGACCTGTTCTTCATTCCCTCACCCCAGACACTAAAAATAACGACAAATTTTCATCAGATATTTGACAATTTGTTAGTTTAGTCTCATAGGAAAGACCGAATCTATGGCATCATATAATTAGTGGCTTGTTAAATTTTCATATTGTTTTATGTGGTATCAATTTATTTATCCAAATTCAATACTTCAATTATTAATATTTTCAATTAAAATTAGTCTTTCCATTCAAAGATATAATAATAAATGCATTGACAAAGGAAACAATCAACATATGAACAAGAAATGCTAGATTTGGTCAAAGGCCAGGGAAAAACCCACTATAGGTAAAACCATTTGAAATTATTCTTATATTATATTGTCATAAGAGGTTCAACGGAGAGTAAAATGATCCCAATACAATATCGTCAGCAATACAACCCAGTAACATTCAGAAATCAGTTTCTAGTGTCAGATTATATCAGAGACAACTTCATTCAGATTTCATTCAACTATTGAAAACTTCGGTCGAAGGAAAACTTTAGTCGAACCCCTAATCGCTCCGTTCATGTTGACATGCATGCAGCATTATCTCCATTCACTTCCTTGACCTTAGCATGGATGTGACTATTGTTGAAATAGCCCAGTGCCATGTGTGCGACCGAGAATAAAAAACCCTAACTCATGTGAGCTTCATACCTTAAACTTTTGACACTTGTGTGAGCTTTCCTCCCCCGATCCTGTGCGAACAAAATTAGATAAAAGAGAATAAGATTCTTATATGACATGATGTCCAAATGATCTCTAGATCTCTTGTATTTATAGGCTTCGAGGGTTTTCCACCAATGTTATTTTTATTTTTAGGCCGACCTAACTATATGTGCATGTGTGACTACATAAATTAGAAAACAAACTTCTGCTTGTCGATTTTGGTCCTCTTGAAAAGAGGAATTTATTGCAATCATCATATCCATAAAAAAACTATCAGAAGTGTAATTTTACCATAGATGCATAATTTTAACATGGTCAACCTAGATTGTGTGATAGAAGTGTTATCTCTTTGATGCTTCCTTCCATCAGTATGGAGTGGATCGTTCGATGTTTCAGAATCGTATAAATGACGTTATATTAAATTATTTCGACAAGAGTTTTGTATATTAGATGTGGCATTTTGTTGGTATGGAGTAAAAATGTCGATGGTGTCACGTGGGATATTCAATGGGATAACATTTTTGTCTTATGGGAGTGTCATATGTTCAATGCTTCATGCCCTTAGGCATCTATCAAATATATGATGCATGAATTTATGTATGAAAATAGTGTCATATGTCTGATACTTTATTCTATTGGTCTTGTGTCGAATATATGAATATTTTCCAAACTGATATGAGTCGAATATCTGAAGATTGTCCAAACCGATATGAGTCGAATATGTGATGGGTAGCATGTGCCATTGAATATATGATAGATGTCTTCATATTAAAAAAATATAATTGTACAGCTTTACATGAGGATAGTCATCAAAATAAAAGCTTCAGGTGATTGAGAAATGCTCTAGATCGAAAATTTTAGAAACTTTTTTGTTAGATTTCTAAGTGGATTAAACACCAAGAGTTGAAATGGTCTCTATAACACAAATTGTGAAGCTTTCCTCTGCAATACAATCCAAATTCTTAAATAGGTACAGTTATTTCATTACTCTTATTTTCGTCCATGATATCTACATGCATAATGATATCTTGTACTATTCTTCATAGTTTCTCTATGGAACTAGATTTCAACTTCTCTAACGCACATAAGCAGTTTTCATGTCTAACGGTTGCATTAATATACCATGAGGAGAATTTTTATATGTAAATAGGATGTTTAGAATTTTTTTTTAATGGTTGGTAGACACAGAGATGATATGCCACATTAATACTCTCTTTCTTTTGTATTTAAGAGTTTGGGAAGAAACTCATTTTAAACTTTAAATAATTAGCACATGGATTTTTAATAAATTTGAGTAGAAGAATAAGTATTTCAATTCTAATATTATAATGAGAGAGGATAATATCACATAACTCACATACCTACATGCTAAAGAAAACCTATAATCTCTAGTGAACTTTAATTGAACAAAGTTTTTGATGTATGATTTGTTAGGCCAAACAAAAGCACAATATGTGATGCTTTATGGATTGATACCATCAAAGAGTTAGGAGAGGGGAAATTATTAATTTTTTATGTAGGTATTATTTATTTGGAAAGAATCCCAACACCTAGAAGGTTAATTTCAAATTAACAAACCTTTTGTCTATGCTTCACTACGTCAAATAATCCTCAATATATAAGGCCTAAATATTTAATATAACAAAATGGTTAGGAACATGTTATTGTGATAAGATAATTTTAAAAATCACATAAACATTGAAAATAAATTAAAAATAAATTATAATGTTGGGTTAAGATAGTTTGCAACATCAAATAATCACTAACCATAACCCAAAAAATTCTCACAATATATACATAAAAATTTATTGACAATTTGAATATTAAAAATGGAATTATAATTAAATTATAAGTTTAAAAATATATCAATCTAATAAAACCATCAACAATGCTACTAAAACTAATGTTACTTTGAACAACCATATATATGAAGCTTAATGGTTAGTAAAGATAGATTAGGAGGCCTTGGGGGAGTGGGTGTCTAATAATATAGGATTCTAATAAATAGATAGACACCCATAGATCAAAATGGCTTATAACATATATTATTACATTATTTATATTGTTAAATTTAAAAAACATAGATTATTTTTTTCAATCCTATCAAAAGATATTTTTAATAGCAATTTATTAGGTCACATTGTAAATAAAAAAAGGTTTTGCATAGATTCTTTGACCAAATTGATTTACTAAGGATGTTATGGCAGTAAATATGGTATCAAATGTTGTGAATAATGTTTTGGATTACCTTCAAAATGAGTTACCTGACATGGATGTTAATGAGTGTTTCTAGCAATTTTTGTGCAAACAAGAAACCCACGGTTTTGAATTGGGTTAAAGGGCATGGAAAATCAGTGGCATGGGATTTTATCTTCACCAAGGAAGTTAATAGAAATGTTTTGAAGAAAAAATTTCCATTTTTTATTTTTTGAATTTGAACAAGCTCAAGAACTTAACTGGATCTACACTAGTTAGTGCAATGGGAGGCTTCAATGTTCACACATTCAATATTTTCTACTATATGTATTGTAATTGTTAAATTTAAGAAAATGAATTCTAATTCCACCTTGGACAACTGAGATGAAAAATATGATTATTGCATTGAATTCCTATTTTTGAGGCGACCAAAATCGACCTAAAGATCACCTCGTTTGGATAAGCAGAAATTGGATTTTGAATTTATGTTCCCACTCATGTATATTGGATTAGGTCAACCCTATGAACATATACCAATGGTCAGGTCATCCTCAAAATAAAGTGGACCCTCATGGAAGCTTATAAATAGAATACACCTCAAGATCATTTGGACACATTAATCAAGATCACTTCTTATCTTATATTTTTTCTTGGCTCACACAGGTTTGATGGAAGAAGCTCGCTCAAGGATTCCAACCTACAAGGTCGCAACTCACACGAAACGATTGTTTTTGGTTTTCAAAAGCAAGCAAAAAATTGGGAATATTCATCCCTAGGCACAGGCATGATATGGGTATGGTAGCATCCAGGGACCCATAGACACAGAAACAAAAGCCTACGATAGTGTCTAGGTCCTCAAAAGGCATATCGGGCCTTCGGAACCCATATACATGGGAGCATAGATCTATGGTAACGTATAGGGAACCATAGTTGTAGGAATATAGGTCTATGGTAGCGTCTAGGGACCCATAGCCACAGGAACAGAGCCCTATGGTAGCATTCACAGCCTTGTAATATAGATCGAGCCTTCAAAACCCATAGACAAAGACAAAAATGTCTGTGGTAGCATCTAGGGACCCATATAAACAGACATAGAGGCCTATGGTAGCATCCATGACTTCCATAGACGTTAGCACAACTCCGCCTCCATGTGTCCGAGACTCAAAGATGAATCTACAGTACTTTGAAGTTTCCACTCAGTGACAACAATGTTCAACAGTATGATATAGGCAGTGAACGTATATTGTAGTCATCAAAATGATTTTTTGCTGTTTATATGCGTTTCATGGATATTCTAATTGTTGTGAAGATATGGATCATTGTACTCTCTTTTGCTTAATTATTTGATGACAATATACTAGAATAATAATTTGCAAGGGTTTTAACCATTGTGGGTTTTGTCATCGACTCTTAGTGATTAGATCCACACTCTTTTAGAGGAATATTAATAGCTAAATTAGGTATGGTATGGAATTAATGCCGCATTCTTATGTTGATTCCCAAGAAAAATAATCTAAAGACCCTAGTGGTTTTAGGCCAATTTCACTATGTAAAATAGTCTACAAGATACTCTCTACGTAATTGTTAAATGCATCAAATCCCTCCTCAGCTGAATTATTCCTATGGAACAAAGTGATTTTATAGAGGGAAAAAAAATATTGAATGGTGAATTCACATCCCATTAGGTTATTGATACTCTTAAGAAAAATAAAATGGCATGCTTTCGTATCAAAATTGACCTTTTTAAGGCATGTGACCAAATCAACTAGGACTACCTCCTCTAGGTAATTTTAGCTTATGGCATCTTCCCTCCCTATATTACATGGATTAAATCCTTCATATGTATCCCTTTTCCTATATTATGATAAATGGTTATTTTTATAGGACTTTCAAGTCCTCACAGGGCTAAGGTAGGGTGACCCCCTCTCCCCTTACTTATTTATCCTAGTTGTTGAAGAACTTGGTAGATACATCAAAGCTAACAAGGCTCAAGGATGCCTAAAAATAATCTGATTATTTGGCCCTGATGTCATGATAATGGAATAGTAATTTCTTGACGACATCATGCTTTTTGGGATACCTACCTTGCATGAATCCTAAGCACTCAAAGAAGCCATTGCTAATTTTATGAACGGATCGAGGACCTTGATTAGTGATGATAAATATAATATTTATTCTTCAACACCAACAAGCTACTTCAAAGGAATATTTTAAGGACCTTACATTTCCATATAAGGAGTCTTCTTGGAAGTTATTTTGGGGTTCCATTGGTAGCCAATTATCTAAGCACCTCCTACTAGAAACTCCTTCTCCAAAAGATTGCGGATAGGCTAGAAAGTTGGAAATTTTCATTATTAAACCTCCTGAGGAGAGAATTTATGATTAAATATTTCATATACACTCTTTCCATCCATGAAATATTAGTACTCCTCACTACAAAGCTCGTATATAATGCTATCGCAATGAAACAATATAATTCTGAAGGAGCAGAATCAAGAGGATAAATAAATGGTATTTTCTAGCATGGGAGAAACTTAGCTTACGTTAATTTGATGGAAATTTGGGATTTAGAGAACCAAAAATCATAATAGGGTAGTGGGAGAAAATTTGAGGAGAAAATGGATACAAGGGGGACATGAAACATGGAAAGGAATACAAGACAAAAATTATAGTTGAGAAACTTCACAGGTAAATAAATTTTGAGCAAGGTTATACTCTATAGGATCATTGATTTGGAGCTTAGCCTAGTCTAACAATAACCTGATACAATGTAATGTCTTTTGGGAAATTTTAAATGGAAAAAAAATACTTTGGGAATAGCAGGGAAACAATTCCCAACTTTTTGAAACTAGGAAGTACTTAGATATATACATGAGTACATTAAGGCACAAGGGGGATATAATAGTGAAAATTTATTACAAAGGAAACCATTCCACTATGTAATGGCATGAGTGGAAAACCTATAAAAATTGGTCGAATAGCCAAGTAATGAACTCATGGCATATGCTAGGTCGGGAACTAAAAAAAAGAAAATTACAAGTGGCTCAGTATCCAGATAAATTGTGATGGGGGTATAAATATCATGGGAATTTTACTCTCAAGGAAGCTTATTCGATTCTATTTAGTCATAAAAATTTCCCTATGGAACCCATATTGTGTCAAATATGGATGCTCAATTGGTGGCCAAAATAGACCAATTCCTATGTCTCATTAGTAGAAGGAAAATCCTTACATGGGACCACATTTGTAGGAAATGATTTGACTGACCTTCTATGTCCCGATTATGTACACAATAGGAGGGAATAAAGGAGAATTTCCTAAATATATTTTCTTTTATCGAAGATATTTGGCTTAGGATAATGTTGTTATTTGGACATTTCTACTAATTAATGAATAGTACACATGAGAGTTTAGATAAATGGTGTTTATCCCTCTTCATTAACACAATGATAAGTAGATCATAGTCCATGTCATTAGGATTTGTACTCTGGGTAGTTTGGAAGGAATGCAACTAGAAATTTTCCAAGAAAGTGAGGATCGACCACTTCATTTTGGAAAAATATCAAACAAAAACTGAAGGAAACAATTATTAGTGAACCTTTGGATCTTGAAAATTGGGAAGTAACACCTAATGAAAAAAACATGTTAGAAATCACATCATCCATGCTACTTCTAAGCAGTACTTGAGCTATCAATCCTTTACCTTCATCCCCAAGCCATTTTTCACTCACTCCACGCGGCTTCATCAAGATAATTTTTGATGGAGCCCCTAAAGAGAATCAATACCCTGACATTTTTGGCGATGTATTCATACGAAGTCAAATTTGAGTTTCATATACACCATTAGAATCAATATGAAAAACTCTACATTTTGGTCCCATTTTCGACGAAATCCAATAAATTCAATTTTTGATCATTTCAAGGGAAACATGGATCAACATGAAAACACAATATTTTGATTATTTTCCATTTCATTAAATTTTTTTACAAAACCCATCAAAAAGCGAAGATACTCGTCAAATTTTTTGATAAATATTGAAAAAATGGAAGCAAATAATTATACTAATTACAAAGTTCACTTCAATTTAACAATCCCTTTTCAATGTGATAACAAATTATGTTCAAAACACAATTTTCTATGAAAATCATTGAAATCGTATAAATATGTGAAAATTTTAAAAATATAAGGTGCGTTCATAGAATTAAATGTAAAATATGAATATACATCCCAAGACTCACTTTAGAATTCCTTTGTTTACATCTTCAAAACTCCCAACAATTTCTTAAAAAAAAAATGATTGAGTTTCCCCTACACCTCCAAGATGTCTCTATTTAAAATACAAAATGAGGCCTATATATTGGAACTCAAGGCCCAAGAGACTACCATGAACCACTAGTGGTATTTTGAAAACCAACAAGAATCTATACAAAAATTCTAGTTGTATTTTAACAAACTTCTTCTAGAAGTTTCTTAAAAGATCTACCAATTGTTAGGTGGGTCCCTTTAGATTTGGTTATACTACCTTATATATCTCTCGCTTGGTTGTATTCTATATATATTCTTTATTTCCTAGGTGATTCCTAGCTTGGGTGTGTCTATGGCTGCACTTCAAATGGTTGTGATTGGTTCGTAGTCTACCTTCCCTTGTTCATTAAAGATACTTTTCACCATGAAAAAAAAGTTCAAATTTTTATTCATATAGATTAATGATATCCTTCCCTTGCAATGGGTGGAATTCCTCCCTAAATCCTATTTAATGTTCTTTAGTATCGTTCATAGTTTTCAAAAAAAAAAATATGGAATACAAATATCCATTAATCACATCAAAGAAAGATGGGAACTTTCTCTGATATAATAATTCACATCTACCTTTAAAATATTGTACTTCATTGGTCATTTTGTTTTCTCTCTTCTCTACCAATGCTATCAACTTCTACTTCATTTTCAATTGGTTAGTTCTGATTACCAAATGATATCTTTTGAGGTCTATCTTTGCAACGGCTTCCTTGGACATATGGTTAAGAAAAATTATAATCATTCCAGCCTTAGTAAGGATTTATCAAATCATTCCCTTGAGTGTATTAATTTCTTTGCGAGCCACCTTGATAGTTTCTACCTTATCTTCGACTAGCTCCAGTTGACCCAAACATTTTTCTACTTACTTCAGGACTTTATCCCAAATGTTCATTCTAGCATATTTCAAAGCTAATTTTTTGGGGTGATTTCTCCTCAGGACATCCAATTAAACATAAAATTTATGACCATATTCATATGCTTGGTACATTTGTATCCTAGTGCTTTCAAGCTCTTCCTCCTTAGCCTTCAATTCCTTCTCCTGACTTGGGAGAAAAGTTTGTAGCTTCGTCGCATCTTGTGACAGTGTGAAGGATTACACTTGCTTTATGAGTACTATTGGTTTCTATTGATACTGCTGAGTTTCATCTCAAATATTTTTCATCGCTTGGAGCTTCTTCTTTATAAGAATAATTCAGTAATCCTTGTACACTTTTTTATTTGTGAGTGCATCATGTAGCTTGACCCTTAACTCCTTTCTCTCTTTCTCTATTGTTTATAGATCAACTATTTGCTCAATATGTGTATCTGAAATCTTGAGTTGTCTTCTCATCGAGACAATTTGTCTATCCTTTTCCTCCAATTACTCCTTGTATTTCTTAAAATCCCCAGGGAACATGTCCAAATGTGTGGTTTTATCCTTTGGGATTTTAATCTTAATCATTCTAGTCTTACTACCATATCTTCAAAATTTTTATTTATTATTGGCCATGATGTTTTTCTTATGCATCTTTCTATGCACCGGCTGAGTCACTTATAGGCTTAAGTACGGGAGATTAGTATATAGAATATTATCTTCATGAAATTACATTTGGTGGATTTAGTAATCTAACATGATCATTGTTGTTTCCACTTTTTATTATAACACAACCATCTTGAAACTTCAGATTTCATAATAAAATATGCTCTTGAGATGCATTGGAGGAAGTGGTTGATTCCCAACAAATCTAATATCGGTCTTCCTCTCTTTAGAGGCTTTCTTATCTACTTCCTTGAATTTTTCTACAATTGACACATGTCGAGACTTGGATACCTCTCCTAATTATGTTGCCTCTGATATTGACATGGTAGAGGGCATGGTATCCACAATACATTCTTGTTTTGTTGTGGTAGCCAACTGAATACTATGTAATACCAGAGCTTATGACTCTATCTCCTCATCATCTTCATGATATCCCTCTCCCTCTACTTTACCTATCCTAGCCCTCTTAGGGTTGGAATCCCCTCCCTTTTCAACCTCCATTGGTTTTGAAGTGCTTCATTTCTTTCCATAGAGGTGAGAGAAATATTATTGAGCTTCTTGCAACATAACTTTGATTTCTTCCCAAGTATAATTTTGCGCACAATATTCTACAATAAGATTTGGATCTTAATTGTGGTTCTCTCGATCCTTATCCTTTCTAATTTCATAGATGATATTATGCAGATCATACCTCCAAGATTTAGCTTGTGGAAACTTGAATCCCTATAATACCTTCTCTACAAGCTCCAAACAATTCCTTGAATTCACACACAAAGGTCCCACCATATGAGGAAGGTGGAACATGAATACTACATTCTTTGAGGAAAATTTTACATTGTCACTCGAAAATATCTATCATATTTTCTCAAATGGAAAAAATGTGAGTGTTCAAGAATTCTAGTAGGTGGTATGGTTGGTCTTTGAACTCATAAATTCTAATGACTGTATAGTCCTTCGAAGGGTACTAGTCACTGACTCTAGTATTTAGTGTAAACTGCAACTTTTCCTTAAGGAAAGATGGGATTCTAGGTATTGGTTGACCATGAAACAAGGTGTACATGACTAAAATAAAATGGGACCATCAATAGCCAATCATAAACTAGTAATAAATTATTGTGTTCATCTGCCATTATGCTTTTCAAATTCTGTAAAAAAGGATATTGTTTATGGATGAACAAATGACTTAGATAAGATTGATTGCAGAGGACTTTTATTCCTCACCCCTATCATCTGGGAGTGTATTTCATCTGAAAAAAACTATGTGAAGCCAAACTTAACACGTGTGGTGCATGCTTTGGTGACCGGGTGACACAAGGATAAAAAGAGGCCTAAGATGGCATTGGTTACATAGACATTATTGTTGAGACCCAAGACTTAGGAAAACATGGACGAAGACAACTTTGATATGGAGTCAAAAGTCATGATACGGTAAGCAGGGTGACTCGATTGTAGAAATTTTAACTATAGAGAAAAACATATTTACCAAGAGAATTAATAAATAACATAAACCAACAACAATACACAAAGATGCAAAAATTGTGATAACAATATCTATCCTGGGAAATCCCCAACTCCATGGAAAATGCCAGCCCAATGAAATTTCATTAATCCCTAGGAAAAAACCCGAGCCAAGTCGTCCAAGTAAGCTTTCACCGCTCACATCCCAGGCACCATTACAATGAAATCTTCCCAATCTTTTAAAGGCTTCATTAGATGAAATACCATGGAAGAACACCATGGGTACACTATACAACATGCCAAAAAATTACCATTATGCAACCAAGTCTGCTTTGACTCTATCCCCTAGTCAAGTTTACCTAACATTCCCCCCTTAAACCTTGACTTGGGGTTTCCTTAACTAAATCGAGCCATATCTACCAAATGAGTCATCTCCTCTCACTCTACCCCTTACACCGATCAAATTTTATTGCATGTGTTAACCTGACATTCCCCTCTCACCTAGATTTAATACAAACTTTAGCGACAATTACCAAGGGATACACATTCTTTTCCAAGTATTACAACAATAAGGCCATTTAAATGCAATGATTACTTCATTATAATACTACTAATTTTTTATATTATATTTTTCCCCTTTTCCATCCTCTCACCTTGATACACTATGTAGCTAATGCTCTCAAAGCAATCAAATGGAGAAGAAAGCAATCAAATGGACGGAAACTTGTCGTCACAGAAGAAGAAGAAGAAGCCGTTCATAACATATAATGTGGATTATCTCCCTAGTTATCACACAGGCTATGCGAGTTATAACCCAAGGATTTGCCGACTATGCAGATTACCACTGCGCGAGTTTTCACAGTCGAATACGCGAGTTAACTGGGCGCCAGATATGCGAATTATGATCAGTCAATAAATGGGATTATACGCGAATTATGCACGAGTTTTCTCTTGATATGTGAGTTGAAATGCGATCTGTCCTCAGATACGCGAAGTATAACGACTTGAAATGTTCTTTGAAATGCGATCTGTCCTTGGATACGCGAGCTATAACCTCTTTGAGATTTGTTTTGTCAACCTATACGCTGATGGATAAGCCGGTGATTACGCTGATATGCAATCGTTTCCACCGTTTACGCGAGGTATCTGCCGTTTATCCGACGATATCTCATGGATATGCGAGTAACCTCCGGTGAATATGCGGCAATCCTACTCGTTATGCGAGCTATTACGACCGATATGCGAATTATCATACGCGACCTATCAGTGAATACGCGAATTATCATAAGATACACCAATTATCAGCCAGATAATTGTCCGAGTTATCACCTATGCACATATGCAGATCATTATCCGACGGAGGATATGCAGATCATTATCCGAGTTTTTACCTAAATTAATATATATATATATATATATATATATATATATATATATATTGAGAACGCTCCGATGTTCCGGCACCGTGAAATCATTTTCCGAAATTCTCATGATCGCCACATACATACCATACCAGGAGATGGAGATTCTCATCGCCACATACATACATACCCGGAGATCGGCCCATTCGCCACATACAACAACATATCCTTCACTGCGAGCCTCATATCAGTATGAATGGCTCCATGGGGTTTCAGCAATTTTTGGCTCAGATGAAAAGATTTTTCCTGTGTCATTATGATCCCAATTATAATCTGGTGGGGCAAATTCCTACGAATAATCTCTTTCTGTGAGCGACGACTCGTGGGAGCAAGTTGGTATAGTCCAAAATATTATCGCAAACAATCCAGGAGGAAGAGTCGTTCTAGATTCCAAGAAATGAATATTAAGAATTCAAGAAAAATTTTCTTTCCTTTTCTGAATTAAGAATTCAACAAAATTTTTCTTTCCTTTTGTAGATAAAGAATTCAAGAAATTTTTTCTTTCCTTTTGTGGATTAAGAATTCCAGAAAATTTTAATTTTCTTTCTTTTTCTGGATTGAGGATTCAAGAAAAATTTTCTTGAATCTGAGCGAGATTTAATTTTGTATCTGTTATCGCACATCAAGGGATTTGGCTGGCAGCCCTGGAGCTCTAATGTTTGCGGCAGCAGTTTCTGTAGCCTGTAAGAAGCTTCCGTCTGGAAATGGAAATACGGAGCCGACGAGTTGGAAAAACTTTTCACATTGCCAGCGAAGAAATGTTAAAATCACGCTCTGCCGCATTTCATTTCATCTTAATTTTTTTACAGATTTTTATTGGGTTATATAACGGGATATATATGAATTTGTTAACGGATAGCTTTATTCCGGCTACATGCACGTGGTGTTCCGTTTGTCCGGCGAGATGGCTCATCCCGTATCTCCGGCGTTGTGAAAGGTTATAATACCAATTCATATTTTAATTAAAATTATTATTTGTAAATGATAATATTTAATTTTGAGAGTCTGATTTTTAAAATAATATGTTAATATAAAATTTTAAATGGATAATAATATCATAATGTATGTCATTTTTCACCGTAACACATTTATTATTATCATTTTATTGAATAATAAAAACATTCATAAAGTAATAAACTTTTTAACATGTTTATTATTATTTTTTATTGAATAATAAAATCATTTAAAATAAGTATATTTATTATTATATTTTATTAAATAATAAAATCTTTTAAAATAAGTATATTTTTTATTTTATTTTTATTAAATAATAAAATCATTTAAAATAAGTATATATGTTGAAGCTTATTTAAAATCTATTATTAATTGATTAAAAAAATAAATATGTTCACTAATTCTAATAATGCATTTACATTCTTAGAATGTGTACACACTACTATTAGAAAACCATATATAATAACAATTCTCGTGGCTCTTTAATTATGTAGAATAACATGCCATGGCACGAATATCCAAGTTGAAGTTTGAATATCCCTTAGAGAGTATCTATGTGGGTTTTTCAAGGTTACTTCATGTTCTTTGAACTCTAGAATTTTTCTTTAGGACCTTTTGAGGACTTAGAATTCCGCTGCAAAATATGCCGGAAAACCACCTGGTCCGGAGCTTAAAGCAACTCCTTTTCCGTTTGGTGTAATGGCTCCGACTGGAGATAATGGGAATAGTTTCCCAATAAGGATGATTTTGATGGTGTTTTTATTATATAACGTGCAAATGGAGAATTATTTTAATATATCATATGAATTTATCTAAACTATTTATTTTACTATATACCCAGGGTGTTTCTTCCTTTATGCGATCTAAAGAGATATCCTTCAACTATTAGTAATATAGATCATTTAACAGTTGAAAGAGATGAAAATTATGTAAGATGGTTATTCTAACAAAGTAGTTTGACTAGAAGAATTGTGAAAAAAATATCACATTCATATGTGTGATTATATATTTAATAAGAAATCACAGACAAATATTAGAACAGAAGTGAATGTAACATTCATCTATAATAACGTTTCAAATATATAATGCAATAAAAATATGACTATCAATCTATAAAGTAAGACTTAATACAAGTGAATAGAAGTACCATATGTACGAAGTTCTACTCATGTAAACTGACAGTAATTGATCTGCTCCTCTTCACTTTCAAGAAATTTAAAGAGTACAATAGTGCAACATCAGTTAAACAACTTTAATTGTCAAAATATAACATATGTGCTCCATTGATTCATTAAGGCATTCACAAACTTACAATAGTGCATTATTTGCAAATGCTTTTGACAAATTTCTGGACCCTTCTCTAAATGCATGAGAGGGGTTTAAATACTAAACTAACTATGTTCTCAAATAGATTATTACAAAAATATAGAGGAAGTTTCAAACAACCATCCTCGTAAGACTAACTTAAACGACAATCTAGGAAAATAAAGTAACAACATGATTTATGAATTTTGCCCTCTCTTTTGGATTTGGTCATGAAGTTGACAAATATCCAGCATGGGTTTGAGCTAAGCTGGCTACGAAATCCTTGATCTGACCCGTCCCTTGAATACTGCATTTGAGAGTACTGGCTGCAATCTTCTTTTTAAATTTGTTAAATATTGCATGATATGGTACTGATTATAAGGTTTGATCAGAAAATTCCAATAATTTTCTTGATCAAAATTATATACCTTTTTAATTGTTTCATCTCGCATTTATACTTTTTTCGTCCACTATGTTTCTAATTGTTTGACTTCTGAGAAAACTTCAATTGTGTATGATTTGATAAGTTCTTCTTTCACCAGTTGTTCACATACAGATTCAATAATTTCTGTTGATAACCTTGATGTTTTCACTGCTGCTTTCTCTGTCTGCTTTATTTGTGCTTCCCAATCTTTGAATAAGATCTCCCTGTGGAACTTATATACCTGGGGTAGATTAACTTCCTTGCCTGAGTCTGATGCTTTCCATTGTAGGTGTTCTTTGATTTTATTCTCGAGCTTCTCACATTCAAGTTTCTGGATAGCTACTTCTTGTATCAGTATTTCATTTGAGTCACAATAAGAGTCAATAATAGAAGCTTATTGGAAAAATACTTCCTGTTGTTGCATTAGCTTATCATTTACATCCAATGCCTCTTTTATGAATTTATCTAATTGTTGTTGGCTTTGTAACCTAGTCATTGCTTCTTCCAGTTATGCTTGCTTCTCAATGATTTCTGCTTGATGCTGCAATTTAAGACTCTCGAAATATTTTTTGAAATTGGGCTATCTTTGATTTCATTTTCTCACTGGAGTTAGATTTTTCTTTATCTAGTAGTCTCTCTAGTTCTTTATTTTGTCTTCCTTCTACTTTAGCAACATTTTAACCTCAGTAGCTTTATCAATAGTGGCAGTAGCATATGCCCCTGCAAACTGTGATAATTTAGTTAAATGTTCAGTAGGATCAACTAAGGGATCCTTCCACAAAACATCAACAGATTCATTTGTGAGGTTTGAGACTGTTTCATCAATTATTCTCCTTTTATTTCTCTTGAATACAACCTTATGACTAGGACTGTAGAAGATATCCAACGAAGAAATTTCCTTAACTTGTAAAACTATTTGTTTTTTAGGGTAGGCCGGTATGATCTCTCGATCATGAGTTTCTGGAACTTGTTGTAGGGGATTAACAATTTCCACTATCTTGTGGCAATATTCAGGTGTCTGAAAACTAATATCTTGATCAGTGTAGAGATTGGTTTTAGGAGTTTTTAGGATTAACATATTTTTTATTAAACAATAAATCATTTAAAATTATTATATTTTTATTAAATAATAAAATCATTTAAAATAAGTATATATGTTAAAGCTTATTTAAAATCTATTATTAATTGATTAAAAAAATAAAATTAAAGTAGCTATTATTATCTTAAACAATATTTAAATTTAAAAAAATCAATAATATTATTTAAAAATAAAATTATAATAATTGCAAATGACATATAAATTTATATAAATATGCAATAATGCATGATAATTTTCTTCTCTAAATTTATACACAAAATTATAGACTTAATTGTTTTCACTTGATAGCCTTTTTTTATATACCCTAAAAGCCAAAGAAAAATTGAAAAAATTCACACAATGTACCCATATTTTTAAAATGTTAAAGAATCATTTAAAAAACAAGTGGAATGTTAAGAATAGGAAAAATATACAAAAGGGAAATCATACATAAAATTAATTGAAAACAAAACAAAAATTAAACCTAAAGAAATTTATTATAATAATATTAAATTTATTTATTAAAAATCTAGTGGTCTTTAATGCCACTTTTTGAAAAATTTGAGATTTATTTTTCTGATCTAATTTGTCTAAAATCCAACATGAATTCATTGAAATCACAAGTTTGATGGGTAAACTTTGCACAATGGAAGGTTTTTCACACTGCTCAATCCATATATGCACTCAAAAATCTAGTTTGAATAACACAAATCAACATTTCACCTCAAATTTTACCACTTGATTAATCCGCCCAAAAAATCCACCACAAACTCCAAAAAGTCCCATTAAAGACAACTCCATTATAAATTAAATTAGTTCATACTTCACTCTTATTCTAACACTTTATACATGTGCTCCCTCTTATTATAAGAGGTTATGGCAGATGTGTGAAGCCTACATTCACAATGATGTCTTTCATCATATAAGTATAGCCCTCAATTCAATGAAAAAAATAAAAGAAAAACTAACTAGTACAAAGCCACAATAAATATTTGATGTTGACATATGGAATTTCTTATTATATAGGGGTGCTTTAAAGCTTAAATTGATCTCTTGATCAGGTGCTTAGTGTAAAAGCTCAAAAATGAAAGTGCTCAGAATTGATTGGAGACTTTGCGAAGGTCTCTAAAGTCACGAAGCAACGATGATTCTCTTCCTATGGAAGAATTTTTTTCTATATGAACATCTCTAAGCCACTCCCTTAACAAATTGACATCAAATACCATGATGAAATCTAGATACAACCATTAGATTACAAACATGTCTTGTTTTAATTCCAATGCTGCTATGAATATGGGAACTTGTTTAGGGATTTCCCAATGGTGTTGGCAGAAAGCCAGAATGTGAGACATGGAAAGGATGCACAGGGTTTCCAAATAGTGACCAATAAGAAACGATAAATGTTGTCATGTTTGGGCCTGACCTAGGTTTGGCTTGTACTTCACACCAAAAAAACCCTTAAACACTGACCTTTTCGGCAATGACCTAGAGGTAGATCGCAGTCTCACATGAGGTCACTATGGATGGTTGCAGATGTTGGAATATTGTCATTGATGGAAAAGGACATGGCAAAGGACATGGCAAAGGAATTGGCAAAGGCATGGGAAACAAAGAAGAACAGAAAAGTTGCAGAAAACAACGATCAGCAACAAAGAACAAAGGAAGAATGCATTTACAGAGATAAGCAGGGAATTGAAGCAGAGTTGTCCAGACACAGAGGCAAATTGAGAAGAATGAGTGAAACTCTTATTCATTCGTATATGGTGATGAGGGATTGGTTCGAAACTCTCCATGACTTATATATTTAGCAGAATATTTGAGTCTCTGTGGACATTGGTGAAATCATGTGTTACTGATAGTTGGGATTATGCCCGTATAGACAGCTTGAATTGTGAAAAGCATGACAGTGATGCTCAGACCATCTCGATTCTGTGGAAGGAGGAGATTCGTGAAGTTGTATACGATATCAGGTTGCTAAGGTCACAGCACAGTGAAGTAAATCTGCATAATGGAGGGATTAATGGTGCTCTGGTTCTGTAAGTTGTTCGAGGAACCAATACGATCGACAGTGGAATTATACGCCTCTGCCTCTGTGTAGGTATGGAAGGTCTACGAGTCTCGGCGCTGTCTGTGTAATAGATCTTGGAACATGAATAAATCAATTATATAAAGAAAACACTGAAGCGAGGTTTTTAATCGTTTAAACAATAAGTCTGACGGAACCATGTGCTTAGACGGAACCGTGACTGAGAGAAACAGTGACGGCGGTGTGGAGTGAAACCGTGGGTTATTCCGCACCACCTTTCGTTGATACGTGGTATTTCATGGATTGGCAGCGATAACGATAGTCCTTCGCACGCTAACAATCGACCCAGGACGGCCAGCAAAATTGCTTGTGCATCGTCGATCTGAAAGGGGGTCATCTGACGGTCATTATTTGTGGAAGATGCGTGAAGTTTAAAAAAAAAAAGGTGTGCGAAGATTAACACAGTACGACGTGCCATCACGCGTTATTGCCCGTGCAAATTGCCCAAGCGAAATCTGTCGATCTTGGAGGCTCGCGATCCAACGGTGATCGGGCAATGGACCTGTGCGAAGTTTAGCTTGGTACGAAGGGGCGCTTATGTGGGCCAGGGGTCAAATTTTTATTAATATTAAACTATTCGAAAGCATTGGATTTTTATATAAAGCCCGGTTTAAAAGTTCAATGAATTTTTAATTAAAAATAATATGACGGGGGTAGTATAAAGATTTAAAATTCAGAAGGGGTACCCCCGCAGTTGAACAAGCAATCAAGCATTGACCGGAAATCGATGGTGGAGATTAAGTGTGGGGGCACCAGCCAAAATTTTCATCCGTACCGCAAGAACCCCCCGTAGTGACGCAATGATGACTATGCAATATTTGATAAATATTTTAATATGAAATAAAAACCCCAAGGGCCAAACTATTGGAAACATTGTAAAAGGAATACCATTAGCGGTTGAAATGGTTTTTGTCTCTTGGTTTTAATAAAGGTGAGAACTATATAAATGAGAAAGATGATTATTCGAAATGAAAAAAAAAAAGTGGAGAGGGTTGACGAAGAAGAATTTCCTCTAAGGAATATCTGTATGGACAGACGACGTGCTTAATTGATGATTCTGAGTCCATGATGTACCCTTCGAGACATTGACCTAAAAGGTGATGAGTCGTGAAGAAACAATGAAGATCTTGTGCATAACTGCTGAAGAACATATATGAATCCGGGTGAGTTTCTGTAGATTAGGTCTGCTCTGCAAACATATTGTCATTACAGATCTATACAAGAAAAGCACGAATATATATATATATATATATATATATATATATATATATATATATATATGCGAGTCATCCACATTGAAAGTGCATATGGCAGTTGGGGTTTCAGAAGATTAAATTACATGGAAGTATACACGAGTTAGTGAATGAATATCTTCTCTGAAGTCTGGGATTACTCTGGTTATAGCGGGGAAAATATGCATGTTTATGATTAATTGTTGAAGCTGCTTGATCAGTGTGAAAATTGATGAAACATTGTAGGGGGGTGTAGCTCCCTTCCAGGAGAGACTGGTAAAAGAGAGAAGGCTGCAGCCTTCTGTAGGTGGGTGCCTGCGTACTGGTATAAGTCTGCGCCAGCACAGAAATTGTAATATGTTTTCTTTATAATAAAATATTGAAGACAGAGATTTCAGTAGCGGTGGTTTTCTCCCAAACTGGGTTTCCACCTTAAATCCTGGTGTTCATATGTTTTTCTTATGTTTTGTACTATTATTTCTATTCATACTTGCTGATGAATAAATGATGCAATGAGCTAAGTAACGACATGATAAGATCTTTACAAGTTGGATGTAGTAATATAACATATGGTCTTTAAGAGAAAGGAAAAAACTAAAATAATTTTAAGTCAGCTCTAAATACTGATTCACCCCCCCCTCTCAGTATTTTTCCTAACAATTGGTATCGGAGCCAAGTTCTTCTGAAAAAGCTTAGTCGCTAGAAGGAAGATCAAGCAAGATGAGCAATCAAGATGGAATAGCATCTATCAGGCCTCCGCTCTTTAATGGAAACAATTTAATCTTCTTGAAGACAAGGATGAGATCCTATCTTCAGTCTCTGGGAGCAGAGGTATGGGCAATTGTTGAACAAGGATATCATTATCCAACTACAGTACCAACAGATCCAACGGAAAGAAATAATTATGAAACAAATGCAAAGAAAGTCAATGCTCTATTAGGAAGTCTAACTAAATCAAAATTTGTCAAAGTCATGCAGCTGAATACAGCAAAGGAAATATGGGACAAAATCATTCTAAGCTATGAAGGTGATGCAAAGGTAAAAAGTGCTAAACTTCAAACTCTCAGAATCCAATATGAGAATCTTAAAATGCTTAATGAAGAAAGCATTGCAAATTTCTTTCTACGTCTTGATGATATTGTAAATCGCATGAGAAATATGGGAGAAACAATTACCGAATCCACTTTGGTTGCGAAAATTTTAAGATCTCTAACAACAAAATTTCAGTCAAAATTTTCAGCTCTTGAAGAAAAGCAGGATCTTCAAAATCTTACTGTGGTACAACTTCATGGCATACTAGCTGCATATGAAATGAGAAGAGGAAGACCATCTGAAGTCAAAGAAGAAGTCTTTAGAACTTCTACAAAAGGAAAGGAAGTACAAATAACAGAAGGATCAGGATATATCTCAGAAGAAGATGAGATAAACTTCGTAAAGAAACTTCAACTTGGCACAGGACGATTCAAAGGTAAGATTCCTTTCAAATGTTTTGATTGTGGAAGAGTTGGTCATTATGCTGCTAAGTGTCCTTATAAAGAAACACATAAAAAGGGGAAGGAAGTAGCAAGTGTAGTGTCCCTTATTAGTGAGATAGCTTTGATGACACTTAGAGATGGTGATTTTGATATAATATTATGTATGAAAGACTTATGTACATGCTTATATGCTATGACCTGGTCACTTGGTTGTTGTGTGCTTATGATAATATCTATGGTTGCGTGTACAAGAATTGATTTTGGTTAAGAGAATATTAGCGATGTTTTCTCTTTTGGGTATCCTATTTTGGACATAGGTGTATGACGTGAATGGTGATTCAGAATTGAGACACGGATCCATGGACGATCATGGTTATGTGGAACATATGGTTAATTATGAATTATGGATGATACATGATTTGTATGATTATATGTGTGTAGTCTCGTACTAAGCATGATGTGGCATGGGACTTGGTCATTTCCAACAGGAATGCTCAAGTTATAAATGACTATAGAAGTCATTTCTCCAAAACCAAAATTACTGTGGAAGTCATGCACAATATTTGGTAAAATTTGAATAAGTTAATTATGAAATTCATTTGATTTATTTGATGAATGAGATTGTGATGTGTGCAGGTCTTGGAAGAAGACCTTACCAACGAACCATCAGATGGGTATGAGCTCACAATCAGTACCTTAAGGTGAAACGCGAAGTTTCAAAGAAGAATAGATGAGAAGCCATGGAAATTAGGGTGCAAAGTCCTAAATCCATGAAATATAAAGACGTGGAGTCTTGGATATATGATAAAAGGATTAGGATGCGGAGTCCTAAATCCATGAAATATAAAGACGTGGAGTCTTGAATATATAAGGAAATGTTTGGGGCGCAGAGTCCTGAATATTTAAAAAGATCAAGGTGTGGAATCTTGGATCTTTAGAGTAGGTCAGGGCGCGGAGTCCTCAATCTACTAAGGCATGAAGATGCATACAATAGGGGTGCAGAATCCCTATTATTCGGAAGAAAAATACCACTCATGGGCAACTCATAGATGAATTTCCTTAATAATCTCAATCCTAACAATTTTGGAGTGACTTTCTAAAAACAGAATTTCATGTCTACCATTTCAAGTATGACTTTCCAAAAATAGTAAATCACCTCCAATCAATGGGTAAACAAGTATACTTGAAGGAAAATCACTTAACTTATGTTTAATCATTTTTAATAGTTCAATCTCGACTTAATCCTCAATATTATTACTATTATTAATATTATTATTATCTTTTATGAGACTATGATATTATTATTAAAAGGGAATTATATCTCCTCAATCACTTCACTCCTTTCCTTCATGACACTCATGGATCTATGTAACTCTCTCTATTTTAAATATTACATTACACTCTCTTTTATGCACTCATCAAGGAATGGCATATTCCTCTTACACTCACTTTAATGCATATGTTACACTCTCATTAAATAAGGCATGCATACCTCTCCTTAATGGCATAAGTTACACTCCTCTAAAAGGAATACAATGCATGCATATTACTCCTCCTTTATGACAAGAATTTGTTGCTCCTCCTATATATGAGTCTCATGTATTCTCATTTGGGGGGAGGGGGTAATGCCAAGAGTGGAAGAGACTTGAGGAATATTGTGAGAGGGAGAGATATGGAGAGTATCCAATTACTTCCAAAACAAATTTGAATTTCTTACTAATCTACTAAGTATATTTTGAGGTTGAACATGAGTGGTATTTAGAGGAAGTGAAAACTATCTTCCTTAGTTTTCCTTGCATCTCTCTCTCTATTGTTGTATTTTGGTACTGGTTGTGAGCTTTTACAGCTCGGGGGTTCTAGGGGGAGGAGTTCTCCCTGGATATGGTTGGGTGGAAAACCGGATGGTTCAAATGAGTTGGTTAAGGGATCGAAGGTGGATCATATTATCAATGATTGGAGTTGAATATCTCTTCAGGTATAATTTCCATTGTCCTAAAATTATAGTATAGCTTTAGCATAAAATAAAAAGTAGACATTTAAATTGTTGTAAGCATCTAATTTTGGTTTAGGCTTATGTTATCTAGAATATTATTGATTAGTTAAAAATGAAGACTAGATTAATCTATATGTATGGATGTTTAGATCTCAATATTGGAGTTATTATTGGTGTAGTTTATGGTACTAATATTGGTATTGTAGCATTTGAAAAAGGAAAGCCAAATATTGTCGAAGGTAATTGCAATAAATAAATTCCAAAGGACTTGGTAATAAAATGGACATGTGCCCAAAACATACCTGGAGGAATTATAGAATCAACCCTTAAAAGAAAATGCAAAAATAATGGCAACTAAAATATTTTCTGGAAGACCAAATGATTGAGGTAAGTGGGAGATATATTTCAGTTATGGCTTATGTTTCATATTCTTATTAATAATTCAATGTTTTGTTATTCAAGTTGTTGTAATAGTACTATCAGAATTTTTACAGAAAGCCTTAATGGCTGTAGCATTCAGGGCTGCCATGTGTTTGTCAAATTGTAGCAATTGGTTCAAAAAGCTTGTCAAATCATGTCAAATGAATTAGCTTGTGGGTGGTAAAATGTTTCAAGAACTCATATGGTGGATTTAGAAAAGTGTCAATTTAATGAGCATATCTTAGTAGCATAACTATGTGTTTCTTTTCCTCATGTAGAGTTGTAGTTGTAAGTTTTCATTCCATATGTTTGAAAAAAGTCATAAATGAAACATTAAGGCTATAATATTTTGTTGTTTTCAAGAATCGCATTCCTGGGCATTTTTAATTTGATTCAGCCCAACATCAGGGGGTATCTGTGCCTAATTGCCATGTAACCCCTGCTTTCATTCCAAAAAAATACTTTTCAGAACCCAGATCGTAAATCTGGGTGATTTTGCAGATTGTTACTGTGAGTTTTGTGTGCCTGTTGTTGAGTCTTTGATGAAAAATTAAGATTATTTAGTCCTTGTTTTAAGATGCCAACATTTAAAGTTTCAATTTCTGAATTTTATGAGATAAATATGTTGAAGAATAATCTTAAATTCATTATTTCCAAGTGGTTGACAAAATGCCTCAATGAATTTTAATTGCATGCTTGCAAAGTGCTTGTCAAAAGTCTTGAATGGCTGTAGCTTTTGTGCATATAAATTGTTAGTGTAAAATTCTTAGTTACTGTTGTTTTTATGTTACTATAAATTATAAATAAACTGTTTAATGGGTGTAGCTTCCTATGTCTGCAAGTTTTTGTTATGAATGTGAAAATGAATTTAATAATTTGCTGAAGTGTGCATAAGACAGTTGTTTCTTGTATTATCTAAAACTTTCAAGAAAAAAAGGGCTTGTTGTTGGAAACAATTTTACAGTGACTAATTCTTTAGGATTTTGTGAAAATGAGTATTAGTGATTATGTGACATCTACTTCTCTATCTTACTGATGGTGGGTAAGGTGGGACCTTACATATGGTATCAGAGCCAAGTTACAACGCTAGGACCTAATGGGCCAACAAACTTACTTGTAGGTTGATGATGTATGAATGTTGATTTTGCATGCATGTTGAGTTGTTGTATATCTTGACTTGGAAGCATATTGGTTGCATAGAGGATATTATTATCATTATGACATTTAGTGACTCATGAAATAAAATAAAAATAAAATCCCTTATATTCCTTTATATTTTTGTTAAGACACATTATCAACAATATGTTAAAATGCTTAAAGACATGCTGGGAAAGGATGTGCTTGAGAAAGTTGGGGTTAAACCCAAGTATGTGAATGAATTGATTTTCAATCAATGAGTGAGATAGGTGGAGTGAATGCATGGTTTCATATATTTTTAGTGCATCATTTTCAATGTGATATGGGCTTAGTAGCCATCTTTACTTGCTGAAATCGTATCTACCAAGAAGATTATTAGCTTAATCTGGACTATAGTGTGATGACCTTGGTGTGTATGCTTTGGGAATGAGTAACAAGTGTAAGGTTGAGATTCCATTAACGTGATGATTGAGTTCATCATGATAATTTTGAATCTTTTCATACCTACACTAAAGGAAACTTAACTAAAAGCTACCTTGAAAGATGTCACTTTTAACTGTGAATGTAAATTCAAGAGTAATGTATGTGTATTAATTAGATGTGTGAAAATGTGATTTGGGAATACATTCTTAATGAGTAAGAATGAAATTTCTCTGATCTCTTTGACATGATTTTTTGTATTTTGGGTTGACATTAGGCATCAAATAACTTTAAATTACTCAAATACTAGGTTGAGGTATGACCTTCCTAATAAACAAGAGGCTTAAACGATTGGTGCATGATGGGTTGTGGAAGCCTTTTTAAGGAACACTTGAATGCTATGCTTTCCTTAAGCTAATGTATGGGTGTGGAATCCATACTAGCATATATCTATGAGAAAATGTATGGGTGTGGAATCCATACTAACATATATCTATGATTTAATGTATGGGTGTGGAAACCATACTAGCATATATCTATGAGAAAATGTATGGGTGTGGAATCCATACTAGTATATATCTATGAGATAAGTAATGAGGTAAGGTATGGGTGTGGAATCCAAAGTAAAATATATCTATGAGCTAAGTAATTCTTCTAGTTAGAATATTTTGATGGAATCTGATATTCATGATTAAGGAGTGATTATGTGTAATTAAAGTTAAATGGATAGAGATTTGTAACACAAATTTTCTTGAGCTTTAAATCTATTATTTTATTTTTATTACAAATGAAGATACTAATATTGGTATACTAAACGCCATTAGGTGGTTTAGAATGTTTGGAATAATTGGTTTTGATATATGGAAGTGTGAACTAGATATCTATTCTCTAGTACTGTAATCCTTTTGTATGTGTTGAATTTAGGTAGAATTAAAATGACTTTCAAATTCTTGAAATGTAGAAAAAGATTATTGTGATAAGTTGATGAAATAAATTTTCTATTGGCTTAAGACAAATTAAGTCTAGGAAAGCCATAATAGTTTCTTTAATGATTTTATCAGTTGAATATTGGTTGCATTCTATTTAACCAAATTAATTAGAGAAATTATGAGGATTGAACTCATGTATTTCTATAAACTATTGTTAGTTAGGCGATCGCGTCAAAATTCAAATTATTTATAAATTGTGAAGAGAATAACATGTTTAGAAGGTAAATGTTTTACGTGGTGAGAACTTATTTTATTTGAAATTAAAGAAAAAAAAACATGTGATTAATGAAAAGCTTAGTTGAGTTCTTGTTTTACAAGAATATGTGCTTGTGATATTTTTTTTGAGGAAGAAATTGAAGGAGAGTGAGATCACATTTTGATGAATTGGAATTCTTGCATGATTTAGAAGCCTAAGATGAGTGTATTGTATGTGGAATGGAAGAGATTGTTCGATTTAAGAATTTTTGGTCGGATGTATAGTTGTTTGAGTATTTATTAGTCCTACAAAATGTTGTAATAATTTGAGAGGGTGGTAATTATCCTTAAGAAAAAAAAGGGGGGTCTAACTTAAGGCTAGAAATTCCCTTGTGATAGTCTAAATATTATGTAAATTTAACAAGATTCATCACATTTTGAGAAATGTACGGTTTTCATAGCTTGTTGTTGTGTATGTATTAATAGTAAGGAATAAGATATGAAATCAAATGATTTGATTAATTACTGAATATAAATCATGACTGATTTCATAGTTGGAAAACAAATTGACATAAAATTATCAAGGTTACCATATTTTCATAATTGTGAGAGTTGTTCTTGGTTACAAGCCACTTTCAAAAATATATCATTAATCTACTTTTAGAATGAAGATCTTCTAACTAAGTCATTTCATAATTGATTCTCTAGTTAGAGAAGTGAATAATAATGAAGATTATGCAAACTAAAGGAATGATCTATAATACATAAGTGGGTCAATGAGGATTGTATTTAATCTTAGGTTGTTAGTTAAAAAAAAAAAAAAAACATAAACAAAAATGGTGCCTTGAACCTCAAATTGTATTTATTTTTTATTTATTTATTTATTTTTGCCTAAAGAGTAAATGTTTAGTAAAAACTAAAGATAGATCCTAAATATTTCGATTGCAAGGATATCTTATGGAATGAAAAGAGGAAAAATGGATTGAGAAGACATAAATCAAGTGGGATGTAAGAGTGTGTTTTAGATATAATGTCATGTTTTGTTGCATAAGAGTGGGTTTTATATATAACATCATGTTTTGTTACGTAATTTCACTAACAATTGTATGTGGATTATTTTATGCTTATTGTATGCCAATTTAATTGTGATATGGTATGCACCATCATTGTTGTGTATACAACCAATGTGTGTTCTATTTATAGCTTGGCAAGCTCAACATCCTACAGAACCAAGAAGATGACACATGTAGGATTCATATAGACTATGAGAAAGAAGAACATGTAGAATATCAAATTATTATAGATAAATTAAGTAGATATCATATCAATTACATACAATAGTATTTTTATATGGTACTATAAATTGTATGGCTGGTTTTGATATAGAAATATTTGGTATTTTATATCAACACATGTCTAATATGGCGTGGATATATTTTCTACCTGATTAAGAATGGTATGTTTAGTTTTCATGGAGCTCCTTCCAGTTTAGAAAACATTAAACTATGGATTGACATGAAGAAAAAAAATATATCAAATACATAAGGTTAACAACTTGTTGATAGGAGAATCTAAAATAACTAAGTATCTTATAACTGTAGGAAAAACTTTGGGCCAAGTTTAGCCCAAGAGGGGGAGTATGTAATGTCCCTTATTAGTGAGATAGCTTTGATGACACTTAGAGATGGTGATTTTGATATAATATTATGTATGAAAGACTTATGTACATGCTTATATGCTATGACCTGGTCACTTGGTTGTTGTGTGCTTATGATAATATCTATGGTTGCGTGTACAAGAATTGATTTTGGTTAAGAGAATATTAGTGATGTTTTCTCTTTTGGGTATCCTATTTTGGACATAGGTGTATGACGTGAATGGTGATTCAGAATTGAGACACAGATCCATAGACGATCATGGTTATGTGGAACATATGGTTAATTATGAATTATGGATGATACATGATTTGTATGATTATATGTGCGTAGTCTCGTACTAAGCATGATGTGGCAGGGGACTTGGTCATTGCCAATAGGAATGCTCAAGTTATAAATGACTGTAGAAGTCATTTCTCCAAAACCAAAATGACTGTGGAAGTCATGCACAATATTTGGTAAAATTTGAATAAGTTAATTATGAAATTCATTTGATTTATTTGATCAATGAGATTGTGATGTGTGTAGGTCTTGGAAGAAGACCTTACCAATGAACCATCAGATGGGTATGAGCTCACAATCAATACGTTAAGGTGAAACGCGGAGTTTCAAAGAAGAATAGATGAGAAGCCATGGAAATTAGGGCGCGGAGTCCTAAATCCATGAAATATAAAGACGTGGAGTCTTGGATATATGATGAGCTAAGAATTTTTGTCTATATGAACATCTCGAAGCCACTCCCTTAACAAATTGACATCAAATACCATGATGAAATCTAGATGCAACCATTAGATTCCAAACATGTCTTGTTTTAATTCCAATGTTGCTATGAATATGGGAACTTGTTTAGGGATTTCCCAATGGTGTTGGAAGAAAGCCGGAGTGTGAGACATGGAAAGGATGCATAGGGTTTCCAAATAGTGACCAATAAGAAACAATAAATGTTGTCATGTTTGGGCCTGACCTAGGTTTGGCTTGTACTTCACACCAAAAAAACCCTTAGACACTGACCTTTTCGGCAACGACCTAGAAGTAGATCGTAGTGTCACATGAGGTCGCTATGGATGGTTGTAGAACCGCGTTTTTGCAACCTTGAAAGATTGCACGATGTGGCTTTAAACTTCTCTTTTATGTATTTAACTTAGTCTTCTGGCATACATATCACTACTACACTATGTAACTTAACTAATTGCTTCGTCACATTCAGTTTAACATAAACATATCATAGAACAATATAAACTGTGTATCATAACATTTACTAGCAATCAATACTTCACATCCACATATAGAAAGAAAACATAATGACAAACAAAACAACAAAGAATATTTTCCAAAAATTCTTCTTCTTTATTAAGATGAATCATTTCAGTACATTCAGCTTATCGACCTGTGCACACAGATGTAGGCAGTCTGTGCATTAAGATGCAAAATATTCCAAGGTTTTCGTTGAAGTCGTAGGACCTGGGACGTAGGTTTACCACCACTATTAGACAATGATGAAATTAGTGACTAGGTGACTAAAAAAGTTAGTCACCGCAATTATTTCAAGTGAATCACTACTAAATTTGAGCAATTTTAATTGACCGAACTAAAAGTGACTAATTTAGTGTAGGGATAAAATATACGACTAGATAATAAGTGACTAAACTAAAAGCAGCTAACTTGACTGACTAATTTAGTATAGGATTAAAATATATGAATAGATAATAAGTGACAAAATTATTTAGTGTAAATGACTATTATAGTCCCATAATAAAAATATGACCAAATAATAAGTACAACAAGTATATGAATTAGTAATTTATGTTAGTAATTTTTAATTGTGGACACACTATTTATTATGATATTTTTATGGCATTGTTACATACCATGGTTGATTATTGCTATAGATTCAAACAGAATGATTTTATTAATTTGAATTCAAAGTATGTTGATTTATACATGGTCAATTGACACAAATATAGAAGTTTAATCTAAAGCCATATTATTCTATAAATACATGCATTAGAAATATGTTCACAAAGTTTAATCGCACGTCGCAACTTTTATATGGTGAATGAATTTGTTTTTTGTTAAGTCTTGCAAAATGCGAAGTGCACATTCAAGAAGTCAAGCGGTTGCACTTTATGGGACCTTCAAGATTTATTTTTATTGCTTTGTTGGCTCGTCGGGTCCGTGTAATCGCAACTTATACCAAATTTCTTTATAAGTTAGATCGTTTAAATAAGGTGCGATGCGATAAACAAAATATAACAATGATTGAAATGTTTCCAACTTTTCAACATAACTTTAGAAAATTCGTAGCACATTTCGCAACCCGCATGACTTAATGGATTTCAAGTCTCATGGGTTGTAAGTTATGTGGTTTGTGATGCGCACTAAGTAATAAAGCGGAAAAGCACAAATAAACTTTATTTCCTAAAGTTTTTTGTTTTTTAAAAATAAAAATAAACAAAAATGAATTTCCTAATTATTTCTAAAGGGTCCCCATTTATTAAACTAAATGGGGGGTGTTGTATCACACAAAAATTGGCGATTCACTTGGGAGAACCAACTATCTCTGACTAACTTTTTGAAAATTCTAAAACTTTTTTGAAATAAAAATAGTTACAGGAATAAATTTCAAACAAATAATACCTTACTAAGCAATGAAATCTCTCTTGATTACAATTCATAAGAATCATTTTTTTAAGGATATAAGTATGAGAATCTATATCAGTCTTTACTCAGTTCAAAAAGATAAAGTAGGTGGCTCTTACAGATTAGCTTTATAAATATTTACTCTTCTATCGCAGGTAGAGCCTCTGTTCCAATAAGGAATTTAAGCTTTTGGCAGGGTTACCTTTTACCCAACAATGATTCATTGTCCCATCTAGTGTTTCTTACAATTTCCCAAAATAAACTCTAACTTTATACAATTGATATTTTTTGAAGCTTTTTCTTTTTGTATCATATTTTTATTTACTTAAAAGGCATTGTCTTGGCTTGGTAACCAAATGATGACAATGCAATTCACTAGTTGTAATTAAACTGATCAAGTTGGCTCTTGATGAGACCCCTTGTCCTCTTGATATAATCTCAAGTCATTACCCTATTTTGGTAGGCAGTATTGTTAATGTCATTTTAACTATTTCCCTATGAACATGGTAAACAAGCTCGTGATGAGACTTATTATCTTTCAACTTTTTTCTAGTTATAATATTTTTTGAATTTGTTTCAAAAATTAATAAGTTTTCCTGGATGGGGTGAATCATTGGTCCTTTTGAGGATTCTAGATGATAATGTTGAGTTTTACATTGCTTTTCTGTAAAAGAGTCTTTACTATGTTAAGGATTCTTTTCTTCACTGATGAGAGAATAATCATGCTATATAAGGATGAGAGTTCATCAAATAATAAATAACTTTAGTGAAATTGTATCTTTCAGTAAAAATAAAATCTATTTGTCTTTCTAAACTTTCGGTTGTTTCCTTAAAAATTCTTATTTATATAAGTGATATTTAAGAAAGGATCATCTAAGATTTGATTTTGAACAACCAAAAATTTATAATAAGCAACTTTTATTTTTCTATGGAAAAGAAAAAGACACTAGTATACAGGGAATAAAAGGGGTTACCTCCTATGAAAAGTATTTTTTCAAAATATTCTCATTAACAGGCAAGGAATCTTATTTTCCTGATAGATCTTGCAATAAGAATGTTGATGGGCCTATTTCTTCAATTATTTGAAATGGACAAAGAAGGATTTTTTGAAACTTCGTTTGTTTACCTTTTTCCTCATGCGCTTTGTCCCATTTCAATACCAGATCACCAATTTGAATTTTTTTTGGAGTAACAGAAGTTGAATCAAATGAGGCTTTTACTATTTGTTGATGATGTGCATGAGTATGTTTTTTCTTTTTCTCTTTCTTCTTCTAACTTAAGAATTTTACATTGTCTAAGTTGTAAAGAAGAAGAAGAAGATTCATCAATAAATTGTACGAAGGAAAGATAGGGAATAAATACATTGGTAGGAAGTACAACTTCTTTTCCATAGACAAAATTGAATGAAGTACCAATAGAAGCTTTTTGAGTTATTCGGTCTTCCCAAAGAGAAAATACAAATGACTTATGCCAATTTCATTGGTTTTGATCAACAATTCTTTTGATTATTCTAATCACGTTGTTGTTCATGGATTCTACTAAAACATTTCCTTGCGGGTAATAATTTGCAGAATACTTAAGTTTAAAACCTCTTTTAATTTCAAATTCCATCATAGTAGTTCCTGAGAAGTAAGATGTGTTATCAAACATTAAAGTAGTAGGTAAGCCAAACCTATTTATGATATATTGGTTAATGAAATCAATGCTATTCTCAGATTTGGCTACTTTTAATGGCATTGATTCCACCCATTTAGTAAAGTAATATGTAGCAGTGAGAATATATTTATGTTGTTTTGAAGAGTTAGGAACAATATCACCGATTACATCTAATACCCATTGTTCAAATGGATGTTCGATATGGACAGGCTGTAATGGGAAGGTTCGCTTCCTTTGTCTTCGAGACGAACTTTGAAACACTTTGCATTTTCTTGCATATTTATGAGAACCTTTGAAAAGTGTAGGCCAATAGTAACCTGCATGCAAGATTTTGGGTGTTGTCGTATTTCCTCCAAAATGTCCTCCAGCTAGTCTATCATGGAGTTCCTACAAGACTTTCTCTGCTTCAAATTTTTCTAAGCGTCTTAGTAGTACAGAATCAAAATTTCACCTAAACAATACATCGTTGATTAATTCATATTGCTTGGAATTTAATGTCAAAGCCCGCTTCGTTTTGTAACTGAGTTGATTCAAAGCATATCCATTCTTCAAATAGAATACGAGATCAACGTATTGAGATCGTGCATCATTGAGTATTACCTCTGATATTTTCACATTATTACCTGAATCTTCTTTTAATGATAGATGGGATGCTCCTGTAAGAATTCTGCAAAAACCTTGACCTCTAACAACTTTAGAGGGTCTAATTTCTATATCATATTCTTGTAACGTGGTAACCCAGTTAGCCCTTTTTTCTCCTAATTCTCTTTTCATTAATGGTTGTCTCACTGCAGAGAATGGGACTATGATTTTGGTGTGAGTTTTTAGGAGAAATGGCCTGAAATGCATTATAGCCTTAAGGACAACAAATGCTTTCTTTTCGACAGATGAATAATTTATTTCTACACCTTGCAAATTGGAACATAAAAATGATATTGGTGCTTCAATTTGTTGGTCATTAAGTTGTGTTAAAACAACAGTGTATGATGTATCTAATGAAAAAGCGTATAAAGTAAAGGGATTAAGAAAATTGGGGGTAGTCGGGATTGGAGCATTGACAATGGATTGTTTAATCAAATCAAATTCTTCTCTTTCATTATGTCCCCATTTAAAGACTGATTTTTTCTTAATCATGTTTTGTAATGGTAAGAATATTTATGAAAGTCAGGGACAAAACTTTTAACAAAATTAATTCGCCCAAGAAACGATGGCATAGCTTTCTTGTTATGAGGGAAAGGAATTATTTTAATCTCTTCAATTATTTCAGGATCAATATAGATACCTCTTTTTGACACAATGAATCCTAAAAGTTTTCCTTCATCTAATGAAAAAAAATGATTTCTTTGGATTTAATGAGATGCCATACCATTTACATTACTCGAAGACCTTTTTTAGGTCATTCACATGATCGGTTACTTGTTTAGGAAATACTGTAATGTCATCTAAATAAATAACTACTGATTTATTTATGAGTCCCCTAAAAGCTGTGTCCATAGATCTCTGGAAATTTTCACCTGTATTAATTAATCCAAATGGCATCTTTTGATAGGCGTAAGTTCCCCACTTAGTCCTGAATGTAGTCTTTAATCTATCACGTGCATGTACGAGAATTTGGATATATCCCGAAAATCCATCTAGAAAGGACATAAGTTTAGAGCCAGCTACTGTTTGCAGTACTTGTTCCATGGTTGGTAATGGAAAGTTGTCCTTCTGACATGCTTTATTTAAATTCCTAAAATCAATGCAAATTCTAATATCGCCATTATTCTTCCTGACAGGTACCAAATTTGATACCCATTTAGAATGCCTGACAGGAAAGATAATTTTTTCCTTCAGGAGTTTATTTAGTTCTGTTTTGATTTTATTTTTCAGATTTGGATGAATCTTCCTCAATTTATATTGTATATCTTTTTCTTCTGAGATCATAGGAATTGTGTGTTGAATCACAAAAGTGTCATATGTTTTAAGATGAGTGTAATCCCAAGAAAATACACTTTTGTACATTCTAAATAATCTGATAAATGATAATCTTTCTTCGGAAGATAGACCAAGACCTAAATTAACGTTTTGAAGTTTTTCGTCAGTTCCTAGATTTACTAACTAAAATCTTAAGGTAGAGCTTTGAATTTTTGAGTTAGTAACTCTTTTAAACCTATATTTCAGATCATATAGGTCTTCTAACTTGACAACAGACATAGGAATATAATTTTTGTCTTATTCTTTCTTAATCTGAATGTCATTTTCATTTTCATCCAAAATTTGACTAACATAAGATCCTTTAGATGTTAATAAAATCTATGATATCTAAATCATTATTCAATACTCTCCAATTTTTAATATTATCAAGAATAGATGGCCTAAAAATTAATTCAATAGAAAATCTATCGGGACTAAACTATTGGGATGGAATTAAATTTGATGCTACGTTACCCAGTAGATCTACACTAGCATTTAGCATTCCAGGTACAGAAGAAATGTTAAAGGCTAAGAAATGAATGGTTAATTCTTGGATTAATGATTCGTAATGCTTTAAATATCTAGAATTACAATGAATTTTATCTCTTACTTATCTAAAAATGATTTCTGAATCTCCTAGGACTTTTAGATATTTTATATTAAGATCAATGGCTTTGTACAAACCTTGGACTAATGCTTCGTATTCAGCTATATTATTTGTGCAATTAAATTCTAGTCTGCAGGCTAACATGGTTTTTTCTCCTTCTATGTTTATTAAAATACAACCAACACCTGCACCATCTTAAGATTTAGAACCGTCAAAATAAAGAGTCCAAAAAAAGGAATTAACTACTGTTCTATCTACAAAATTTATACATTTGGAACTATCTGGTTGCGAAAAATTCTCAATCTGAGAAAAAACTGCATTGTCAAATAAAGGTGATGGTTGAGCATCAAAAGTTCCCAAAAATGATTCTTTTGAGTAGTTTCCAATAATGTTGTTATTGAATGCTATTAGTTAATTTACTCCTTCAAGATCGGTGACAGTATGCTTCATGAATTTTTCACGTTCTAGCCGAATTTGATTTTGATTTCCATTATATGGTAGCCACATATGCGACCAGTCTGTAGCAAAATATCCATGAAGTTTTTCAGACCAATCTCGGCTTAAAACTAAGCCGTAAAACTCAGGAATATCAGCCATCAATATATTAATTATTTGAGTAACCTTGGGATTTAATGACAATCTTATGGAAACGAAATTTATTTCTCTTACCACCTCTACTCCGGTTCTATCAAGTTGTACTATATGAATAGGGGAACTCTGAGGAGTTATGTTCAACTTAGCACAAACTAATTTTTGTATTATATTATAGGAAGCTCTTGAGTCTATTAAACAATTATGAATGTTTTTGTTATAGATCTCATAAGTTGAGAGAAATGGAGGAGTATGAGAGATGGATCGATCAACTATCATAATCAAGTCTGTAACATATATTTTAGTTGAAGGGGAAGGTGGCTTACCCATTTCATTAGCATCTTGTACTATTACAGGAGTAGGTAAGGTTGAAGTTTAAGTCTCTAAGTAAGATTTTATGTTGCTTCTTTAATTTATTAAGCTCATGAATTGAAATGTTGGCCCTGTTTTTCTTCATATATTCAACTACATTATACTCAATGGTGTCTGAGACTACCATTGTCTTAGATGTAGGTGGAGTATATGAAGTAACATGATTTGTTTGTGTAGCCTTTGAAGTAGACTTTTTGCTTACTGATTTATCTTTAGCAACAGTTGAAATATTTTGTTGTTGATTTGGTTCCATTTCTTTAATAGTATTTTTGCTTCTTGTACTCACAGATAAAGCTTCATGTTGTTCTTCATTTGGTAGGATGAAATCCCACATTCCATTTAGTTCAACTTCTTCTTTTTCATCATCTTCTTCTTCCACTGTTTTCTCTTCCTCTGTATCTTGATCAGATTAAGCATTAGATATGTTATTTGGAGGTTGAGTATTAGAGGACTGGCCTTTCTTAAATTTTATGAAAGTCATTTTCGATCTAGAACTTTTAGCGACTTGTTTCTTGATATCAACCATCTTGTTTGTCATAGTCTTAAAATTTTTTTGAAGACCTTCTATATCAAAAGGGTCTTTTGGAATTTTCTTTTTAGAATCATATTTGAAAGATAGCTTATTTGATTTTCGATCTTCTTGAGAATTCTTTTTCACAAGAGCAGTTATGTGTTTCTCTATAGATAGAGATTCTTTAATGTTTTCTGCAAGTGTTGGAAATTTTTCTCTATCAACAAAAATAGCTATATTGGATGGAAGAGATGAAATATACCACTCAATTTGAACTTATGGACCAGGAACTGTTGTAGCAGGAATTTTATTAAATAATTTATTAAATTTGAATTGAAATATTTTATCTTCTCACTTGATTTAGCTTTTATATTTGATAAATCATTGATGAGCATAGTAGTGGTCCTGTCATCCCCAAACTTAGCTAGAAATTTTTCTTCGAACATATTCTAGCTAGTTATAGAGCAGGCAGACATTGAAAAATACCAGGATCCTACGGATCATATTAGAGTATACAGAAATAATCTTACAATGTAATCCTATTCAACTACTCCATTTATATTGACAACTAACATAAAATTGTGAATGTGTTCTTCTACCGGAAGACCATCAACACGATTAAATTTAGGTAACCATCTTTCAGATGATTTTGGTAGAGCATGAAGAGTATAGGGAATATTTATAACCCCTGGATTGCTCCATGGGTTGCCTACCATTGGATTTTAAATAGGTTGTATGGGTGGAGTTTGAGTTGAAGAAGAGGTAGTCTGAGTGCTAGGACTAGTTGAAGGGATAGTAGTTTGAGCACTCGAACTAGTCAAAGTAACACTGATTGTCGGAATGGAAGTTGTGGAAGTGAGCGAAGGTAATGAAGGTGACTAAGAAAATATCTCACTGGTGATTGACTCTAATTGAGTCCTATTTAGTCTCTTTCGATTACTATCGATGGGAAATTCAAAAGGAATAATTCCTATCTTTTGACTTTCTGTTCGAGTTAATATTCTTTGAGGTTGTAAAGAAGATGAAATACTTATATCCGATAATTGAGAATATTCAAGCTTTTCAGAAGAAATAGATACTCTCTATAATTTTTCTATCAAAAACTCAACTTCTGGGGAAGCTTGATGGGAATCAGGAGATAGTATAGGTTGAGTATCACTAGGAGACTCCGAAGAAGGATGATCAACTTCAGATTTTAAAGATGAGGATCAAGATAATTTTCTAGAAGTTGATGGGGATCTAGAGGGAGAGATACTCTTAGATTGACCTTTAGATTGATCAGATCTTTTTTCCATTCATAAGGACCTCCTTCTAGCACCAGAATGTTACGGCCTCTGAATTTCGCTGCCAAAGCATGGGGGAAAGCCACTCGGTCCAGGCCTTAAATAAGCTCCTTTTCTGTTTGGTGTAGTGGCTCCGACTGGGGATAACAGGACCAGTTTCCCAATAAGGATGATTTTGAGGGTGTCCTGATTATATAACATGAAAATGGAGAATGATTTTAATCTATCATATGCATCTATCTAAACCATTTATTCTACTATATACCCGTGGTGTTTCCTCCTTTATGCGATCTAAAGAGATATCCTTCAACTATTAGTAATATAGATCATTTAACAGTTGAAAGAGATGAAAATTATGTAAGATGACTCTTCTAACAAATTAGTTTGACTAGAAGAATTGCGAAAAATATATCACATTCATATGTGTGATTATATATTTAATAAGAAATCACAGACAAATATTAGAACATAAGTGCATGTAAAATTCATCTATAATAATGTTTCAAATATATAATGCAATAAAAAGATGAATGTCAATCTATAAAGTAAGACTTAATATTAGTGAATAGAAGTACCATATGTACGAAGTTCTACTCATGTAAACTGATATTAATTGATCTTCTCCTTTTCACTTTCAATAAATTTGAAGAGTACAGTAGTGAAAAATCAGTTAAACAACTTTAATTGTCAAAAGATAATAGATGTGTTCCATTAATTCATCAAGGCATTCAGAAACTTACAATAGTGCATTTGTTGCAAATTTTTTTGATAAATTTATGGACCCTTCTCTAAATGCATGAGAGGGTTTTAAATACTAAAATAAATATGTTCTAAAATGGATTATTACAAAAATATAGAGGAGGTTTCAAACAACCATCCTTGTAAGGATAACTTAAACTACAATATAGGAAAATAAAGTAACCATATAATTTATGAATTCTTCCCTTTCTTTTGGATTTGGTCATGAAGTTGAAAAATATCCAGCACGGGTTTGAGCTGAGATGGCCACGAAATCCTCGATTTGACCTGTCACTTGAATACTGCGTTTGAGAGTACTGGTTGCAATCTTCTTGTTGAATATGTTAAAGACTACAGGATCTGGATTTGATGATCATGTTTGAATAGAAAATTTCAATAATTTTATTGATTAAACTTATCGACATTTTTAATTGTTTCATCCTTCGTTTCTGTCTTTTTCTTCCACTAGGTTTATAGTTGTTTGACTTCTGAGAACACTTTAGATGTTTACTCTTTGATAAGTTCTGCTTTCACCAGCTGTTCACATACATATTCAGTAATTTATTTTGATAACCTTGATGTTTTCGCTGTTGCTTTCTTTGCCTACTTTATTTGTGCTTCCCAATATTTGAATAAGATCTCTTTGTGGAACTTATCTACTTGGTGTAGATTAGATTCCTCGCCTGAGTCTGATGCTTGCTATTGTATGTGTTCGTTGATTTTCTTCTCGAGCTTCTCACATTCAAGTCTCTGCATAGCTACTTGTTGGATTAGTATTTCATTTGAGTCACAATACGAGTCAATAATAGAAGCTTGTTTGAAAAATGCTTCCTATTGTTACATTAACTTAGCATTTAAATCCAATGCTTCTTTTATCAGTTGATCTAATTGTGATTGTCTTTGTAACCTGGTCATTTTTGCTTCTAGTTGTGCTCGCTTCTCAGTGATTTCTCCTTGATGCTGGAATTTAAGACTGTCAAAATATTTTTTGAAATTGGGCTATCTTTGATTTCATTTACTCACTGGATTTAGATTTTTCTTCATCTAAAATTATCTCTAGTTATTGTATTCTATCTTCCTCCTTCTTCAGCAACATTTTTACCTCATTAATTTTATCAATAGTGGCAATAGCATATGCCCCTGAAAAATGTGATAATTTAGTTAAATGTTCATTAGGATTAGTTAAGGGATCCTTCCACAAAACATCAACAGATTCATTTGTGAGGTTTGAGACTGTTTCATCAATTATTCTCCTTGTATTTCTCTTGACTACAACCTTATGACTAGGACTATAGAATATATCCAGCAAAGGAATTTCCTCAACTTGTAAAGCTATTTGTTCTGTAGGGTAGGCTGGTATGATCTCTCGATCGTGAGTTTCTGGAACTTGTTGTAGTGGATTAAGAGTTTCCACTATCTTCTGGGAATGTTTAGGTGTCTGAAAACTAATATCTTGATCAGTGTTGGGATTGGTTTTAGGATTTTTTTTTGCATCATAAAACTCATCCCATTCACTACTCAATTTATTTGGTTGGTAATTTTCTTACTGATGAAGTGTATCATGACTGTGTTGAACTTTTTGAGAAGTTGACTATGTTCCATTACTTTCTCTTTTCTCCTACATCTCTATCTCTTGGATTACTTGATCAATTATATTTTCCAGGCTATCCTTTCTGGATTTGGATTCATTTTCAAAATGATACAAATTATGAGATTGACGCTCTGATTGTTCCAACTCATCCTCAGACCCGTCTTTTACTTCATTATCCAAGCTAATACTTGGAGTAGGTCTGTTGACATCTTCAATAGTTAACAAGTTAAGATGATACTCTTACATTGGCCTTTAGATTGATCAGATCGTTTTACCATTCATAAGGACCTCCTTCTAGCACCAAAATGTTGAGGCCTCTGATTTTCGCTGCCAAAACATGGGGGAAAGCCACATGGTCCAGACCTTAAAGAAGCTCCATTTTTTGTTTGGTGTAGTGGCTCCGAATGGGGATAATGGCACCAGTTTCCCAATAAGGATGATTTTAAGGGTGTTTTGATTATACAACATGCAAATGGAGAATGATTTTAATCTAACATATGCATCTATCTAAACTATTTATTCTAATATATACCCATGATGTTTCTTCCTTTATGTGATCTAAAGAGATATCCTTCAACTATTAGTAATATAGATCATTTAACAGTTGAAAGAGATGAAAATTATGTAAGATGACTCTTCAAACAAATTAGTTTGGCTAGAAGAATTGTGAAAAATATATCACATTCATATGTGTGATTATATATTTAATAAGAAATCACAAACAAATATTAGAACATAAGTGCATGTAACATTCATCTATAATAATGTTTCAAATATATAATGCAATAAAAAGATGAATGTCTATCTATAAAGTAAGACTTAATACCAGTGAATAGAAGTACCATATGTACGAAGTTCTACTCATGTAAACTGACAGTAATTGATTTGCTCCTTTTCACTTTCAAGAAATTTGAAGAGTACAGTGGTGAAAAATTAGTTAAACAACTTTAATTGTCAAAATATAAGAGATGTGTTCCATTAATTCATCAAGGCATTCACAAAATTACAATAGTGCATTCTTTGCAAATATTTTTGACAAATTTCTGGACCCTTCTCTAAATGCATGAGAGGGGTTTAAATATTAAAATAACTATGTTCTAAAGTTGATTATTACAAAAATATATAGGATTTTTCAAAGAACCATCCTTGTAAGACTAACTTAAACTAAAATCTAGGAAAATAAAGTAACAATATGATTTATGGATTCTTCCCTTTCTTTTGGATTTGGTCATGAAGTTGAAAAATATCCAGCATGGGTTTGGGCTGAGTTGGCCACGAAATCCTTGATTTGACCTGTCGCTTGAATACTGCGTTTGAGAGTACTGGCTACAATATTATTGTTGAATATGTTAAAGACTGTAGGATCTGGTATTGATGATAAGGTTTGAACAGAAAATTCCAATAATTTTCTTGATCAAACTTATTTACATTTTTAATTCTTTCATCCTTCGTTTATACCTTTTTCTTCCACTTTGTTTATAGCTGTTTGACTCCTCAGAACACTTCAGACGTGTACTCTTTGATAAGTTCTGCTTTCACCAGATGTTCACATAAATATTCAGTAATTTCTTTTGATAACTTTAATTTTTTCATTGTTGCTTTCTCTGCCTACTTTATTTGTGCTTCCCAACCTTTGAATAATATCTCCTTATGGAACTTATCTACCTGGTGTAGATTAGCTTCCTCGCCTGAGTCTGATGCTTGCTATTATATGTGTTCATTGATTTTCTTCTTGAGCTTCTCACATTCAAGTTTTTGGATAGCTACTTGTTGGATCAGTATTCCATTTGAGTCACAATAAGAGTCAATAATAGAAGCTTGTTTGAAAAATATTTCTTGTTGTTGCATTAAATTAGCATTTAAATCCAATGCTTCTTTTATGAATTACTGTAATTGTGACTTGCTTTGTAACCTAGTCATTTCTGCCTCTAGTTGTTCTCATTTCTCAGTGATTTCCCCTTGATGCTGCAATTTAAGACTCTCAAAGTATTTTTTGAAATTGGGCTATCTTTGATTTCATTTACTCACTGGATTTAGATTTTTCTTCATCTAAAAGTATCTCTAGTTCTTGTGTTCTATCTTCCTCCTTCTTCAGCAACATTTTAACGTCATTATTTTTATCAACAGTGGAAGTAGAATATGCCCCTGAAAAGTGTGATAATTTAGTTAAATCTTCATTAGGATCAGCTAAGGGATCCTTCCACGAAATGTCAACCGATTCATTTGTGAGGTTTGAGACTGTTTCATCAATTATTCTCCTTTCATTTCTCTCTACTAAAACCTTATTACTAGGACTATAGAATACATCCAGCAAAGGAATTTCCTCAACTTGTAAAACTATTTGTTTTGCAGGATAGGCTGGTATGATCTCTCGATCATGAGTTTCTAGAACTTGTTGTAGTGCATTAATAGTTTCCACTATATTCTGGGAATGTTTAGGTGTCTGAAAAGTAATAGCTTGATCAGCATTGGGATTGGTTTTAGGAGTTTTTTTTTGCATCATAAAACTCATCCCATTCACTACTCAAATTCTTTGGTTGGTAATTTTCTTACTGATCAAGTGTATCATGACTGTGCTAAACTTCTTGAGAAGTTGACTATGTTCTAGTACTTTCTCTTTTCTCCTGCATCTCTATCTCTTGGGTTACTTTATCAATTATCTTTTTCGGGCTATCCTTTCTGGATTTGGATTCATTTTTCAGAATGATATGAATTATAAGTTTGACGCTCTGATTGTTCCAAATCATCCTCAGACCTGTATTTTTCTTCGTTATCCAAGCTAATACTTGGATTAGGTCTGTTGACATCTTCAATAGTTAACAACTTAAGAGGAATTTTCTCCAATATCTTATTTATGTATATTTGGAAGGCTTCCAAATAATGTTGGTTAAGTTGAGTAAATGAAAACTTAATTATATCTGAAAACTTTTCCAAGCCTTGAAATAGATATCAAATCCGTCTATTTCATTTACAAAAGGCTTCATTTTGAGCTCTGTGATGTAGTTTTTAATTACATCATCTGGATCATACAGCCTCTTTGGCATTACTGACAAATTCAATAGATTAATATTTGAAACTTCCTTGTAGGTATGGCTAATATCAAAAACTACAAAAGTACCGCACTATAAAGTAAAATTAGGCCAAACGACTTTCTTAGCATATTTCAGCTGTTTAGAAATACCATTAACAAGTTGGTAGGCTATCTCTCTTACGAGTAACTTATTAGGAACATAATACGGTAGGATGTGGGGATAAGAATAACTCCCAAATACTCTGACATATGTAAAATTCTCCTCTGCAAACCATCTATCCACAGAAAGAATATCTGTACTAGCTTCTTTGGAAACCCTAGGGGATTTCTCATTGAATATCATATGGTGCATAGGCAACATGACTCCATGGAAATATTTATAAAAATGCAGATGGAATTCTGAATCCCAAAGGGCTCTGTGGTAAATGTGGATTGGGGTAGCATCTTGGTTAGTCCATTTCCATCCCATGGTAGGAAAACTAGAAGAAATGTAGATTGCGTCCATGACATAGACACTCATATAAAAGGGATTTATTTCTCTAGATGAAACACTCATTTTATTCCTATAATATATGATGTGTTTGGCTAAATTGTCAGATAGTATATTTTCCAAATTTAGAACTAAAGAATTGACGATTGCATCAATCAATGGGACCCAATCTACTGAAAACCTAGTGGTATCAGGTTTTGAAAACAATCTACACAACATACCAGCAACATAACAGTAAGGGGAAGGAATTTGGGAAATTGGGTACGTACCAAGTTTATATCGCTTCAGCTTTCCCTGGTCTTCCTTCCATTCCTTTTTGAATTTCATGAGGTCTGGATGCTCTGAAATAAAGCTTTGCAGAAAAGCCTTGTCATATTTCTGCTGCGGGGAGGGTATATGGTACATTGCTTGTAAGTCTTCTTCCCTAAATGACCCAAAATTATCCCCGTTTGAATCTTTGAATTTTTTATCTTCTATGTTTAAGTGGTCAGTTACCCACTTAACCATGTCTGTGTAAGGGATAATTTTTGGCCTTGCGGTTACCTTGTGGACGAATGAACATGAAATATTGAAGTAAGTCACGTCTGAAGAAACTGATGTGCCTATTGTAGTGACTTTGGTTATTACCCTTGAATTTTCATCCTCTAAAAGTTTATACATTTCCTCCCATGATGAAATTCCGCAATCCTTGTTGTAGGTGGTGTCTGAAAACAGGGGAGACATATCTGAGTCTTCAGTAGATGGAGTTTGAGCAATCTCTTTTCGTTTCTTGTTCATTTCAATCTTCCTCACTTTGTTAAGTGATTTCCTTATTTCAAGTAAATAGAGCGAACATTAAAAATATAGAGAACAAAGAGCCAAATCCGTCATTGATTTATTTCAAGAATGCAAAAATAAATATGAATCTATCAAAAATGCTATTAATCATCTATAATCATTTCAAATCAAATCTCTTACACCTTTACATGAAATAGTTATCAATCAGCTTAAGATGTTGGATCTTGGATTTCGGTTTGATACGAAATAAGTCATTTTTTCATGCTTGAGTAATTAAATGCCATTCATTCGCATATCGCAACTTATAACTTTTATTGTTTATGATGTTTACCCTTAAATTCTACAAAATGCGATCTGCACAAATCTCATGTCGCCACTTTTATACGGTAAATGAATTTGATTTTGGTTAAGTCCTGCGAAATACAAAGTTTGCATTCAAGAAGTCAAGTGGCTGCGCTTTATGGGACTTTATAGCTTTATGTTTATTTCTTTGTTGGCTTGTGGAGTCCTCGTAATCGCATCTTATACCGAATTAATTTATAATTTAGATCGTTTAAATGAGGTGCGATGCGTTAAACAAAATATAATGGTTATTGAAGTGTTTGCAAGTTTTCAATATAACTTTGGAAAAGGCTTATCGCATTTTGCAACCCGCGTGACTTAATGGATTTCAAGTCTTTTGGGTTGTAAGTTATGTGGTTTGCGATGCGCACTAAGGGATAAAGAGGAAAAGCACAAATAAAGTTTATTTCCTAAATTTTTTTGTTTTTTAAAAATAAAAATAAATGAAAATGAATTTACTAATTATTTCTAAAGGGTCCCCATTTATTAAAATAAATGGGGGGTGTTGCATAGCACAACATGGTCTAAGGTCCTCTTTTCTCTTGCCCTCGAGATAGTACATTTCCCAAGTCTCATTCTTATCATGTAAACCATACCCATGGTGACAAAGATCCATCATAGAGGCCAAATATCCCCTAGAGATGTTATGTGTAGTAATTAAAGTACTTGTTCAAGAAGATTGATAATGGGAAGATTCAAATATGACCCAAGCACCTTATGATAATTCCCTGACCATGGTTAAGGCTCCAAGTGTGATAAATGGTGCAAAAAGACTCCTAATGATATTAAGGCCAAAATTAAAGGCCCCAAGACCCAAATATGTCACACAAAACATTCAAATAGCACCCATATCACACCTAAATGCTATATATATCTTTGATAGGATATGTGTGGCGGTTTGATGAATTATTCACATCCCTTGAATTAAATAAGTTTTTTTTTCGGGACTAAGAATATTTTTTTCCTTCCATATCCATCGTAGAGGTCATCAATCCCATCCTTATTATGTAAAACATAATAGTTTATCCCATATTTCCATTCTAAATTAATTATGTTCATGGACACTAAATATAATTTTGTTCATGATCGAAGCCCAATAATGGCACTATTGGTGCACTCTACACACAATTACTAAATATTTTATGTTGACATATGGAATTTCCTATTGTATAGGGGTTCTTTAAAAATTACATTGATCTCTTGTTCAGGTGCTCAGTGTAAAAGCTCAAAAATGAAAGTGCTCAGAATTGATTGGAGACTTTGCGAAGGTCTCTAAAATCATGAAGAAATGATGGTTCTCTTCCTATGAAAGAATTTGTGTCTATATGAACATCTCAAAGCCTCTCCTTTAACAAATTGACATGAAATACGATGATGAAATTTAGACGCGATCATTAGATTACATACATGTCTTGTTTTAATTCCAACACTGCTATGAATATGCAAACTTGTTTAGGGATTTCCCAATGGTGTTTGGAAAATGCAAGAATGTGAGAAATGGAAAGGATGCATAGGGTTTCTAAATAGTGACCAATAAGAAAGGATAAATGTTCTCATGTTTGGGCTTGACCCAGGTTTTCCTTGCACTTCACACCAGCAAAACCTTTAGACACCTACCCTTTCGGCAATGACCTACAAGCGGATCGCAGTCTCACATGAGGCCGTTATGGATGGTTGTAGAACTGGGTTTTTGTAGCCTTGAAACACTGCACGATGTGGCTTTTACTTCTCTTTTATGTATTTAACTCAGTCTTTTGGCATACATATCACTACTACACTATGTAACTTAACTAATTACTTCGTCACATTCAGTTTAACATAAACACATCATGGAAAAATATAAACTACGCTATCATAACATTTACTAACAATCAGTACCTCAAATCCACGGATAGAAAGAAAAAATAAAGACACACAAAACAACAAAGAATATTTTCCAAAACTTCTTCTTATTTATTAAGATTATAATTTTAGTACATTCAGCTTATTGACCTACGCATAGAGATGTAGGTGGTCTGCACACTAAGCTGGAGACTCTTCCAAGGTCTCTATTGAATTCATAGGACCTGGGATGCTGGTTTACGACCACTAGTATAAAAGGATGCAATTAGTGACTAGGTGACTAAAAAATTTAGTCACCGCAATTATTTCAAGTGAAACACTATTAAATTTGAGAAATTTTAAGTGATCGAACTAAAAATGACTAACTTAAATGACTAATTTAGTCTAGGGATAAAATATACAACTAGATAATAAGTGACTAAACTAAAAGCGACTAACTTAAATGAATAGTCTAGTATAGGATTAAAATATATGACTATATAATAAGTGAAAAAATTAATAAGCGTAAATGACTATTATAGTCCAATAATAAAAATATGACGAAATAACAAGTACAATAAGTATATTAATTAGTCATTTATGTTAGTAATTTTTAATTGTGGACACACTATTTGTTATGGGTTTTTTATGGAATTGTTACATACCATGGTTGATTATTGGTATAGATTCATAGAGAAATATTTTATTAATTTGAATTCAAATTATGTTGATTTATACATGGTCAATTGATATAAATGTAAAATTTTACTCTAAAGCCATATTATTCTATAGATACATGCATTAAAAATATTTTCACGAATTCTAATAATGCATTCACATTCTTATAATGTGCTCACACTACTATTAGAAAATCATACATAATAATGATTCTTGTGGCTCTTTAATTATGTAGAATATAACATGCCATGGCACAAATATCCAATTTGAAGTTTGAATATCCCTTAGAGAGTATCTATGTGGTTTTTCTATGGTTACTTCATGTTCCGTGAACTGTAGAATATTTAAATAGGGCGTAAGGTCCTCTTTTCTCCTACCCTAGAGATAGTACATTCCCCAAGACCCATTATTATCATGTAAACCATACACATGGTTAAAACGATCCACCATAGAGGCTAGATATCCCCTATAAATGTTTTGTGTAGTAATTAAAATACTTCAAAAATATTGATCATGGGAAGATTCAAATATGACCCAAGCACCTTATGATAATTCCTTGACCATGGTTAATGCTCCAAGTGCGATACATGGTGCAAAAATACTCCTAATGATACTAAAGCCAATATTAAAGGCCCTAAGACCCAAATATGTCACACAAAACCTTCAAATAGCACCCATATCACATCTAAATGCTAGATATATCTTTGATAGGATATGTGTGGTGGTTTGAGGAATTATTCATGTCCCTTGAACTAAATAATTTTTGTTTTAGGACTAGGAATATTTTTTTCCTTCCATATCCATCGTAGAGGCCCAAAATCTTATCCTTATTATGTAAAACATAATATTTTATCCCATATTTCCATTCTAATATAATTTTTTTCATGGACACTAAATATAATTTTTTTCATGATCGAAGCAGAATAATGGCACTATTGGTGCACTCTGCACACAATTCTTAAATATTTGATGTTGAAATATGGAATTTATTACTATATAGGGGTGATTTAAACCTTACATTGATCTCTTGATCAGGTGCTCAGTGTAAAAGCTCAAAAATGAAAGTGCTCAGAATTGATTGGAAATTGAACGATCGTGAGCAGCTCGTCGCCGGGAATCCAATGCACTTCATTTTGTCGAAAACAGACACTAGATGAAGATGTTATATCTTGCTGACCGCCGTTCAGAACAATAAAATTAAAAAAAAATTGAAAAACAGTGACTAGTTGATGACATTGCATCCCAGTCAGAATGCGGGGAATATTCTTCAATTTATGCCCATTGGCACTGTGACAAGTGTGACAACAGGATTCGCCAGTTTGGTTTGAAGGTGAATTTTTTTTATGATTTCTGCTCCTAAGGTTGGAATAGAATTTTTTTTATATGAGGGAAAGCCAAAGCAAAGGATGACACGTGGTGTAGCTAGGGGCCACCACGTGCCCCCTCGAGTGGACCCTCTCCAAATTCAATGGTCAGATTTCATTATTATCTAAGTTTGAATTTAAATTTTTTATTGTGGAGGGATTAATTTATATGGTGGCATTAATATATTATTAAACCTAAGGTCAAAGGTTGAAATAAAGTCTGTGCCATATATCTTAAACCTAAGTCAAAGGTCAAAGGTTGAAACAATGTCTGTGCCAACCCCCTCCTCATACAACCTTGCTGCAACGACTGAGGGCGAAGAAGAATGTTAAAACTATGGAGTTTAATTATAAGTGAGGGTTAATGAATGTAAATTCAGTGTTTAATTTAATTAAACCCGATTATGTTAAACTACGCTTATGTCCAGATAATACATACTTATCTACTTATTGTTGCAGTTAACACCTAATTTATCCTCCATTTAAATAGCAGTGGATTTAGTGGACTCCGGTAGTTTCGGCGAAATCTGCATTTTGGCGAGGCTAACTGGAGTATTCTCCAGATTTGGAGGAGGATTCTAGGGAAAAATTGAATGAGCCATATCTTGAGTAATTTTCGACCAATTTTGGCTCAGGAAGAGCCATTCCTAGCAGATTGGCATGCTCGGAACACATTGGCACAGGTTGCAGTAGAAGATGAGTAAGTCTACATGTGCTTTTGTCACTTTGAAGAAAATTGAAGCCAAGGGCCACCAGGAAGGAAGGCCATGCCTAGATCAGCTAGAGGCCAAATTGAGAGAATGAATAGTAATTTCTTACGTATTTTGACATTATCGACTCACTAGAGTATGTTTCAGGAGCATTTGATGCATGTGAACATCAATTTTTTCACTATAGAGCTAATACGGAGGCCCAAGCCATGGAATCTGAACCAAGGAGATGTAGCCTAGGAGGGGTGAACTCCTTCAACAAAACTCTGTGTTGATGGATAAATTTTGATGGTTTTCTGTACATGTTTATGTTGTTGTTCAATATTTAATTTTCATACTTTATTCTCTTGAATTCCCAGATAAAAACTCATTTAATTTACTTGTATGACGCACATAAAAAACAAGGAAACCTATGTACATCAAGCATAAGATCAGTAAAATTTTTTTAAATATGAAGATGAAATTAGCACAAAAAAATTAACATTCTTACTCATATTAATTTGGTATCAAATATTGGTTTAAAGGCAAGGTTATTTGCTTGATAGTTTCTTGAGTTTTGTGCAAGTTTAATGGTTGCAAATTTGTGATGCTGACAAGGTTAAAGTTACAGAAAGTTGAAGGGAAATTATTGGTTGCAAGTATTGAGATTAGGAATAGAAGAAGGAGAGCTACAAGAGCACCATATCCACCCAAAGTTCCACTCACATCTTCACTTGAAACACCCCAAGTTTTGTCTCAAGAAGCTGAGATTGAAGAGGTACAAGTTGGACAAGAAGTTGAGTTGATTGAAGAGGTACAATATTCCGAAGCTGAGCTTGAATCCATAACCATAATTTTATGTGTTGGAGAGATTCAAGGTCATTTAGAAGAGGATGATGTGAATAGAGACTTCAATGAAATAAAGAGGATGGTTAAAATTATGTGTGATGCATTTACTGTTGGGATGGAAGGAGAAGGTTTTAAGCCTCCACATGGAGAAGGAAATTCAAATGATACGAAGGATGGAGAGAAGATTTAAAAGGGTAGTGGAGGAAATCCACCTCTATATCCACCATCTTCATCATTCTCATCATCACCATCAGTATGATCTCCCACTTCCACCACAAAAACCACCCACACTCACTCAAAAACCATAAGAGGAAAAAAACCCTTACTCAAAATTGATGTCAAATTTGAGCTTCCAATGTATAATGGAAAGATAAATGCAGAGAGGATTGATAATTAGCTATGTCAATTGGAGGTATACTACAGGATTCAGAACCTTCATGAACATGACATAAATATTCAATTGGGTTTTTTAAGGATGGAACGATCTACATGTAGAAATTATATAACTTATATGTTATATATCCAAGTTTCTCCTAATCTCACACTATTTTAACTTCATGAAAAATACAAAATCTATTCCACCATTGATCGTTTGCGGAAATAAAATCAAGATAGCGATGCACACATGAAACAATAAAAATTCACACACATTAACACAGTTGTTTAACGGGAAATCCTGAAGCTGAAAACCCCAACTATATGTATATAATATATGTCATAGAGATCATGTAACAATACTCATACAAAGCGGATCATATCAAGCTCTCAGTACAATACAATCTCTACACACTAATCAGGACCAATCTTGCAAATCCATGCATCGATCTTTGCCACCTACTAGCCTGCCTCTACTGCGCAATCCCTGCTGAAGAATGGCTCTGAATGAACTCAAATTTCTCCAGCCTTGCTCATAAAATCCTCATTGGCATCTCCACTAAGTGTTGGATGCAATCAATGCATCACTATAGTCACAACTAATAGTCACACTTGCTCTTTCACCTACCTCTCCACTGGTCTCCACTAAAACTTCCATGCACTGTAGTTAACTGATGTATTCTTTAGTTGATTAATGAGTTATTATTTAGTGAATTAATTAACTAATTAATTCACACCACTCTCACTAGTGTATCAATCAGTTAGACTAGATACAACTATCTCAACTGAGTCTAACTGAGTTAAACTAAATACAACTCCACCAAACTCTATCACATGAGTTCTATCTGAATTCCTCCATGCATTAGCTCCAATAATCCCTTAGGAATAGTGTAATTCCTTATGTCAGCTGTTGTGCCACATCTGTGCACTTAACTGAAGTGCTCCAAGAGAATAAGATAATGTTTAGAGTCCAAATATTATTAAGAGCTAATAATATTCGACATATCTATTTTTAGACTAGCAATATAAAAATAGATTCCTCCCAATATGTATAAAAATAAAAGTCCATCTATTTTTTTTAACTTGAACAACCATCCACAAATAGCGTCCTGGAACTCATAGAATGTGATCGACATGTCTAAAAATAGACATAGTCTAAAAATAGACTTTGCGCCAAAAATAGCCTGCGGGCCCACTTAGTGAAGGCGACTCTTTTCACTAATCTCATCATCTTGTTGAATGTAAACACTCCCTCTCAACAAGATAGGGATTATCTTCCACCCTGATCCTGTCTCTATGGTATTCGAATTTTCTCCTGGTGAGTGCCTTCGTTAGAATATCTGCATCCTGATCCTCCGTAGGAATGTAAGAAAGCAACATGATCTTTCGCTCCACAGAATCTCTGATATGATGGTATCGGATGTCAATATAATGTTTATATATATCATGAAATAATTGATTAACTGAGAGTTTAATGCAACTTTGATTATCACAATATATCATAGTAGGATCTAAGTGTGAACTGAACAAACCGGCGAGGATCTTCCTCATCCATATAGCCTTGCATACATCCAAACTTGTTGCCATGTACTCAGCCTCCACTGAACTGGGTGCCATGGATATTTGTCTCCTGCTGTATGAAGAAACTGTTGTAGATCCAATATTAAAATTCCCTCTAGATGTGCTCTTTCTGTCCGTTGGGCTCCCTGCCCAATCTGCATCCATGAATCCATGCAGCTTCAACTCATCTGACTGTCTGTACCACAATCCATATCCCGATGTGCCCCTGAGATACCTCAGGACATGCTTGCTTGCCTTCTAAAGGAGCTTGGTATGCTTAACCATAGCTTGTGAAAACTAGTTCACAGCATAGCATATGTCCAGTCGTGTATTGAATAAATACATGAGCGAACCAACCAACTGTCATAAACAGTGGCATCCACTACCTCTGCTGATGTAGCATCCTCTTTCCTCTAACCACCAGGAAGAGGAGTGTCAATAGGCTTGCAGCCTTGCATGTAAAACTTCTCCAGTATCTCCCGGGCATACTTGCCTTGAGACACAAATAGTCCACCCTTCCGCTGCCAAATTTCCAATCCCAGGAAATAATGAAGGAGGCCCAAGTCCTTCATCTCAAACACCTTTGCGAGATCTGCCTTGCATAAATGTATCAAAAGTTCATCACCTGTTAATATTAAATCATCTACATAAAGTAAAATTATCAACAACTTACCCTCCACCACAATCTGGTATAGGTTCGGATCCACCTCACTCTTGGCGAAACCAAGTCCGGTGAAATAACTATTTATCCATGTGTACTAAGCACGAGGTGCTTGTTTCAGCCCATACAACGCTCTTTTGAGCCTGTACAATTGCGACTCACTGGTGAATATTTTGAAACCTTTAGGCTGCTCATTGTACACCTCCTCCTCAATGACTCCACTGAGGAATGCAATCTTCACATCCATCTAATGAATGTGCCAACCCATCTTCATATTCAATCCCCTCAATTTGTGAGAAGCCCTGGGCAATAAATCTTGCCTTATACTTCTCGACGCTCCCGTTAGCAGCTTGCTTCACTTTGTAGATCCATCTTGAACCTACCACTAATTTCCCTTCCGGCCTTGGGACAATCTCCCATGCACTGTTTCTGACAATCGAATCATACTCTTCCACCATGACATATACCCATGCGAGATCCTCCACAGCTTCCTCGAAAGAAGATGGTTCTGTCATGATACACTTGCTCATCGGATCCATGTATCCAGTAAATTGGTCAGGTTACTGTCTATGTCTGTGCTATGATGTAGGTGCTCCTACATTCTGCGCTACATCAAGATTCAGTCACTCAGCTTCTATAGTGCGCTTCCACCCTCTGATGTTTGGCGTTGCATGTGTGGTTTCTTCCACTCCATGAACCTCCTCTTGTGGCTGATCCAGATCCTGAGGCTCATCTTTAGGAACAAGTAGATCCTCATCTACATGCAAGTGTAGCTCCCTCTCAAGCGACAAATTCATGGCTTTCTCCTCATTAAATTTGATATCCCGTCGCACGACAGTCATTCGACTGTCTGGAAAATACACATGATAATTGTGGGGTGTTTATGTGTACCCCAGAAATATCCCAACACCTCTGCGGTCAGCTCTAGCTTCTTCCTGGAATCCTTCGTCACATGAATTTAAAAAGGTGAGCCAAAAATCTTCAAATGAGAAATATGAGGCTTCTTACCAGAAAATGCCTCTTCTGGTGTACTCATGCCAAGTACTCTATGAGGACAACGGTTTTGCACATAAACCATAGTGTTGCATGGTTCAGCCCACAAGTGTATGGGAAGGCCCTGATCATGCAACATCTCCCTTGCAGCACCCACGATCATTCTGTTCTTTCTCTCTGCGACCCCATTCTGCTGTGGGTTATGAGGCACTATGAGTTCTCTTCGAATTCCTTCTGCACTGTAGAAGTCTTTGAGTTCGCCAGAGATGTATTCACCACCATTATCACTCCTTAGAGCTTTCACCTGCTTCCCCGACTCTTTCTCAACCAGCACCTTGAACTCACAGAACTTTTATTATGTCTCACTCTTCTTCTACATGAAGAAGATCCAGCACTTACGAGAAAAGTCATCAACAAATATCACATAATACCTATGCTTTGTCGTTGAAGCAACCGAGAAAGGTCCACACACATCTATGTGAATTATCTCAAGGATCATCGTGGCACAAATATCCTTCTCATGAAAAGTGGTCTTCACAAATTTTCCCAAAGTACATCCCTTGCACTGATCTGACTGCGCAAGTGTACCCTTTGGAAGCCCGGTAGAAATCTACTGCAAAATTTTCAAAGTGCCATGGTGAAGATGGCCCAATCTCCTGTGCCACAATTTTCCCTCATCCTAGCTCACCACTCCTTCTGCTTTGACTGTCATTCCTGCGCATCCATCTACCTACAATTGATAAATATTCTTAACTCAAATCCCTATCCTTCTGGTTTGACAGTTTTATTACTGTGCAGGAAGGCTTTTCCCTCGCTAAAAACAACATCATAACCCTTGTCTTCTGTTAGACTCCTATACCAATAGGTGTCATTTTTCATGATTGTCCTTATTGAACTATGGAATATGTTCAAACCTTTTTCTTGAGCAAAGGTGTTCCATATTCTTTGAAAAACTAAAAAATCAAAAAATTTAAAAAAAATGTAAAGAGGGTATACCCTAAAAGAAAAATCAAAGGGAAAGAAAAATAAAATGGTCAAAAAAAAAAAAAGTGAAAGAAATGAACCCCAAACTAAAATAGACCAAGGAAAGTGTGCAAATCCAAATGCCACTACTATTTCATTTTTTGTAATAAAGTAATTGTGTGCAGCTTGTCAAACTTTTGCCACAATTTATGAAGAGTCAAACTGTTTAAACTTGACTCATTCATGTTTCAATTTCATGTTATAGAATAGAGAATAAATATCTGACCAAACTGTTTAATCTTGGCAGATAAGTAGATAGGTAGAGTTAATAAAAGGTGCTCAACAATTTAATCTGAGCCCTTGGATGTAATAAGGATAGAATTAGATAGATTTTCCATGTAAAAATAAAAAAGGTTGATAAGGGTTTGCAAGTCTAAATGCACCCTAATAAAGAAGAGAAAATGGTAGTGTTAAGTAGATAGGGTAGGTAGATGGTGTTGCAAAGTTTTATGTGATGAATGATGGTGCTAAATATGTTTAATCTTTTACCTTCATCACAAGTACTGAAGAAGAAAATGCACTGGAAAATTCACACATAGCAAAGTCAAAATCATTAACTTCCCACATCACTTTCTCCCTAAGATTTTTACTAATTCCCCCAAAGTGCTAAGGTATTTGGAGATTAAAGGGGCTCAAGGCATTTCCTTGACTTTTGGAGGGACCAGACCCTCGGCCTAATGATCAAAAAGACCTAAGTACTTGAAGTTATTTATCATTATAATCATTCACTTTTAACCTTTTCCTAAGTAAAATCCAATTTTACTTAGGAAAATCATGCAAATTTCCATAATAAACCCTCAAAATCACTTGCTATTCTATAATTAAGTGTTGAAATTGAGATGATGTAATTTACTTAAGAAATCTTCACTTTCTTAGTTATAGTTAAGTGTTTTGAGTTTACCTTGTCCTTTGTCATATTAACTTCTGATTTATTTATTAAATCCCTAGTAAAAAGACCTTATCCTATAGTACTTAACTCCTTTTTACATGAATATCCCAAAAACCCCTCTTATTATAAGTTTTGGCCAAAGTTTATTAAATCCCCTTTGATTAATAAAAACCTCCAATAAAAACCCTTTGGCTAAAAATACCCATATAAAGTTATTTCCCTACCCCTATGGTTGATAAATAATATTTATTTATTACCATATAATAAGAAATATCGGAAAGGTTTAAACATATAGTTTTATATGTTAGAAAGAAAAAATAAATAAAACCGAAGTTTTAATTTAAACTAAAACTTCGAAAGTCCCCCGAAGCCTTTGTAACCCATCCACGTGGTATTTGATTTCCGCCCGACACTTTAACTATAGTTAAACCCTTAACCCTCCCGCAACCGTGAATAAACTATGGGATTAATTAATCACCAGGATTAATTAATAACCATTCATACCACCAATCGAACGCCCCCCGAGACATTTAATTTAAGTTAAACATGTTTTAAAACCCCGTCGGGCCCGCACATTAAACCCCCGCCTATTCCACGTCCCCTCCACCATCAGATCGCCCTCCCGAAGATCAACGACCCAGGATCGTTCCGCTGGCCGTCGTGCGTCCGGAAGTTAACGCGCGGGGGCACGGTGGTTTTGGAATATTCCTCTGACCACGTGTCAGTTGATCAATGGAATCGCTGCCCCCACGCTGAATACCACCATCTCCCAAAGAGCAGTGCGGAAATTACTGCTTACCGCCCGGTCCCGGTGACACGTCCTTCCGTACTGGATGACGTCATCCTCGAAAAAATCAAAATCCCCATTGACTTGTAAATAAAACAAAAAATCGTGTTTTTCTGTCATTTTCACTGCTGAAAACGACTGCGTCCTCCTCTGAAAAATTTGAAAATTCCGCTGTTTGAGACGCCGCCTACCAAATTGCTGAACGCCATTGCTACGCCAGTGCCCAAGTGTCCATCCACCATCAACCAGTGTCTGTAAAATTCGAATTTCTCCATTGAACAGGTATTTATTCAGATTCCTGTTGAAACTCTTTGAAAAATCCACTTTCATGTGTTAAAATTCATGCCAGAGTCTGAAAAAGGGTTAATGTCAGTTTATTCGAGTTCCTACAAGTAAAATCAAAGCTCCTAGAATCAAAATTGCGCCCGGTCTGTGAAGAAAACCCAGAAACTTCCATTTTGAATACACAAGAACCAAAATGGAAGCTTCAGCAGCTCTGAATGTAACTCCATTGAATGCCCCTCACAGAGAGTTACAATACTTACCATTAGTGGATAAAGACTTTCAAATTAAAGACTTAGGTTTGGATGAAAGTCCACTTCGAAGTTATTGTCGCTGTAGAGACGATTATTCGAAGGGTCTAGATGTCATTGGATTGTGGGAATCCAATTTCCTGAGATATATTATCCCCTCAGTCTATGTTTTCTCAGAAATTATCCACTACTGTCACTCCAACTATGATTTGACTCAAAGGGCAGTGCTGTCTCCTGATCAGAGTATCCTTTTTCCCATCACTCCTCAAGCTATCAATAAAATGCTCCAATTTGAACATGATCAAGATCTTACTCCTTTGTCCATGGAAGAACTACTTGAAAAGTCTACCCAACTGTCCCCAGAAAAATTAAAATTCATTTGCCATACTTTTATGTTGCCTGAACATCAACCTAAGGGGCATCATCCCTATGGTTTTTCTTACTTCAATAATTTAGGCAGATTCATCCTGAATATGATATCCTTTGTCATGGGTTTCAATACAAGTGAATATGTTGATGAAATAACCCTGGTGTTGCTGTCTATCTTTACTCCTGGGTAGCCTCCTGCAGTGAAATATGACTTTGCATCCTTCATTTTCAATAAAATCCATGACCAGTTCATGACGATAGATAATGAAAAAGTGTTTAAATATTCCTCAGTCATTTACCATCTCCTCATCTATTTTGAATCAGAGAAGTTCCCTTTTTCTGTTAAAAATCTTGATGCCAAGGGAAACCCTAGATCAGTTATTTTTTGGTCTGCCATAACTCATTCTTCCTATGATTCTCCCTATTCTTATGCTGAGTTCATCGATCTTTTTGTATATCCTGCAACTACCTTGTTGACAAGAATTCCCCCTCCAAGGCTCAGTAATGAGATTAAGAAGACTTTGCAACTTTCAAGGACATATAAAATTGGGGACTGGTATTTATATCAAAATCATTCAATCATCATAATATATGGATGTGAATTGCATCCATTCAAGTTACCAAAATATGTGCCTATGAGACTTTTTGCCTTTGAATATTTCAGGCAAATGAATAATTCTGATATGATTCATTTTTGTAGTGTAAAAAAGAAAGCCCAACTCAGGATCAAAAGTCAATTAGGTCCCTTCATATGCAGCTCTAGGGATGCTGAGCGAGAAGCAGAAGATATACTACAAAACCGTTGCAAGTTCCAAAGGAGTTTCTGTTGGGTTCCTTATGATCCATTTGGATTTATCTGTGATAAAAGAATGAAGAACAAATCATCCCCATATATTCACCACAGGGTTCCTAAAATAGAACAATATGCTAACCAAGATGAATGGGTGGAAGGAACACTAGTTGAGCAAGAAAATGAAGAATACAATAGAAATAAAATTATGAAAGATCTTGAGAAAGAGTTTGACCTAGAATCTTTTGGTCAAGTGCAGGTACCTCACATTGGCACCTCTTCAGCAGGAAATCTCCAACAGGGGTTATAGGAAGAGAATCTATCAATTGCAGTAGAGTCTAAAGGTAAAGGGAAAGAACCTGAAATATAGGTCATTGAAACTTTCGTCATGGAAGAGAAACCTCAAACCTCCAGGGCACCAGATCAGACACAGGTTTCTCCTACTCAAGTAAATCATCCTGAAGTTTCAGAATTGCAAACTCCATCTAATATGAAAATAGGCAAGAAAAGACAGGCTCCAGATCCTACTCCTCCCAAAGAATCCTCAGAGCTACATCAAGCTAAAAATCAGAAACCCGATCCACTTCCAGATGTGGAAATCATTGATGAGATGTTTGATGATGAAAGAGAAGATAGTCAACTAACTGGCACAGTTAGTGAAACACATACAGGCCACAAAGGAAAAGAATTGAAAAAACAGTTGAGTACTGAAGTATCTTCTTTTAAGCCACCAAAAACAGATGCAGCTGATATCAAGAGAACTTTCATTGATATAAAAGCAAAGAATGATCCATTGAGAATGAAGGTATATGATCAATATCTAAAAATGGCTCCACACAATCAGGAGAGATTGATGTCAGCATTTGACATTCAACAAAGCAAAATGATGATGAGCCATTTTAAATCCAAAGTACCAAAGCCCATGACAACATCTGATTATATTAGGACCAATTTTGAGGTCCTGGCAAAAGACATTCATCCCCTGGACCAGATAGAGTTGCATAGACAAACTGGGGAAATGATATACTCCACCCTTACTGATAAGGCCATGGCAGCCCTTAGGCTGCGAGATTCTTTAAATAATACAAACACCCAATTGCAAATTGAGAAGGCTTCTTCTCAGGCAAAAGATAATAGAATAAAGTCTCTGGAAGATATAATCATCAGTTTGGGTCACAATACCAAAGATATCAAAAGCATTGAGGCACTAATTAAAAAGAAAGATGATGATATAGCTGCACTAAGAAGGCAGCTGAAATTGCCAGCCTCAAGGCATCCCCAGACCCAAGAAGTTTTGAAGGAAAATTCACAGGAAGAGATGATGGAGTTGCTCTTAAAAATGACTGAGCAACTGAGTGAAACAGAGAAAGAATTGGAACAGGCATTAAAAGAAAAGCAGGATATCATGCAAACATCTACAACAGGGATCACTACAGGTACCACAACAACAGATCAACAAACAGAGTCAGCACAGGGAGACACTTCTGGTTTAAGTTCTGATGAATTGGTGAAACAAATGGAAAGTGTAAAACTCAGAGTCACAGAACTTAAAACCACAAAATTGCAGTTAGAAAATTTGGAGCAGAAATATGATATGTCCAAAAGGACTGTTGCAGATAATACCAGGGAAATTAAAAGATTGGAAAAATTGGTTAAGGCTTTAGAAAAAGATCTTTCGTTAGAAAAGCCTTTGAGAGAAATAAATGAAATTCTTTGGGATAATATAATTGAGTCAATAAAAAGTATTTGGTCCTTTGTTCAAACAATCTTTGAACAAAATGACTTGATCAAAGTAGCTTAGGAAGAAATAGCCAAAACAAGAGATGAATTAAAGGGCAGACCTGAGCAAGCCAATCAACTTATACAGTTTCTGAACACCCGGACTAAGCAACAGCTTTCAGAATTAGGAATTGATGACAAGACAGACACTATTTTAGAAATAAAAAGAGTTTTTACCAAAAGAACTCTTATGCAGAATTTGGAAAGGAAGTGCTCAGATATTCTAGAAGAAATCAATGCTTTTAAAGGGAAATTTCAGGTTTTATTAGACAATGGGTTACCTAGTCCTATGCTCGCAGAGGAAAAGATAATGGACCGGGAAACCTATGTTACTAAAATAGATATACATGCTCATAACACAACTATTCTTTCTATCAGTTCGTCGCAAGCAACATTGCCAACAGGGAGGAATCTCTACGACAGGTTGAAGAATTCGTTTCATCTGGAGCATGAAATAAAGTATTTGTTCCCTAGTCAGCCCACTTTTTACAGAGACACAGAGGCTGATGAGACATTGAGAAAACTTAAAAGAACCATAATAGCAGAATATCAATGGTGGGAAGACTTATTGGACATTTTATGAAATTTACCTTGAGGTTGAGAATTTTATCTTTTTACTATCATGTAAAGGATAAATAATGAGCACAGATTAAAGAGTATCAGTTGGGCAGTTGAAAGAGTATAAGTAGAAACGAAGAGTATCAGACAAGCAAAAGAATTACTCAAAGGGACAGCATCAAGCCCTATTATAGCACCTGCCTCCAGCACATCCACAAAGGAAGGAAACAACACACCAGTAGTTACTTGTTATTCTGTCTACGAGACCATTTGTCTCCTTTTTTATTGTAACTTACTCATTAGCACCCTAGATTATTGGCTAGGTTAGTGTGAGATATTTTCAATCATTTGTTGTATAAATAAACCCTCAAAGAGAGTATTGAGGGTGGATTCTACTACTTCATTGTGACATTGATGTTTTTGGAATAAAAAGTGTTTTGGAGAAATTTATTTGTGGCTTGCTGGATGACAATTTGAAGCTCAGGACTTTTTGCAGGATTCATGTGTCAGATTGCAGTTCAATAAGTCTTTCTATCATATGTCTTAAGTTTTATATCTGTTTATAATATCATTGTGTCCATTTCTGAATAATTGACATAAAAGAATAACTCAGAATTTACTTAATTGTACTCTGAGTTCAGTTGTGATTATTCTAAATTTTTTCCTCTAAATTAGTTATAAGCAACAAATTCTTAATTGCTCTTGCTTCGCTAATTTAAGCATATTGATTACTATAGTAAAGAATTATTCACTGCTCTTTATTTGTAATCATTTCATTTCTTTCTTTTGAACATGGTGAAAGATTCTTAACTGCCTTTCATCCCTTCAAACCCATTCCATCCACTTTAAATTTTAAGGATTGTTCTCTGTTTGGCTATCTTGCCCTGCAAAACCATCTTGTGTGTAGAATAGAAATCCAGTAAAGCCATCCTTTGACTCCATAGCCCAATGGACTGAAAATCTTCAACCTTGCCCTTAGTTGGCGGATTCCACCATTCAAACAAAATCAAAACTCTTGGACTTATAACTAGCCTAAAAATTTCTAGGAACAAAGATAAATTATAAAGAGAGAGCCCTCTCTGGATGCAGATTGGCTAGATTCTGCATCTGAAGGTTGGTTTGTGGTTACCTCGGGTATACTTTCCTTTTCCACAACTTCAAGGAAAACCTGAGTGATAACATCTTCCAAAATCGCCATAGAGATCAGATTCTTCTTCAATCCTGGAACATGCATGACATCCTTCAAGATGAAAGGTTTACCGGACTCCCTCTCAAAGGAAATGGTCTCGATACCAGTCACACTATATCTAGCAGCATTTCCCATCTCGATGTGCACTCCAAGATCCTTTTCATCCAGATCACTAAACAAATCTTTGTCTCCGGTCATATGGAAAGACGCATCACTATCAAGAAACCACACTGATCCCATCACACTTGACTAGTTTTATTACTGCGCAGGAAGGCTTTTCCCTCGCTAAAAAAAACATCATAACCCTTGTCTTCCAACATCGCCATAGAGATCAGATTCTTCTTCAATCTGGGAACATGCATGACATCCTTCAAGATTAAAGGTTTACCGGACTCCCTCTCAAAGGAAATGGTCTCGATACCAGTCGCACTATATCTAGCAAAATTGCCCATCTCGATGTGCACTCCAAGATCCTTTTCATCCAGATCACTAAACAAATCTTTGTCTCCGGTCATATGGAAAGACGCACCACTGTCAAGAAACCACACTGATCCCATCACAATTGAAACCAAGCATGCGATCAGAGAAAAATCCAGCTCAAACTGTGAGGCTAAGGCCTCTCCAACTGCAGATCCAACAGCCTGCTTATTTTTCTTCTTCTATGGACAATTAGTGGCATAATGTCCATGCTGGTGAAAGTGAAGGCACTTCACCTTGGACAAGTCCTGCTTCTTGCCTTTCGCACCAGATTGAGAAGGATTTTTCTTCCCCTTCCCTTTCCTTGATTTTTCAGCCAAAGAGAATTTTTCTTCATCTTCATTCTTCGATGAAGATCCATCCCTGGTACCCCGCCTTATCTCCTCCTGCACAAGATCCAGCCAAAGTCACTCCCATCCTGGCAATTTCTCTCGAACATTGACAGAGTCCTTGTAGCTATGCCAACTCTTCAGAAGTCCAAGGAGTCCCAAGCTCACCAAGTCATCTTCATCTACAGTAACCCCCACACTTCCCATCTCATCATTGTAATGGAAAAAATTTGTGAGGTATTTTGGTATACTGTCGCCTTTCTCCATTTTTATTTTCCTGAGCTTGTCTTTAACCACCAACTTCCTCTGGTTGCTTTTGCTTTGGAACAAGTCTTTCAAAGCCTTCCACATTAAGAATGGAGTGGCTTTATCATGAAGGCTGGACACAATGCGATCCTTCACACCTTCCAACAGAATCCTTCAACACTTCGCTACCTTCTTTTGCCATGCGTCAAGTGCGGCTACATCGCTAGATCTCAGGTTAGGAACATCGCTATCGATGAACTACTTCAACCCATTATCATCCAGCACCACCTCCATCCTGTCCTTCCATGAAATATAATTCAAGCTACCATCAAGGGCATACTCCAATCGCAATCCGTTGAAAGACATTTCAATGAATGTTCAACTTAGACACCAAGAAAACACTGCAGCAAATTCGAATTCCACCAGCACAAAACTCAACCGCTTCAGTAATTGCAATATCCACTGATCAATACAGCTTTGATACCATGTAGAAATTATATAACTTATGTGTTATATATCCAATATTATCCTGATCTCACACTATTTTAACTTGATGCAAAATACAGAATCTATTCCTCCATTGATCATTTGCAGAAATAAAATCAAGATAGCAATGCACACATGAAACAATAAAAATTCACACACATTAACACAGTTGTTTAACGGGAAAGCTTGAAGCTGAAAACCCCAAATATCTATATATAATATATGTCATAGAGATCATGTAAAAATCCTCATACAAAGCTGATCATATCAAGCTCTCATTACAATACAATCGGTACACACTAATCAGGCTCGATCTTGCAAATCCATGCACCAATATTTTCCACCTGCTAGCCTGCCTCTACTGTGCAATCCCTGCTGAAGAATGGCTCTGAATGAACTCTAATTTCTCCAGTCTTTCTCACGCTCCTCATTGACATCTCCACTGAGTATTGGATGCAATCAATGCATCACTATAGTCACAACTGATAGTCACAATTGCTCTTTCACCTACCTCTCCACTGGTCTCCACTGAAACTTCCATGCACTGTAGTTAATTGATGTATTCTTCAGTTGATTAATGAGTTATTATTTAGTGAATTAATTAACTAATTAATTCACACCACTCTCACTAGTGTATCAATCAGTTAGACTAGATACAACTAGCTCAATTGAGTCTAACTAAGTTAAACTAAATACAACTCCACCAACTACTTCTATAACTCCACCAAAATCTATCACATGAGTTCTAACTGATGTCCTCCATGTATTAGCTCCAGTAAACCCTCAAGAATATCGTAATTCCTTATGTCAGCTACTGTGCTACATCTGTGCACTTAACTAAACTGCTCCAAGAGAATAATATAATGTTTAGAGTCCAAATATTATTAAGAGCTAATAATATTCGACATATCTATTTTTAGAGTGGAAATCTAAAAATAGATTCTACCCAATATGTCTAAAAATAGAAGTCCATCTATTTTTCCAACTTGACCAACCATCCACAAACACCATCCTGCAACTCATAGAATATGATCGACATGTCTAAAAATAGACTTTGATCCAAAAATAGCTTGCAGGCCCACTTAGTGAAGGCGACTCTTTTCACTAAGCTCATCATCTTGTTGAATCTCAACACTGCACTTGTATGGTGGGAAGCAAGGACTCAAGAAGAGATTAGAAACTATGGTAAGATCTCTATCTCTTCGTCAAGTTTTATTACTGCCATCAAAAGGAAATTGTTACACCATTTTTTGGTCATCTAACCTACTACCATTAGATGGACCCAAGTACACCATGTAAGACCAATTTTACCCTAAGTAAAATTGCTTTCACTATGTAAAATAACTTAATAAAACACATTTATTAGGTTGTTTATGGTCTAAACAGGAAACCCCAAAGGGAAATATTAAACAAATCTATATTTGTTTGATTTCCCTCATGGAATAATTAATTAAAAAATAATTTAATTATTATTCTTGGTCATGTTTAACCCAAAACAAAGAAATTAATTAGATAAATCCTTATTTATCTTATTATTTTCTAGGAATAACTATTTAAATCGTATTTAAATAATATTCCTTGTGAAATATGACTAAATCACCCATCAATAATTAAATAAATCATTATTTATTTGATTATCTTTCAACCACTTCCTTAAAATGATAAATAAATCATTTATTTATTTATTATTTACAGATAAAGGGATTTGACCCAAGTCAAATACTTTCTCCCTCCGACAAATATAATAAAATATTCCATAAAAGGTGGATCTAGATTTGGTTAATGTTATTTTAATCATGCACCAAGATCTAGAATGACCCAATATTTTGTTATAAATAGGAGGGTTTCTCCTACCATTCTTCACCTTTTGTTGCCTATTAGATCACCCTGGATCTATACTCTTGGTCTGACTTTGAGCCATTATCATTGTCAAATTTTCCATTATTTGCTGTGTGAGCTCCCTTTGAGTTCTATCTTTGTCTGGGTTTCTACACCAACAAGAGAGAGAAATACTAGATCTGAAGTGCTGAGGACTTCCAAGAACCCATCCCATTGAGGAGAATTGGAAACACCTTCTTTTTTTCCTCCCAGGTGCCCTTAATACAAAAATTCTTTCAAAAATATTGTTCTTGTCTTGTCTATTAGATGTATGGAGCAAAACCTTACTTTTACTGCTTAATGTCTCTTTATGCATAGATCTGGATTTTCACAGCATTTGTCTTGATCAACTAACTGCAGATCTAAAGATATTGGCAGTCATATTTGATGTTAGGGCTATAAGTTATGCGTAGCTAAAGTGGTCTTTTTTCGTACACTTTGACAAAAGATTCATACTAACAGAAATTATATCCCTTATCTTACATGCAAAATGATATTATGGATGGGAAAATTTTTAGAGAGTTGAAAGGGAAAAGTGTGCAAAATTATACTCATGAATTTAGGAGAAGAGCTCTTATTTTGGGTATTAATTTATATTCTCAAGAAACTTTGTTAAAGTATGTTGGGGGTTTTCATATTTACCTTAGGCACACTATTATCATGTTTAATATCACAAACATAGATGAGGTTTGTGTTCAATCCACACACTTAAAAGCAAGAGGGAAACATAACATAGATGAGAAAAGTGAAAGTGAGGGAAAAGGAAAGGGAAAGTTTTATGGAAGAGGGAAAAGATATACCTATGTAAAAAGAGATAAAGAAAAACTGACATGAAGAAAATATTCAAAGAATGGCCATGATGAAGACCATTGTTGGAAACTTCATCCAGAGTTGAAGCCAAACAAATTGAAAGCCAAAGAAAAAGGAAAAAATGTTGCTATAGTTGAACATGACGTAGGGTTAGATTCAGGAGATGAGACAAAGATTACAACCATGAGTTTGAAAGGTAATCATATAGAAAGCATTAGGTCTTCAAATTATTTCAATGTCACTTAGGATGAAGATACAAAAATAGAAATTTCCCATATTATAGTTGTCTCTAAACATACCAATATTGATACACTTTTTGATAGTGGGTCACAGGATAACTTGATTTCCGGCGACTTGGTTAAGCAGCTAGACCTTGAAACTATCAGACATCTAAGACCATATCCTTTGGGTTGGATATTCAAGAATTAAAACTTCCATGTTACAAGGAAGTGCTTACTAAGACTCGTCATCAATTCAAACTTTCTTGATGAAGTTGAACTTAATGTGATGTCACTTGATATATCATGTATTGTATTGGGAATTCCTTATCTGTATGATAGGAAAGAAATATTCCATCAGCATGAGAATAAGTATCACTTATTTAAAGATGGTATAGAGTACATAATTAGAGTGCATAAGAAGAATACATGTTTGTCTCTTATACATGCAGGAGAAATCAAGAGGATAGTGAACGCAAGTCAGAATTTGACATTGTTGATGATCAAACAAAGAGATGTTTTGAATCAAAACTTTCAAAAATATTCTTATGCTTGTAATGAGATTTTTCAGGATTCTAGCAAGTTGCATTTGAAAGGAGGTGAACAAGATGTAAAACATTTGTAGCAATCAACATCAGTGTTGAGCAGTGTTGGAAACAAGATATGCTGATGAAAGAGAGTGTAAAGGTCAAAGAGAAAGCGAAAAAGAAACTTGACAAAGAAGGCATGGGTTCCAAAAATTCTTTCTTTTGGTTTTTTAAAGGTACATGGCAATGGCAAAATTATTTGGTCAAGAGTTGAGGCAAGTACAAAGCAAGAGCAACTAAAAATCGCCATGGTGATAGTGTGCAAGGTGAGACATTTTTTAAGTTTCCTTTGAATATTAATGACCAAGGTAGGAACAAGATGACTTCTGCAAGAATATCTTGCTGCTCTGCAAATTCAAAAAAATTGTAGCATGACAGCGTTAATGATAGCAATAGAAGGTCGCAAGAATAAAGGAAAAAGTTAATTCTTTGTGAAAATCTTCATTTGATGAAAATGGGAAAATTTCAGAAAATCTGACACATTTCGTTTCATCAAAAACTGATACCAGATGAAGAAATTATAGCCTGCTGATCACCGTTTGAGAACATGATTTTTTTTTTTAAATTGCAGAATAGTGACAGGTTGATGACATGGTAGCCGAGTCACAATACATAGAATATTCTTCATTTTATGCCCAATGGCACTGTGACAAGTGTCACAATGGGATTCTCCAATTTGGTTTGAAGGTGAATTTTTTTTATGATTTATGCTCGTCAGGTTGAAATCATTTTTTTTTTATATGAGGGACTGCCCAACCAAAGGCTAACACATGGTGTAGCCAGGGGCCACAACGTGGCCCCTATGGTGGACCCTCTCCAACTCCAACGGTAAAATTTCATTATGGTCTAAGTTTGAATTTCAATTTCTTATGGTGGAGGGATCAATTTATATGGTGTCATTCATATATCATTAAACCTAAGGTCAAAGGTTGGAATAGAGTCTGTGGCAGATATTTTTAACCTTATTTCGAACTACATTATGGTGGTAGGTATGGTATATCAGCACATATTTATTTAACCATAGTCGAAACATTATTCCAAGATTGAATATATATATATATATATATATATATATCGTGAAATTACGAGTGCACATTTATTTACTAACCTAAGTTTTGGGTTATATATATTACAACGGCGTATTTATTTAAACTATGGGTTATTCAAAATTTGTGGAGAAAATTTATTGTGTGGAGGTCGTGGTCAAACCCACGACCACCCCTGCACTAACAAAGCACCTTACCAATAGCCCACTCTAGAAGATCTTAACCATACAAAGCACGCTTTATACTTATTTTTAACCAGATCCAATGGTGGGGGTTTGGAGGGGGCTAGCCATGCACGCTAGCCCCCTCCCCATACAACCTTGCTGGAATGACTGAGGGTAGAGCGGAATGTTAAAACGACAAAGTTTAATTATAAGTGCAGGTTAATTAATGTAAATCTGGTGTTTAAGTTAATTAAACCCGATTATGTTAAACTGTGCTTATGCGCAGATAATACATACTTATCCGCTTATAACCACAATTAAAAACTAATTAATCCTCCATTCAAATAATGGTGGATTGAGAGGACTCTGCCAGTTTTGGCGGAATCCCCATTTTGGCAGGGCTAACTGGAGCCTTCTCCAAATTTGGAAGAGGATTCTAGGGAAAAATTGAATGAGTCATATCATGAGCAATTTTCGACCAATTTTGGCTTAGGAATAGTCATTCCTACCAGATTGGCATGCTTTGAACACATTGGCACATTTTTTAGAGGCAAATGAGAAATTCTACAGGTGTTTTTGTCACTCTGAAGAAAACTGAAGCCAAGGGCCAACATGAAGGAAGGTCATGCTTAGATCAGCTAAAGGCCAAATTGAGATAATGATTAGTCATTTTTGATAGATTTTGACATTCTGGACTCATTCGAGTATGCTTCAGGAGATTTTGATGCATGCAAACAATATTTTTTTCACTATTGAGATAATAAATAGGTCCAAGCCATGGAAGCTGGACCAAGGAGATGTAACCCAGGAGGGGTGAACTCCTTCATCAAAACTTTATGTTGATGGATCAATTGTGATGGTTTGTTGTACATGTTTATGTTGTTTTTAAATATTTAATTTTCATACTTTATGCTCTTGAGTTCCCACATAAAAACTCAGTGAATTTACCTGTTTAACACACATATGAAACAAGGAAACCTATGTACATTAAGCATAAGATCAGTAAATAAATTTTAAATCTGAAGATTAAATTAAGACAACAAAACTAACATTCATACTCAAATCATCTCTAGTCTTAATGGAATTTTTTTCTAAATACATAGTGGTTAATGTTCTCACACATTAATGCTATTTTTTATCATATTAGTAGAGCCATCAATGTAATGCAAAAAAGAAAAGGAAAACTAACTAGTACAAAGCCACATTAAAAACATTTTTATATATTTTAATCATTCTATTATAATAATGTAATGTTTGCAAACACAAATTGTTCAATTAAAATTTGCAAGGTAACAAGAACTTAGAATATAATAAAAGTTCATAATCTAAGGTTAAATCGGTATTTTTTTAAAGTTTTTGAAGATTCAGTTTAAAAATTTTGTTACATATATTCTAGTATGAGATGTAGGATATTTTAACTCTTTGGAACTTAGTAAGTTTGAATGTTTCCTTTATTTATTATCGCAAACTCATAACTCTTTGTCATCCCAAACATAATTAATACTATTTGGGTATGATCTCTTAATAGTGGAATGGTTTCATAATGATGATAAAAAACTCTCAATCTCAAATTCTCATGAATACAATGAATGAATGATGTAATTCCTTACTTGTATGGACACAATTTATGATTAGTTTTCTATTTTTATTGTGTCATTGTATATATGTTTTACTAGCATCTCATGTTATATTGTTAATGTTGGGAAAAATACTGAGAGGGGGGGTGAATCAGTATTTAGAGCTTATAATATAAATTCAAATTTTTCTTTTGAGCAGATTTCCATACGCGGTTTTTATGAATGGAACTAGCGTATGCACGCGGAAATGCAGAAGGAAACTACCGTATACTGATTTAACTTTCCATATTTAGAGAAAATTATCAGAAGAAATCTTATAAACAGATTTATCAGTTATGTATCAGATTATGAGAAGTAATCAACAGAATAAAGCATCACACACATGAACACCAATATTTAAGGTGGAAACCCAATTCGGGAGAAAAACACCGCTGCTATCGTCTCTGTTTTCAATCTTTATTATATAGAAAACCTTTTACAACATAGTACTGATGCAGACTTATAACAGTACGCAGGCTTCTACTTGCAGAAGGCTACAACCTTCTCTCATTTTCCAGCTACAACTAGAAGGGAGCTCCAACCCCCTGATCTTGTTTACCAGCCTCTCCTGGAAGGGAGCTTCGACCCCCTGCAATCAATCACCAACATCTACTGACAGAAAGCTTCTTCTTTCATACTGAAGGCTTCAACCCCCAGATCTACTGCTAACCATGTTTCATCAATTTTCATACTGGATCCAACAACTTCAACACAACCCTTCACTTAACATCAACAAACATACTTTGCCCAATACTTCAAACAGAACAGTGAGACCACTGTAACCAGAATGTCAGAAATAAACCAGACTTCAGAATATATATGCAGATACAAACTCAACCCTGAACATTCCTTAATTCAAATAGCATACGCTACTTTTCTTCACTGAAGCCGCGTACATACACGTTTTCCTGCATACCAACCTGCGTATACTTCTGTGTATTTTATTCTTCAGAAACCCTAACTGCCATACGCGCTTTTCATGAAGAGAACCCGCGTATATACGTGCTTTTTCTGAAACCAACTAGCGTATAGATCTATAAAAATAAATTTTGTAGAACAAACCAGATCTATAAAACTTACCCAGATTTATTCATTTTCTTCAGCAGAATTGCGCCAGTTCTTCATGATTTCGTCAGTCGATCAAACCAGAGATTCATCATCGTCAGATCTAGAGATCTTGAACCATCATTATATCCATGGGTGCATCATAGATTCAAATCTATCAATTAAGAACAGAGTTCATCCATGCAGATATTCCTTAGAGAAATTTATTCATTAACAACCCTTACACATGCACACCTTGCACTATGATCTTCTTCTCCTTATATAGATTTAGCTTTTACCAATACCATGAGTCAAAACCACACAACTTCCGATGGTATTCTTGGACGGAATCAAATAAACCATACAACGCTCAATACTATGTGCCAAAACCATGGTAATGCCCCTTGGTATTATAATTTTGGAGCACAAAAGGGCATACGCGACTTGGGACGTACTTATCCGTGTGTATACGCGACTTGGCCTTTACAAAAGTGCGTATAAATTGTGACATATTATATGTATCATTTCTTCGGCACATACTGGACTTATTTTTCTCTGTCACATCTGAACTGCATTGTAGATACATCATTCTTACATCTTTAACACATATGTTGCTATCCAAAGACAACTCATCAAGTCAGTTTCCATCAAGGACAACTTCATCAAGTAGGTTGCCATCAAGGACAACACATTGCATCATATTGCCAACAATCTCCCCCTTTGGACTTGATGGCAACCATGACCAGAAATACATTCAGCAACAAAATTCTCCGCCTTTGACATCAAGGGAAAAGGGTAGATCAAGATCCTTTGTACCGACAATACGATGCTCCCCCTGAGATCATGTTGCATCTGCAAACATAATATTCAATGAAGTACATGACTCTATAACTCAACTTAGTTTGACCTTTCCTATCACCAAGGAATCATACTTACATCAATGATCCAACCAAGTGGATTTACAAGTTTGACTCAATTACCCAACCAAGTGGGTTTAAAAAATGAAATAAGTCTTTGCATGACTGAATATTACAATTTTTACATCATGGGTCTCAACATGACCTTTTTTTCATCAAATTATAGAAACGACTTATACAATCAAGATCAAAGATTCTCAAGTATGAGATCAGACTACAAAAAATAATTAGAATGCCAATAATGCATCCTTTCCACATGACCAGTGCTCCCCCTTAGCCTGTGCATCCTGAACACTTTCAACGGCAAATCATCAAGGCAACTTCATCAGAAGTATTAAAGAATGAAACAGAAATATGAGAGCTAGAACATCACCAGAGAGACCCAACAGCACTGCAGCTGTGCTGAAGAAAGTTGACCCAGAAAAATTTTGTCAGCAACCACTCATACGCGGTTTTCTGTGTATAAACTCGCGTATATACGCGACTATCCTTCAGGAAATCCGCGTATCCAATTTAATCTTCTGAATTCAAGTACATCTGATATTCTGCATGGCAGAGACTACTCCCAGCTTCTGTCTGAGATATTCAAACGCTTCCCTGGGTAAAGGTTTGGTAAATATATCATCAACTTGTTCTTTGGAGGTAACATACTCCAACTTCACCTCTTGTTCAAGCACTTTTTCATGTAAGAAGTGATACTTGATGGGAATGTGCTTGGTCTTGGAATGCATAACATGATTCTTTGAGATACTAATGGCACTTGTATTATCACACATAATGGAGATAGGAGGTGAACATTTGATTTGAATGTCTTGTAAGGTTTGCATCATCCAAAGAAGTTGAGTGCAACATGATGCGGCAGCCACATATTCTTATTCTGCTGTAGATAAGGCAATAGAGCTTTGCTTCTTGCTGAACCAAGATACTAACCGGGGCCCCATATAGAATGCACCACCACTAGCGGTTTTCCGATCATCAACATTTCCAACCCAATCTGCATCAGTGTAAGCATGAAGAGTGAGATCAGCATTCTTTGGATACCATAGTCCAAAGTCTTGAGTTCCTTGTAGATATTTGAATATTCTTTTGACAACCTGAAGGTGAGACTCTTTTGGATTAGCTTGGAATCATCCAACAATCCCAACTGCATGCATAATGTCTGGTCTAGTCCCAGTGAGATAAAGTAGACTTCCTATCATAGATCTATATTCCGGTTGATTCACCGTGGGAGAATCATCATGTGAACTGAGATTACATTTGGTTATCATTGGTGTACTTATAGTTTTGCATTCTTCCATGCCATACTTCTTCAGAATTTGCCTAAGATATTTTGCTTGTGATAAGAATATGCCATCTATTGTTTGTTGTACTTGCAAGCCAAGAAAGAATGTTAGTTCCCCAAGTAAAGAAATTTCAAATTATTGCTGCATATCAGAAGCAAATTTCTGACTCATAGATTCTTCATTACTTCCAAAAATGATATCATCAACATATACAACCACAATAAATAGTTTATCATTTTCAGTTTTGGTCTATAAATTGCTATCAGCAAACCCCTTTGAAAATCCTTGTTGATGAAGATATTTGTCAAGACGATAATACCATGCCCTTGGAGCTTTTTTGAGACCATATAGAGCCTTTTTAAGTCTGCAAACAAGTTTTTCATCATTTCCCAAAATGAATCCTTCTGGTTGTTCTATATCAACTTCTTCTTCTAGATCACCATTGAGAAAATCAAATTTAACATCCATTTCATAAACTTTGATTTGCTGGAAGCTTGAAAAAGCAAGAAAAATTCTTATGGCTTCAAGTCTAGCTACAGGAGAAAAAGTTTCTTCAAAGTCTATAACTTCTTGTTGAGCATACCCCTTGCAAACAAGTCTAGCTTTATTTCTTATAACATCCCCATTCTCATTTAACTTGTTTTTGAATATCCATTTATTTCCAATGACATTTTTGTCATGAGGTCTTGGTACTAATTCCCAAGTGTGATTCTTTTCAATTTGATCAAGCTCTTCATTCATGGCTTGAATCCAACATTCATCTTTGCTAGCTTGATTAACATTGTGTGGTTCAATAGTGGATATAAATGCCAGATAGCTAGAAGATCCCACAAGAGTCCTTCTTGTTTGTACACCTGATCCCTTTTCTCTCAAAATTTGAGATTCTGGATGATTATTTTGAACATATCTGAATGGAGCTTTTTCAGATAAATCATCTTCAGGTTATTCATTGGGTTCACTGTCTATATCATTTCTATTTGATGTAGAAGGATATATATCATCATCGTCTTCATCTGTTGTTTGTTTTTCTTCTTTTGGAGATGCAAGAGACTCATCAATAACAACATCAATACATTCAACAATCTTCCGAAGTCTTTTATTGTAACATTTATATGCTCTACTCCTAGAGGAGTATCCAAGAAGTATTCCTTCATCTGCTCTAGGTTCAAACTTGCCAAGTTTTTCATCATTATTTTTGATAAAGCATTTGCTTCCAAAAAATCTAAAATGCTTCACAGTGGGAGGATTACCATACCAGAGTTCATATGGCGTTTTATCACTATTTACACGAACATGTGCCTTGTTAAGAATATTTACTGTTGTATGTGCTGCTTCTCCCCAAAAAGTGTCAGGTGTTCCAGAATCATCAAGCATAGCTCTAGCCATTTGTTGAACTATTCTATTCATTCTTTCTGCTACGCCATTTTGTTGTGGAGTTCCAGCTACAGAAAACTATCTTTTTATGCCATGTTGTTCACAAAATTCAAGGAATTCATCTGATGTATATTCTCCTCCTCGATCAGATCTAAGACACTTTATTTTTAGATCTAATTCATTTTCAACTAGTGCTTTGAAGATCTGAAATTTCTCAAATGATTCATCTTTGTGTTTAATCAACCCAATCCAACACATTCTAGAGAAATCATCAATAAATAAGATATAGTATTGTTCACCACGTGGTGACTTTTTCATCACAGGCCCACATATGTCACAATGAATGAGTTCAAGAGGCTTACTTGATGATCCTTCCTTGGCATTAAATTGCACTCTGGTTTGCTTACTGAATTGGCAAGATTTTCATATGATACTTTCAGGTAGAGTAATATTGGGAAGATCACGAACAACGTTAAGTCTGCTTGATTTGTTGATTTGAGAGAAGCTCAGATGTCCCAACCTTCTATACCATAACTAGTTTTCTGAAGATTTACTCAAGTAAAATTGATCTTTGCAGTTCTTCAATAGATATAGGTTGCTTGGAGTTCTGTTTCCTTTTATAATTGTTTTACCTGTCTCAAGATCACGTACCACACATTGTTTTGAACTAAAGACAACTTCAGTTCCTTGATCACACATTTGACTTACACTTAACAGGTTATGCTTTAATCCATCCACATACATTACATTATTAGCTTTCACCTTTTATTTTATAAAAACAGACCCTTTTCCCTTAATGACAGCAGGAGTATCATTTCCAAATGTAACATTCTTTTCTTTTTCTAGAGCAGTATATGCAAGAAGTTTGTTTTTGTCACCTGTCATGTGTTTTGAGCATCCACTACCAATATATCATTGATTTTCTTCACCTTCTGCAAATAAAGCTATGCCACAATTTTCAACCTTTAATTCCTTCTTTTTCCACACTTTGGTGTTTGAAGGAAAATGCTCTTTTGGCTGGACTTTTCTCCTGCATTCAGATTCTTTATGGCCAAAGTTATTGCAATAAGCACAACTTCATTTTGAAGAGGAGAAAAGTTGTTGTAGGTATTCTTCTTTGTTCCAAAATACATCCTTTTATTTCTTGCTTCTCTTGTCATGATGGTTTTATATGCAACACATTGAACACTTTATGACCAAAATTGTGACATGAGAAACATTGTCCATTGAAGAAGAAATTTCTGCTATTATGAAATCTTCTACTTGAATTTACCTGTTGGTTGGTGTTTCTTTGTAAGGTATTCTTGTTAGTGTTCTTTGAATTGAGCTGGTCATGCTTTACCTGTGAAGATTCTTTATTCCCTTTTTGAGTGGCAGAATGTTGGATACTGGCTGTAGCTGCTTTTAGATAATTTAGTGTTGAAGTCTGAGAAGATTTTCCGATATATCCAAGACCTGTCTTTATAAAAGGAGAACGTTTTACCTTGATAATCTCATCTAAGGTTTCAAATCCTTTAGCAAATCTAACATTCAAAGTCTTCACTTTCTCAATTTCTTTTCTTAGACTTACTATTTCACATTCTAATTTCTCATTGTGTTTCTCCTTTTCTTCAAGCTGATTTTTCAGAGTTTCTATGGATATTTTACTTTCTTCTAAGCATATTTTGAGTTGATTGAATTCATCAAGAAAATCATTGTCCTCTAAAGCATCCATAAAAGTATCTTTTTCTTCTCTATATTCTTTTTCAAATGCCATGAGAAGTCTAAGATCTTGTTCACATTCTTCCTCACTGTCAGATAACCCATCACTGTCTTCATGAGTATAGTAACTTTTCTAGTGCTAAACCGATTCTTATTCGTTATTGCTACTTCCTTCCCTTTTCCATGTGTTTCTTTGTAAGGACACTTAGCATCGTAATGACCAACTCTTCCACAAGAAAAACATTTGAAAGGAAGCTTACCTCTGAACCGTCCTGTGCCAAGTTGAAGTTTCTTTACAAAATTTACCTCATCTTCTTCTGAAATATACCCTGGTCCTTCTGTCTCTTGTACTTCTTTCCCTTTTGTAGAAGCCCTAAAGACGACTTCTTTGACTTCAGACGGTCCTCCTCTTCTCATTTCACATGCAGTTAGTATGCCATGAAGTTGCACCACAGTAAGATTTTGAAGATCCTGCTTTTCTTCAAGAGCAGAAACTTTTGACTCAAATTTTGTCGTTAGTGATCTTAAAACTTTCTCAACCAAAGTTGATTCGGTTATTGTTTCTCCCAGATTTCTCATATGATTTACAGTATCATCAAGACGTAAAAAGAAATTGGCAATGCTCTCCTCATTATGCATTTTTAGATTCTCATATTGAATTCTTAGAGTTTGGAGTTTAGCACTTTTTACCTTTGCATCACCTTCATAACTTAGAATGATTTTGTCCCATATTTCCTTTGTTGTATCCAGCTGCATGACTTTGACAAATTCTGATTCAGTTAGACTTCCCAATAGAGCGTTGACCGCCTTTGCATTTTTTTCATAATTCTTTCTTTCCGTTGGATCTGTTGGTGTTGCGGTTGGATATTGATATCCTCCTTCAACCATAGCCCATACATCTGCTCCCAGAGACTGAAGATAGGATCTCATCCTTGTTTTCCAGAAGCTTAAATTGATTCCGTTGAAGAGCGGAAGCCTGATAGATGTTGTTCCTTCTTGATTGCTCATCTTGATTGATCCTCCTTCTAGCGACTAAGCTTTTTCAGAAGGACCTGCTCTGATACCAATTGTTGGGAAAAATACTGAGAGGGGGGGTGAATCAGTATTTAGAGCTTATAATATAAATTCAACTTTTTCTTTTGAGCAGATTTCCATACACGGTTTTTATGAATGGAACTAGCGTATGCATGGGGAAATGCAGAAGGAAACTAGCGTATACTGATTTAACTTTCCAGATTTAGAGAAAATTCTCAGAAGCAATCTTATAAACAAATTTATCAGTTATGTATCATATTATGAGAATTAATCAACAGAATAAAGCATCACACACATGAACACCAATATTTAAGGTGGAAACCCAATTCGGGAGAAAACCACCGCTGCCGTCGTCTCTGTTTTCAATATTTATTATATAGAAAACCTTTTACAACATAGTAATGATGCAGACTTATACCATTACGCAGGCTTCTACCTGCAGAAGGCTACAACCTTCTCTCATTTTACAGCTACAACTGGAAGGGAGCTCCAACCCCCTGATCTCATTTACCAGCCTCTCCTGGAAGGGAGCTTCGACCCCCTGAAATCAATCACCAACATCTACTGAGAGAAAGCTTCTTCTTTCATACCGAAGGCTTCAACCCCCAGATCTACTGCTAACCACGTTTCATCAATTTTCATACTGGATCCAACAACTTCAACACAACCCTTCACTTAACATCAACAAACATACTTTGCCCAATACTTCAAACAGAACAATGAGACCACTGTAACCAGAATGTCAGAAATAAACCAAACTTCAGAATATATATGCAGATACAAACTCAACCCTGAACATTCATTAACACAAATAGCATACGCTACTTTTCTTCACTAAAGCCGTGTACATACGCGTTTTCCTGCATACCAACCTGCGTGTACTTATGTGTATTTTATTCTTCAGAAACCCTAACTGCCTTACGCACTTTTCATGAAGAGAACTCGCGTATATACGCGCTTTTTCTGAAACCAACTAGCGTATAGATATATAAAAGTAAATTTTGTAGAACAGACCAGATCTATAAAACATAACCAGATTTATTCATTTTCTTCAGCAGACTTGCGCCAGTTCTTCATGATTTCGTCAGTCGATCAAACCAGAGATTCATCATCGTCAGATCTAGAGATCTTGAACCATCATTATATCCATGGGTGCATCATAGATTCAGATCTATCAATTAAGAACAAATTTCATCCATGCAGATATTCCTTAGAGAAATTTATTCATCAACAACCCTTACACATGCACACCTTGCACTATGATCTTCTTCTCCTTAAATAGATTTAGCTTTTACCAATACCATGAGTCAAAACCACACAAATTCCGATGGTATTCTTGGACGGAATCAAATAAAACATACAACGCTCAATACTGTGTGCCAAAACCATGGTAATGCCCCTTGGTATTATAATTTTGGAGCACAAAAGGGCATATGCGACTTGGGACGTACTTATCCGCGTGTATACGCGACTTGGCCTTTACAAAAGCGCGTATACATTGTGACATATTATATTTATCATTTCTCTAGCACATACTGGACTTCTTTTTCTTTGTCACATCTGAACTGCACTATAGATACATCATTCTTACATCTTTAACACATAGGTTTCTATCCAAAGACAACTCATCAAGTCAGTTTCCATCAAGGACAACTTCATCAAGTAGGTTGCCATCAAGGACAACACATTGCATCATATTGCCAACAGTTAATTGAGCAAGTTTTGTCTTTAATTTTTCAATTATAATTTCATTGCATGAATAAGCATAGTTTTCTAATTAAAATCATTCAAAAAAATGTTGTAACTCATGGTTTGTTTGACTATTCACACACTTATCATTAGCCTTTTAGTTTGAGAGTGAGTAGTATCAAATCACTAGTATTTGTTAACGAACTTCCCATCATTACTCAATTAACTAGCTTAGCTTGATCTTCAAGGATTCCCCCCTTGACAAGGATATCCTTCTTTTAGTCTAAAGAGTGAGAGAAGGACGCAAAGGTGACATTCGGTGGTTTACTTGAGAGTTTCCTTTTAGGCATTCTGGGTGGGGTTAAGAATTGTTTTCTATGATAGTTTTTGCGTGGCGATAAAATTTAGAAAATGCTTACAAGAAAATTAGTTTCCGTTATTTCCATCACCTAAACTACCTCCAATAATGTTCTCTAATAACATATAATTTCGATAAATAATTAATTTAATAAAATTAAAATAAACAATTACTATTATTATTTTTATTTTTTGTATGAGATCGATTCTATCCACTACCACAATCACCTCCCAGTATACCCACATTGCCTCACAAGTGGCATACTGAGCTAGTCCAAGTTCAAACCAATAAAATCATAAGAAATTCCTTAAAAACACATTCTATCATCAACTCATCTACACCATGGAGAAAATCAAAACTAACTTTTAATATTAAAAAATATAGTCATTTTAATTTTTTTGAAAATCAATTTTAGTATCTAATTTGAAGAAACTAGGTAAAATAAAGTTTAATGTGAAAAATATTAAGAAAAATAAATTTTATTGTGTGAAATGTTATAAAAATCATTTATTATAATTCACTAGGGCCTAATAATGGGAAACTATTCAGGCTCCGAATATAAAACTCTTTTGCAAGTGAGAACAAAAACCGTTACATCATTATAACTTTACCTTACTCTTCCCCGTAACTTTAGTTGTCAATCACATTCTACTACTTTATTTACATTATATTTCTATATACAAATTTTTGGTATGAAATTTAAATCTTAGGTTTAGGACTCACAAATTATTGCTATTTTTAAACCTTTAAAAATTATAAAAGACTTTCACTTTGTTATCAAACAAAACCTGAATATATTTTTATAAAATGAACTTTTATATTTTAACTTTTAAACCAGCCATTCCACTTTAAATTGTTGGTATTCAAAGGTATTTTTCACTCTCCTTGTTTTTATATTTTTATCAATTCAATTTTTTTTCTTTATTTTTGGGTTCTTCCTCTACTTTTATTTTCTCATCAAAATTTCAGCTCTCGTTGAGAAGGTTTTGCAACCATGGTATAACTGTGTGGACAGAATTGGATCCATGGATAAAAATGATTAAATTGTAAAGGAGATAAATTTGGTTCTGTCATGGTAAACCCTAGGGTTATAAATCATAGATCATTCCTTGATAATTGGTATTGTTTTACAAATTTACCTTATTTCTACGATGGTAGCAAAAATCCGTATCTCTCAGCCGGGGCTGGATTTTTGGTGGATCTGCATGTTTGGTGCCTCCAAAAGGTCAGTTACTTAAGAATTCGGCTTAGGAATTTGATTTAGAGCTAGAAACTGCCAGAATGTTCCCTCCTTCAAGTGAAAGTGACAAATTTTTTCACGATTAATAGTAAATACCATTACGGCAGCGACATCGGTTTCCTCCAGCTAAGGCCCTTAGTGGCCCATCTCGGAAAATCCGACTCCCATTAAACCATCAACATCCAAGGTCAACCAGGATGAGGAGTGATCAGGAAGTAATTAATTATATATGACGCTACACCACACAACAAATCTTCTATATCTAAATTGGTATCGAACGTCACCTCAGGGATGAATACCTACTAGTTTAAGGCCCATCGCCATAAATCAGGTCGGGTCAATCTGATCTGCATTGAATCGTTAGAGAGTGAATCAGGTACTTAGGGAAAAACCATAGAAGGTGTTACCACTAAGAAGATTTGTTGAGTAAGGTCAGGAAATCATGGAGGGGCGAGTGGTATAATCCTGCACCTGAAGTATACCATCAATATTTCTAAAATATGTCATTTTTTGTACATCACATGCAAAATCTCTTCAAATCTACAAATTTTTTCGTACAAAACATGAAAAATATCTTCGAATCTACAAATTTTTTGGTGAAACGCATGCAAAATCATCTGATGAGGCATTCCAGCACACTAGAAATCGAAGGAAAATCATTATCTATTCAAGTATGGTAGATCATTCTCTCTACAATCTCTTTCTCTCTGGGTGGTTGCACACGAATCAATGGGTGAATAATCACTTCTCTAATAATAATTGTTTATATTATTATTTTTTAATTTAAGCCCTTATGATATGATTTAATTTCAGCATTCTACTTAAGCCGTTAATCTTCATATATTTTCTTCAAATATGAGGTAGCATTAGTGATGACGTGGATAAAATTTTTAAACTTAGATTATTAGATAAGATGTTTCTGCAACATAAATTTTGGTGGTTCATGGATCAAATTTTGTTGGCGGGATTTTCATCATCATATAAAATGAAAGGCTCCAACACCACAAAGTTACAATTCCTTTGTAAAACCCTGAAGAACCTTCAGTTGAGTAGAGCTTTGGGATTCCATGAACCCTCAACTTTATCCTACCTTGGCTAATGTTGTAGCTTCCAATATCTTTTAGAAAATATGAATGTGAGTAATCTTGTTGGAGGAGGGTCCCTTACGACCGCATTTTTGGAGTAAATAATGGTAATTTTTGTAGTTTTGAGTCATGCACACTAAGAAATGCATAGTAAAGGGGATTTGGGGTTGGTCAAAGTCCCTTCAGAGTTGTAATGGGCAAAGGGTAAATCTAGGAGTCCCAAACCACAATTTCCAGACCTTAGTATTAGTGCAGGCTAAGGTATAAGTAGAATCTATATCGAGTCAGATAAGGGAGTTTTTGATAAGTTGTGATGTAAGTGTTGATAGATGACTGAGTTGTGAAGCGAATCTGTGTAAGTGTCCATGTCTGAAAGGCTCCTTCTGGCTGTGTGCACGGAGACCTTAGTCCAGCTGTGTGCTGACCCTGTTGGCTGTGTGCGTGAGAAGATATGAATGATTTTAAGGGTTTTTGTGAATTTTTGATGAATAAAGACATGTTTTGATAACTATGTGGACCAAATGCATCTGTGACTTCCTTTATGTTCTGTTTTTGCGTATGATATATGTTTACCGTATTAAATTTATATCATCTGTGATTGGATCGGTTGTGTACTTGTTTTACTGTTGACATTAATGATAATTGCATAGATCTGTTGCTATAAGGCTTGAATATCAAATTGTTAGAAAAATTAAAGGGATTGCAGACCTACTGTCTCTACGTGCGCACAGGTTTAATCGCTGATAACTAACCTAGGGTTTCTGGTTATGGTTTCTGGTGTGCAAGTCAGTCTGTGTTGATCTAATAGTTAAAGAAGACTTATAATTTTATCACCCGCACTATAGACCATTGGGTTGACAACATTTTGGTTGGTTTTGTAACAAATTTTTCAGTAGATCAGTTTGTGTCATATTCTGAAGTAGAAAGGATATTCTTCAAAGGACTGAGAGGTAAGTTCATACGCTATCTGCCTTAGCTGATTAAGATGTTATTGTGTGAAAATGGTATTTTTTGTAGTCACACCAAGTGAGCTAAATAATTTTTGTTTCAGGACTGAGGATATTTTTTTCCTTCCATATCCATCATAGAGGCCATCAATCCCATCCTTATTATGTAAAACATAATAGTTTATTCCATATTTCCATTCTAATATAATTCTGTTCATGGACACTAAATATAGTTTTGTTCATGATCGAAGCCCAATAATGGCACTATTGGTGCACTCTACATAGAATTCTTATTTTTTTATGTTGATATATGGAATTTCTTATTTTTTACGGGTGCTTTAAAACTTACATTGATCTCTTGATCAGGTTCTCAGTGTAAAAGCTCAAAAATGAAAGTGCTCACAATTGATTGGAAATTGAATGATCACGACCGACTCATGGCCAGGAATCTGACACAGTTAGTTTCGTTGAAAACTGACCCTGGATGAAGAAGTTATAGCCTGCTACCCACCCTTTAGAACACGCAAATTTAAAAAAACAAATTGCAGAATAGTGACAGGTTGATGACATGGCAGCCTAGTTAGAATGTAGGGAATATTCTTCAATTTATACCAAGTGGCACTGTGACAAGTGTCACAACAGAATTCACGAGTTTAGCTTGAAGGTGAATTTTTTTATGATTTCTTCTCCTAAGATTGAAGTCAATTTTTTTTTATATGAGTGAGAGCCCAACCAGAGGCCAATACGTGGTGCAGCTAGGGGCTGCCACGTGCCCCCTCTCCAACTTCAATGGTCAATTTTCATTATGGTCTAAGTTCGAATTTCAATTTTTTATTGTGGAGGGATTAATTTATATGGTGGAATTCATATATTATTAAACCTAAGGTCAAAGGTTAAAATAAAGTCTGTGGCATATACTTTAAACCTAAGTCTGAACTACATTATGGTGGAGGGTATGGTATATCGACACATATTTATTTAACCATAGTCGGAACTTTATTCCAAGTTTGAATATATATATCATGAAATTATGGGTGTACATTTATTTACTAACCTAAGTTTTGGGTTATATATATTCTGATGGCATATTTAATTAAAATATGGGTTATAAAAAGTTCGTGGAGCAAAATTTTTGTGTGGGGGTCAGGGTTGAACCCACAGCCACCCCCATGCCAACCAAGTGCCTTACCAATACCCCACTCCAGAAGATATAAACCGTATAAAGCACAACTTATAATTATTCTTAACCAGATCCGATGGCGAGGGTTCGGAGGGGACGAACTGCCTCCCCATACAACCTTTCTGCAATGACTGAGGGCAGAGCGGAATGTTAAAAAAACGTATTTTAATTATAAGTGCGGATTAATTAATGTAAATCTGATGATTAAGTTAATTAAACCTGATCATGTTAAACTGTGCTTATGCACAGATAATACATACTTATCCACCTAACACCATAGTTAAAAACTAATTAATCCTCCATTTAAATAGCGACGGGTTTAGCGAACTCCGCAAGTTTCAGCAGAATCCCCATTTTCGAGGGGCTAACTAGAGTCTTCTCCAGATTTGGAGGAGGATTCTAGCGAAAAATTGAATGAGCCATATCTTAAGAATTTTTTGAACAATTTTGGCTCAGGAAGAGTCATTCCTAGCATATTTTCATTCTTTGAATACATTAGCATAGGTTGCAGAGGAAGAGGAGAAATTCTACAGGTGTTTTGTCACTTTGAAGAAAATTGCAGCCAATGTGCCAATTTTGGCCACAAGGAAGGAAGGCCATGACTAGGAAAAGAAGTATTTTATTTCCATGACAATAATAGGAAAAGAAGTCCTTATCTGTATGATAGGAAAAGAAGTATTTTATTTCCATGACAATAATTGTACATGATTAAATATGGTATTGACTACATAATTAGAGCGCATAAGAAGAACACATGTTTGTCTCTTATACATGCAGGACAAATGAAGAGGATAGTGAATGCAAGTCATAATTTTACATTTTTGATGATCAAGCAAACAGAGGTTTTGAATCAAACCTTTAAAAAATATTCTTACTCTTGTAATGAGATGTTTTGGATTCTAACAGGTTTCCTTTGAAAGGAGGTGAAAAAAATTTAAAACATTTGCAGTAGTCAACATCAGTGCTGAGCAGTGTTGGAAACAAGATGTCGGTGCAAGAGAGTGCAAAGGTCAAAGAGAAAGCGACAAAGCATCTTGATAAAGAAGGCATGGGTTCCAAAAATGCTTTCTTTTGGTTTCCGAAAGGTACATGGGAATGGAAAAATTATTTGGTGAAGAGTCTACGCAAGTGCAAAGAAAGATTAAGTAAGAATCTCCATGGTGACAGTGTGCAAGGTGAGACAATTTTTAAGTTTCCTTTGATTAATGACCAAGGTATGAACAAGATGGTTTCTACAATAATAGCTTGCTACTATGAAAATTTATAAAAATTGTAGCATGATGATGTCAATGATAGCAAGAGAAGGTGACAAGAATCAAGGAAAAAGTTAACTTTTTGTGAAAAGCTCCATTTTATGAAAATGGGAAAATTTCAGTGGATAGAGATTGAGAGGGTGAAGGAATAGTACCCTCATCCACATGATCATTAATAAAAGTTATTCCTGGGTCGAAAAGGCTTCTGGTGGGGAGGAATGGTCAAGTGATCAATGTAAAATCTCAAACATTAAAGTGCTCAAAATTGATTGGAAATTGAATGACTGCAACCAACACGTCGCCAGGAATCCGACACATTTCATTTCATCGAAAAATGACTCTGGATGAAGAAGTTATAGCCTACTGACAATCATTTAGGACATGAATTTTTTTTTAAAATTTTAGAATAGTGATAGGTTGATGACATGGTAGCGCAGTCAGCATGCAAGGAATATTATTTAGTTTATGCCTAGTGGCACTGTGACGTCACAAAAAGATTTTCCAATTTGGTTTGAAGGTGAAATTTTTTTATGATTTTTGCGTGTAAGGTTGAAATCATTTTTATATATATGAGGGATAGCCCAACCAGACGCTGACACATGGTGCAACAAGGGGCCACCACGTGCCCCCTTTGGTGGACCCCCTCCAACTCCATCGGTCGAATTTCATCACGGTCTAAGTTCGAATTTCATTTTTTTATGGTGGAGGGATTAATTTATATGGTGGCATTCATATATTATGAAACCTAGGATCAAAGGTTGGAACAGAGTTCATGCCATATATTTTAAACCTAAGTCCAAACTACATTATGGTGGCAGGAATGGTATATCAGCACAAATTTATTTAACCATAGTTGAAACATTATTCCAAGATTTAATATATATATATATATATATATATATATATATATATATATATACCATGAAATTATGGGTGCAAATCTATTTACTAACCTAAGTTTTGGGTTATATATGTTATGGTGGAATATTTATTTAAACTATGGGTTATACAAAGATCGTAGAGAAAATTATTTTGCAGGGTCGGGGTCGAACCCATGACCACCCCCACACCAACCAAGCACCTTACTAATATCCCACTGCACAAGATATTAACCGTACAAAGCACAGTTTATACTTATTGTTAACTGGATCTAATGGCAGAGGTTACAACCTTGTCGGAATGATCAAGGGCAGAGCGGATGTTAAAATGACATATTTTAATTATAAGTGTGGGTTAATTAATGTAAATCAAATGTTTAAGTTAATTAAACTTGATTATGTTAAACAATGCTTATGCACATATAATACACACTTATCCACTTGTCACCGCAATTGACAATTGATTAATCCTCCATTTCAATAATGGCAAGTTTAGTGGACTCTACTAGTTTTGGCAGAATCCCCATATTGGCGGGGCTAATTGAAGTCTTCTATAAATTTGGAGGAGTATTCTAGGGAGAAATTGAATGACTCATATTTTGAGCAATTTTCGACCAATTTTGGCTGAGGAAGAGTAATTCCTAGTAGATTGGCATACTCTAAATAGATTGACATAGGTTTCAATGGTACATGAGCAATTCTATAGGTTTTTTTGTCACTTTGAAGAAAATTTAAGCTAAGGGCCCCACAAAGGAAGGCCATGCCTAGATCAGATGAAGGCCAAATTGAGAGAATGAATAGTCATTTCTGATATATTTTGACATTCTAGACTCATTGGAGTATGTTTTAGGAGAATTTGATGCATGTAATTAATTTTTTTTTTCACTGTTGAGATAATAAAGAGGCCCAAGCCATGGAATTTGGACCAAGGAGATGTAACCCAAGAGGGGTGAACTCCTTCATCAAAACTTTGTGTTGATGGATCCATTGCGAAGGTTTGTTGTACATGCTTATGCTGATTTTTAGTATTTAATTTTCATAATTTATGCTCTTGAATTCCCACATAAAAATTCAGTTAATTTACCTTTTTGAAACACATAAGCAACAAGGAAACCTATGTCCATCAAGCATAAGGTCAGTAAATAAAATTTAAATCTGAAGATGAAATTAGCAAAAAAAAACTAGCATTCATACTCAGATCATCTCTAGTCTTAATGGAAATTTGTTCTAAATAGATAGTGATTAATGTGCTAACACACTAATGCTAATTTTCATGGTTCATTATTTGTAATTACATAGTTTGTAATGTTACAAATACATCATTTGGTCACAATTCTATGGTTACAAACTACCCAACTATAAATTGTGATAAATTGATGATAAATGGATGACATTTGAATGTTACAAATGTGTAAGTGCTCCACATTCAACTTTGTTTTATTCATTTTCCCTAATAACAATGAAAAGTTTTAATATTTTCTTTATTTATCATCGCAAACACATAAATATTTGTCATCCCAACCATAGCTAATGCTATTGGGGTATTATCTCTTAATTGTTGGATGGTCTCTTGATGATGATAACAAACTCTCATTCTCTAATTCTCATGAATATGATGAATGAGTGATGTAATTCCTTACTTGTATGGACACAATTTATGATTCATTTTCTATTTTTATTGTGCCATTACATATATGTTTCACTAGCATCTCATGTTATATGGTTAACTGAGCAAGGTTTATCTTACATTTTTCAAGTATAATTTCGTTGCATGAATAAGCACATATTTCTAATTAAAATCATTCAAAATTTTTTCTTAATTCATTGTTTTTTTGTGTTCTAAATATGGGTTGGACAAATTTTTATTTTCTTAGAGAACCTCCCACTCAGTTAAACAAATAAAAGATCTAGCTTATACTTGACATTTGCGGAATTTTATAGTTGAAACAGGTGTATTTTTTTTTACTGTTTAAGTGCTTTAAGTCCATTTTATTTTCTGAAATTAAACATGTGCAACAACCATATAATGCATCAAATAAACATCAACACATAACAACAAATTTAATCTAGGAGTTCACCCAAATGTCATGGGCTATGTCTCCTTGAGCTCTTGTCATCTTGACTTGGCTCTTTGGGATTATGACAAATATTTCTTTTAAAAGTTATAAAATTAACTCCAATGGTTAACTAAACTAAATAAATGGGTTTAGAACACCATTATATCCCTTTCATGGATGTAATCTCTCTGCAAACAGATCTAGGCTTCCTGAGACTTGATTCCTTCTATCGGTGCACTTAAGCTACCTTGAGCTTATCTATGGCACTAACTCCTTTAGAATTATTTTTCTATCCCTGAAACCTCACCTCCTGTCTCCATCACATATCATACTTCCAAAATCGACTAATCATTTTCTCCAAAAGAGCACTTCATCCCCAATCTAGGCCTCCCTCCACGGTTGGCCCTGGGCTACCCAAAAATTCCCTGCAGATTCTTGACCTTTAAAAGTCTTAAAATGACTCTAAAAATCCCTTCAATGGATTCCTAATGTCAAAAATAGTTATAATATACTATTGGTTTCCTGAAATTGTCCTCCGGCTGCTCCGGTTTTGCCTCCAACACTTGGTGGCACCCCCTGGCACTAGCGTCAAAGAAAAATTCTCTGTGGATATTAGATCTTTATAAGTCCTAAAAAGCTTCTGAAAACTTCTCCATTGGATTCATAATGGTCATTAAATTCAGAAATGACTATTGGTTTGCTGCATAAGGTTTCTAGCTGCAATGGCTAGGCCCCGAACTACTGCTAGCAATTGCTGGTCCTTGTGGCCCCTGGAAGTTATATGAATAAAATAAGCCTTCAAAATTCCTCTATAGGCTCTAAAAACCACATAATTAGTTCCATAACATCTGAAACATCCAAAATTTACTATTGGATTTCTCAATAATGCCTCAAGTTTCACTGGTTAGGCCTCAAATTACTGTTGGCCCATGGTGGCCCTAGTGGCCCCTAGAACTTCAATGAGGAAAAAAAATGTTCAAAAGTCCTCTGATGGCTCTGAAACCCTCAAAAATGACTCTGGAATGTTTGAAATAGTCAAAATTGACTATTTCCACGTGAAAATTGGTTGACTCTAGCTCAAGATAGAGCCTGAACTCATTTTCCCTAATAACCCCTAAAAATCCTCCACCAAACCTGGAGGAACTAGTCTTAACTCCAGTTAAAATTCCATAATGCCAAGATTAGTGTGCCCACTCCAAATCTTCTGCCAAGAACTAACCATATATTTTAAGGTTGACTGTGCATGTGACAGGCTTACGGCGAAAACTTCGGGGGTTTAAAATGTTGGAGTTAACTATCCGCGGAACTGACAGATAACTTCAATGTTGCATGTGACAGGTTTAACAACTGTTTATGCTGGTGGTTTCGGGGCTTAATCCATTGGTCTTGGGGCTATGGTCATATGTGAGGGGCTGGCCCCTCTAGACCCCTAAACCGAAAACTGTTAAATGTTAAATAACAATTGAAACGCTATATAGTTAAGATCCATCGTATAGCTCGACAGTAAGTCGTGGGTACTGCAGGCAAGAGGTCAGGTGGTCCACTCTCAGTGGAGTCCAAAAAATTTTGGTACACAGTCCCGAGGACACGTGGAGGCCTCAAGGCTGGCCACATTTCGCCCATTCAATGGTCGAAAATAAAAAAGGTCAACTCACTACCGAATTACAATCTACCACTTGGCATGAACTAATTGGTCCGAGTGGAATATTCCAAGGAATATTCTAGGAATATTCGTTGGAATATTCTATTTTTAATTTTCCCAACTTCCATTCAAACTTGGTCAAAGTCTAAAAATTACAGTTTACTAGACTTCAAACTGCAATAACTTCTTCATATGGTGTCAAGTTTTCAAACCGTTCACGGCACCAGAATCAGGAAGATGAGATCTATCCGGTTGCATAGGTTCAGTACACTTCCGAACACTTTGAATTTTGAGCTATAACTTAGGTCCATGATCCAAATATGATCACACCTCCCCATTGGGAATATTTTGGACCCCAAAAGACTGATATACTGATTTGTTCAGTAGATAAGAGTACAACACCTTCTTCTTTTTAGCCTCCATAGACTTGCCTTGCATGGTTAGTGCCTTTGAACCACAACTTGAAGGTAGTCGACACTTCCCTTCCTAGATACGGTTGTCCTCCTATCAAGAAATGTCTTCCTTGCACTCACTCAGAAATTTATGGTGAGAAATTGATAGAAGTTAGCTGAATAGATCTTCCTTGATCATCGATCCAAGGTGGATCAAACAAACGTGAGATTACAATAGAAAACATGCATACATAACTGAATTTTGCATATGTGCAAATGAATGTATGTCTTACTGTGTCAAGAATTCAAACCACTTCTTACCAAGCAACTTCCATGGAGACTTTTGCTGCTGCAAATATTCTTCATGTGAAGCATCTATTCTCACATCAATGATGGAATCCTTGGTTCCACTTTCGCCAACCTTTCTGTCGTTGGTTCCAACAATGGGAAACAACATGTCCCCTATTTTGGCAATGTGTGCAAGTCTTATGCACCTTATTTTCAAGTTTCCTTTGCCTCAACTGCTTCCTATATGCCTTCATCATCTTCCATCATCTCAAAACATTATGGTTAAACATACCACAATATGCACAACAAATATTTCTTCCATTCAAGCATGCATAATTTTCATGCCTTGTAGAAACATAATCAACTTGACTATGGGAATAATTATACCTCATATGTTGCTTTGCATGTTCATATTTTTTTCCTTCATGAGGAGATGAACTTGTAGAGGTTCCAACTTTCCTTTGAAGACTAACATCATTTTTCATGTTTGGAAAACTATCCAAACTCTCATGCACACCATAAGTTGCATGTCTACACACATCTTGCTACAACATAGGCTTCAAACAATGGAAATCAACTTGAAAACAAACTTGACATGTTTGTGGTTTAGAACTTGCGATAAAAGTTCATTTTGAAGTTTCCTCATATGCCTTCATGGATGTGGATTTTTCGCTATTAGATTGAACATAACCAAGACCAAATTTATTAAGTCTCTCCTCAGCCAAAATAGGATCAATCATGCCTTGTGCATGTTTGCCTAAACCCTTGGCTTCATAGCCCATTTTAAACACTAACTTGGACCCTAGATATATAGTGTGCTTTTCAAATGAGCCAACACATCTTTTTGAAGAGGAAAATTAAGACAAAATAGAGTGAATTACCTCTGCTTCACGCATGTTCTTGGTTAAGGCCTCTTGGGCCTGATGGAGCTGCATCTCCATTTCATGCATTCTTTGAAGAATTTCTTCCTTCTCTTGCTTCATAGCAATCAATTTCTCATGAACTATAGTGCTTTATCAACTATATTCAAACATAATTTTCACCATATCCTTCAAAATGTAGAAGTCTCGCTTCATGTCTTCATCGAAGAATCTTGTGAAGGAGGAGGATTTTGAAACCTCACTTGAAGAAGTTGTCATCTTATGAAAATGAACTACACGGCCCCAAGTTCCAGGGCGTAAGCCCTTGGTATTGGGGCTGCGGTCATATGGGAGGGGTTGGCCCTCGAGGCTGGCCTCTCCAGAAACCCAAACTAAAAACTATTAAATGTTAAATAAAAATCCAAACGCTATAAAGTTAAGATCTAGCGTATAGCCCGATGGTTAGTCCTACGCACTGCATGCGAGAGGTTAGGCATTCGACTCCCAGCAGAGTCCAACAAATTTTGGTACACAGTCCCGAGGACATGTGGTGGCCTCAAGGCTGGCCACGTGTCACCCATTCATTGGTCGAAAATAAAAAATTCAACCCACTGTCAAATTACAATCGGCCACTTGGCATGACCTAATTGGTATGAATGGAATATTTCAGGGAATATTCGAAGAATATTCTCTTTTTGATTTTCCCAACTTCCTATCAAACTTGGTCAAAGTCCAAAAATTGCAGTTTAATGTACTTTTGAAACTGCGATAACTTCTTCATATGGTGTCAGTTTTTCAAATCATTCGCTGTGTTGGAATTATAAAGATGAGAGTCTATCCAGCTGCTCACATTCGACACACTTCCAAACACTTTGATTTTAGGATATCACTTTAGTCCATGATCCAAATCTAATCAGTTTGACTATTATCACACTTATCCTTGGCCTTTTACTTTGAGAGTGAGTAGTATCAAATAACTAGTCTTCGTTAAGGAACTTCCTTTCATTACTCAATGACCTAGATTAGCTCAATATTTAAGGATTGCCCCTTGACAAGGATATCCTTTTTGTAGTCTAAAGAGTCAGAGAAGGCCAGTGACACTGGGTGGCTTTCCTGAGAGTTTCCTTTTAGGCATTCTAGGTAGGGTTAAGATTTTTTTTTTTCTATGAGATTGTTTGAGTGGTGACACAATTTCGAAAATTCTTACAAGAAAATTACTTTCCCTTATTTCCATCACCTAAACAACCTCCAATAAAATAATGTGATTTTATTAACATTTAATTTTGATAAATAATTAATTCAATAAAATTAAAAGAAAAGATTATTATTATTATTATTATTATTTGTATGAGATCGATTCTATCCACTACCGCAATCACCTCTAAGTAAACCCAGATTGCCTCGCAAGTCGCATACTGAGCTAATCAAAGTTCAAACCAATAAAATCATTAGAAATACCTTAACAACATATACTATCATCAACTAATCTACACCATGGAGAAAATTAAAACTAACTTTTAATATTAAAAAATATAGTAATTTTATTTTTTTTGAAAATCATTTTTAATATCTAATTTGAGGAAACTAGGTAAAATAAAGCTTAATGTGAAATGTGTTAAGAAAAATAAATTTTGATGTGTGAAATGTTATAAAAATAATTTATTATAATCCACTAGGGCCTAAGAATGGGAAAGTATTTAGGCTCCAGATATAAAACTCTTTTGCAAGTGAGATGAAAAAGTGTTTACATCATTATAACTTTACCTTACTCTACCCTGTAACTTTAGCTGTCCGTCACATTCTACTACTTGATTTACCTTATATTTCTGTATACAATGTTTTACTATTAAATTTAACTTTTAGGTTTAATACTCACAAATTCTTTCTATTTTTAAACCTTTAAAAATTACGAAATACTTTCACTTTGTTATCAAACAAAACCTAAATACATTTTTATAAAACAAACTTTTGTATTTTGACTTTTCAACCAACAATTCCACTTCAAATTGTTGGAATTCCAATTCAATTTTATTAATTTATTTTTGAGTTCTTCCTCTAATTTTATTTTTGCATCAAAATTTTAGCTCTCATTCAGAAGGTTTTGCATCCATGGTATAACTATGTGGACAAAATTGGATCCATGGATAAAAATGATTAAATTGTAAAGGGAGTAAATTTGGTTATTTCATTGTAAACCCTAGGGGATATAGACTGTAGATCCTTCCTTGATAATTGGCATTGTTTTACAAATTGACATTGTTTCTACGATGGTAGCACAAATCCATATCTCTTTGGCAGGGCTGGGTTTTTGGTGGATATGCATGTTTGGTGCCTCCAAAAGGTCAGTTCCTCAAGAATTCGGTTTAGGAATTTTATTTAGAGTTGGAACTGGTCAGGATCTTCTCTCCTTCAGGTGAAAACAATAAATTTCTACACGATTTATAGTAAATACCATTACGGCAGTGACAACGGTTTCCTCTTGTCGAGGCCCTTGGTGGCCGATCTCTGAAAATCTGACTCCCATCAAACCATCAGTACCCAAGGTCAGCTTTCATGAGGAGGAATCAAGAAGAAATTACTCATATATGATGGTACATCGCGCGCCAAATCTTCCAGATCCAAATTGGTATTGAACATCACATTGGGGATGAATACCTACTAGTTCAGGGCCCATCACCACAAACCAAGCTGAGTCAATATAATCTGCATTGAATCCTCGGAGAGAGAATCAGGTACTCAAGGTAGAACCATATAAAGTTTCCCCACTAACAAAACCTGTTGATCAAGGTCAGGAAATGGTGGAGGGGCGAGCAGTATAATCCCGCACCTGAATAGTACCATCAATATTTCTAAAATATGTCCTTTTTTTTACATAACATGCAAAATCTCTTCAAATATACAAAATTTTTGGTACAACACATGCAAAATACCTTTGACTCTACAAATTTTTTGGTACAACACACGCAAACTCATCTGATGAGGCATTTGAGTATGCTAGAAATTGAATGTAAATCGTTCTCTGTGCAAGTATGGCATATCATTCTCTCTACAATCTCTTGCTCTCAGGATGGTCGCACATGAATAAGTGCGTGACACATCACTAATATAATATTATTTGTTTATACAATTTTTTTTTTACTTTAAACCCTTTTGATATGCTTTAGTTTCAAAATTCTACTTAAGCCCTTAATATTCACAGATTCTCTGCAAATATGATGCAGCATTAGTGAAGACATGGGTAATATTTGTAAACTTAAATGATTAGATAAGATGTTGGTGCAACACAAATGTCGGTGGTTCATGGATCTAATTTTATTGGAGGGATTGTCTTCATCATAGAAAAAGGAAGGTTCCAACACCACAAAGGTACAATTCCTTTGTAAACCCCTGAACAACCTTCAGTTGAGTAGAGCTTTGGGAATCCATCAACCATAAACTTTATCCTACCTTGGCTAATGTTGTAGCTGGCATAAAATTTCAAAAAATATGAATGTGAGTAATCTCTAGAATCCAAAACTTCACCACCTATTCTCATAATTAAACCATCAAGTAACAATTAGAACAAGGCAAGTGCATGAATTCAAGTAAAGACACCCATTACTTTATCCTACCTTGGCTAATGTTGTAGCTGGCATAAAATTTCACAAAATATGAATGTGAGTAATCTCTAGACTCCAAACCTTCACCACCTATTCTCATAATTAAACCATAAAGAAACAATTAGAACAAGGCAAGTGCATGAATTCGAGTAAAGACACCCATGATTTCAGAAAATTATAACAAAAATTTCCTCACTTCCAACGTGAACTCTATAGTGGTCGGTGATGATAACTGAGGGAATTACTTACTAATTATAGACAAACCAAGCTCAAAGCTGACATCCATTGATGAAATTTGTTTCATCATCCAAGAAATGAATAATTTGATTAACCATATTGTTTCATACGTCCCCGTTAATCCAAATATTCTGCAGACAATTCTATCTCGTGTTCAATGAGTTATGCCATAGCAGGTAAGAAGGTGCATGAAATTTCTAAATGAATTCCTTCACCTTCTAAACATAAAAAAATGTAGACCATCTAATGAAAGAATAGATAGCTATTCATGTTTTATTCTTTATCAGCATTTTTATGGATCATTTTACAGAAAAATCGAAAGATTTCAAATATGTCAGAGCAGAGATCGAAAGATTGTAATCCATGTAGTTAATTTTTCAGAAATATGGGAATATTCAAATATGGCCCAAGCACCTTATGATAATTCCTTGACCATGGTTAAGGCTCCAAGTGTGGTACATGGTTCAAAAAGGTTCCTAATTATATTAGGCCAAAATTAAAGGCCCCAAGACCCAAATATGTCACAAAAAACCTTCAAATAGCACCCATATCACACCTAAATTCTAGATATATCTTTGATAGGATATGTGTGGCGGTTTGATGCATTATTCTCGTCGCTTGAACTAAATAAGTTTTTTTTAGGGACTAAGGATATTTTTTTCCTTCCATATCCATCTTAGAGGCAATAAATCCCATCCTTATTATGTAAAACATACTATTTGTTCCCATATTTCCATCCTAATATAATTATTTTCATGGACACTGAATATAATTGTGTTCATGATCGAAGCCCAATAATGGCACTATTTGTGGACTCTACACACAATTTAGACAATCCACACAATTATTAAATATTTGATGTGGACATATGGAATTTCTTATTGTTTAGGGGTGCTTTAAAACTTACATTCATCTCTAGTCTTAATGGAAATTGGTTCTAAATACATAGTGGTTAATGTGCTCACATTCTAATGGTATTTTTTATGGTTCATTAGTTATAATTACACACCTTTTAATGTTACAAATACATCGTTTGGTCACAATTCTATGGTTACAAACTACCCAACTATAAATTGTGATAAATTGATTATAAATGGATGACATTTGAATGTTACAAATGTGTAAGTGGTCCACATTCGAGTTTTTTGTCTTAATATTCCTTAGTAACAATGACAAGTTTGAATATTTCCTTTAGTTATCATTGCAAGCACATAACTCTTTGTCATCCCAACCATAGTTAATACTATAAGGACATGATCTCTTAATTTTGGAACGGTCCATTGATGATGATAAAAAACTCCCAGTCTCTAATTTTCATGAATACTATGAATGACTGATGTAATTAATTACTTGTATGGACACAATTTATGATTCATTTTCTATCTTTATTGTGCCATTGTATATATGCTTCAATATCATCTCATGTTATATGATTAATTGAGATAGTTTTATCATTCATTTTTCAAGTATAATTTCGTTGCATGAGTAAGCGTAGCTTTCTAATTAAAATCATTCAAAATTTGTTCTTAATTCATGTTTTTTTTACCATTCGCACACTTATCCCTGGACTTTTACTTTGCGAGTGAGTAGTATCAAATCATTAGTATTCCTTAAGGAACTTCCATTCATTACTTAGACCTAGATTATCTTGATCTTTAAGGATTTCCCCCTTGACAAGGATATCCTTTTTCTAATCTAAAGAGTGAGAGAAGGCTACCAAGGTGACATTGGGTGGCTTTCTTGAGAGTTTCCTTTTAGGCATCCTGGGTGGGGTTAAGAATTTTTTTCTGTGAAAGTGTTTGAGTGGCGACACAATTTAGAAAATTCTTACAAGAAAATTAGTTTCCCTTATTTCCATCACCAAAACTACCTCCAATAAAATAATGTGCTTTTATTAACATCTAATTTTGATAAATAATTAATTCAATAAAATTAAAAGGAACTATTATTATTATTATTTTTATTTATTGTATGAGATCGATTCTATCAACTACTAGAATCACCTCCGAGTATACCCACATTGCCTCACAAGTGGCATACTGAGCTAATCGAAGTTCAAACCAATAAAATCATAAGAAATTCCTTATCAACACATTATATCATCAACTCATCTACACCATGGTGCAAATTAAAAAAAAACTTTTAATATTAAAAAATATAGTCATTTTATTTTTTTGAAAATCAATTTTAAGATATAATTTGAGGAAACTAGGTAAAATAAAGTTTAATGTGAAAAGTGTTAATCAAAGTAAATTTTAATGTGTGAAATGTTATAAAAACCATTTATTATAATCCACTAGGGCCTAACAATGGGAAACTATTTAGGCTCCGGATATAAAAATCTTGTGCAAGTGAGATTAGAAATCATTTACATCATTATAACTTTACCTTAATCTACCGTGTAACTTTAGCTATCAGTCAAATTGTATTACTTGATTTACCTTATATTTCTATATACGAATTTTTACTATAAAATTAAACTTTTAGATTTAAGACTCCCAAATTCTTGGTATTTTTAAACCTTTAAAAGTTATAAAAGAATTTCTCTTTGTTATCAAACAAAACCTTAATACATCTTTCTAAAACAAGATTTCGTATTTTGACTTTTCAACTAGTGATTCCACTTCAAATTGTTGGGATTCAAAGGTATTTTTCACTCTCCTTGTTTTTATCTTTTTAGCAATTCAATTTTCTTGCTTTATTTTTTAGTTCTTCCTCTAATTTTATTTTTTCATCAAAATTTCATCTCTCATTGTTGTACCAATTTTTGGTCATCTAACATGTTACTATTAGATGGACCAAAGTACACCATGAAAGACCAATTTTACCCTAGTAAAATTGCTTTCACTATGAAAAATAACTTAGCAATCCATAATTTATTAAGTTGTTTATGGTCTAAATAGGAAACCCCATGAGGAATAATTGAATAAATCATTATTTGTTTGATTTTACTCAAGAGATAATTAATTAAACAACAGTTTAGTTAATATTCCTGGTCATATTTAACCCAAAACATGAAAATTAATTAGATAAATCACTATTTATCTTATTATTTGCTAGGAATAATTATTTAAAACATTATGTAAATAATATTCCTTGTTAAATTTGACTAAATTATTTATAAATAACTGAATAAATCATTATTTATTTAATTATTACTCAACAAAATTCTTAAAATAATAAATAAATAATTTATTTATTTATTATTTACAATAAAGGGATTTGACCAAATTCAAATTCTTTTTCCCTCCAACAAAAATAATAAAATATGCCATCAAATTTGGATCTAGATTTGGTTAATAATATTTTAATTATGCACCAATTTCTAGAATAACTCAATATTTTGTTATAAATAGAAGGGGTTTTCCATTCATTCACAACATTTTGTTGCCTAAAGATTGCTCTGGATCTATACTTTTGGTCTGACTTTGATCCTCCATCATTGTCATATTTTTTTATGTTTTTTCTTATGAAATCCAATTGATTTCCATTTTGTCTGGTTTTTTTACACCATCAAGAGAGAGAGATATTAGATCTGAAGCACTGAGAGCATATAAGAACCCATCCCATTGAGGGGGACTGGTAACATATTTCTATGTTCCCTTACCAGGTGTCATAAATACAAAATTATTTAAAAATATTGTAGTCTTGTCTATTAGATGCATGGAGCAACTCTTGCTTTTATTTGATCTTTAATGTCTTTAACTGCATAGATCTAGATTTTGCAGCATTTATTCTGATCAACTCACTACGAATCTAAGGAAATTGACATCCATATTTGATGTTAGGGCTGTTTATTATGCACAACTAAAGTGATATTTTTCCATACGCTTGCGATTAGAATTCACACTAACAATTGGCGACTCCACAAGGGTTTATAATTATGACTGCTATTGTTTTTCAAATCCTTGCATAACTAGCTACTTCAACCCCTAGGTTTTTTCTTCAGCTTTTTGTTTTTATTTTCTCGATGTTGTTTTTAACCTTAAACACCCTAAAATAGTAAAAAGTATAACTTCCGTGTGATTTTGGGCCTATTGCGCAGGTGAAAGGTATCAGTCGTAGTTGAGACAACACTTTTTTCTGAAACATTCTTCCGAGAGGGCTGGAAGTGCGGGTCACAGATTTTGGGCCAAAACCTACAACCTCAACCTTCAAGGTGCCGAAAACAACCAGAAAACTGCGACCTCAACGAAAAACAGGTCAAGAACTGCGACCTGTACTTGTGGGATTTTTCCTGTGATTTTTCTGGGTTTGTCTAGGTTATTGTTCGTGGCTACCTGGCCTCCCTCTCAGCCCATATTGGACCTATACTATATTTGTTTTACTCGTCGAAGTAGGAACCAAGATCCTTAGGGCTTCAGTATGCTTCCACCTTTTTAGGAGTAGTTTATCTTAAGGAGATTGTCTGAGATTTCAGTGTGTTCAGCCACTTTTCAGATCTGATCATGTACTTTCATATCCTTTTCAGATTGGCTATTCATCCATCCAAAACACATCTTTTCAGTTGTGTTTGGTCCTCCTCTACAATCCCCTCCATTTCGCTTCAGGTTGTAGCCTTTCGCCACCTCATTTACAACACTTTTCCCTCTGGTTTTTTGTTGTTTTATGCACTTATTTCCATTAGATTTGACCTTTAGATCCATTTCCCTCCCAAATTCAGATTCATTGGCCATTTTTTTGTGTTTTGAATAGATTTTTCCCACCCATAGTCTACTTGTTGGGAAGCCCTCGTACTTGGGTTTAAATTGATACATCTTTAGTTGTTTATTTTCTATCATATTTAGTTTACTTTACTATTATTTTCAGATTTATTTATAGCTATAAAAAACCCTTTTTTCTTTTTTTCTCTACACACATCTAGGTTTAATTAAAATTAACACACTTATCACATACATGCACATCCTAAGTGAAGAGCTCTTATTGCCAGGACAAGACTATAACATTGTAATCAATTGATCCTCCACCTCCCTACCCTTGTTTCGACATTGTAATCATTTGATCCTGCACCTCCTCACCCTTGTTGGTCTCTCTTCCTTCTGTGATCCGTGTCTCTTTTCCATCATTGCACACCCAAGGCGTTTATCCTCGAGACTTCTTGGCCTTCATCCTCATTTTATATTAGGAAGACTTACTCCTCAACTTAGGGATCGAGTTAGTCCGCCATCGAGTCCCCCTTATGACTCTACTTTTGGTTCATCGAGTTCCCCTTCTAATTCTATCCCTGGTTCTCCTCCTGTCACCTTCACCATGTCTGGTTCAGGACCTAACGTTGGTGGTAGCCCTGACCCTAATACTGGGAATACTATGAGTGGTACCACAACAGGAACTATCTCGGCTAATCCCTTGCTCCCTTATATGGCAGGCCTCAGCCTTCCCGATTTTAACCACTTAATCAATGACCCCATACACCATGATCCTGGTTGGCCTAATATGCCCACCAAGCTCCCTTCAGACATTCCCAAGTTTGAAGTTCTTGCTGGAGAGTATCTTACTAACCATGTTAGTTCTTTCCACATGTGGTGTTCGTCTAACTCCATCATCGATGATTCCATCCGTCTTCGGTTGTTCCAACATACGCTTACTGGAGAAGCTTCGAAGTGGTATGTCGTCTAGGCCTCCTCCTATCATACTAATTTTGTGACTCTTTCCTGTAATTTTATTTCTTACTTCGAGCTTCCCCTTTGCTATGACACCAGTACCGAACTCTTGACCTCTTTCCGTCAATTTTCTGCGACCCACCTATCTGATCATGTCAAGAATGGCAGAGAATAAAGAGCCTATTTTGAGCCCTTACCTTCAAAGACCGTGTCTACATAGACTGGTTTCTTAGATCCGTTCTTCCTACTATTGGAAAATATGCCGTATCTCATTTCCCTCAGGCCGAAGAAGCTTCCCTCCAGATCGTGTTGAAATATGACCTTATCTACGAACAGTGTGGTTATGTTTATACCGTCTTACCTGATCTCCCTAGACCCGGTGGTGCCAATGCTCCGGGGGCATCCCATCCCACCGATGGTATCATTAAATCCATTTCTCATCCATACACTCATCCTCCCATGGGTTATGGTTTCCCTCAGGTAGGGGCCATCTCCTCCAACACTTTTCCCCCTCTCTGTAGCATGTATCTAGGATATGACATGCCTCCCCCATTTACCCAACCTGTTTACCACAATGTTACCCAACCTCCTTATTATCTGTATCCAAACACTAGAGCTCAAGCTCCTCCAACATTAGCACCTCAGCCTCCCTTGCCTTCTCAACCCTCGCAATAGCAGCCACCACCGCTCAGGATCAGGTGTATGCACAACAGGGTACGACTAATCCTATTCCTGCCAAAAAGAAGAGGAATGGAAATAAAAACCAATCTTCCCCAGGTAATCCATGAAACAATCCCCAAGGGAATGCACCTAACACAATAACCCAATAGCAGGGCACTCAGCCCAAGTAGGATAGGCCTGTTTACAGGAAAAAACCTTGTTCTTGTTGTGGTGTCTATGGTCACTACACCCACGATTGTCCTCTTCTACCTCATATGTGTTAGATGTGGGAAGCTCAAGCAACATCCTGAGGAAAACAAGCCTCCCCTTCGGTTCCTCCCAATTATGCACCTATCCAACTAGCTGTGTTTACCAATTCTTTTCCCCAGCAAGGATTCGTGGATATCCAACCCCCTGAAAGTCAGACAGCCACTCAACCTCCTCCATCTAGTACCTTCAATTACTAGATTCTCATGATGAAGTCTGGCCAACCCATTACCATTGACCTCAACCTTTAGACTCGGTCCCGTCAGTACAACAAGCCCCCCCTACGTCTTCCCCTGAGCCCCCCTCTTCAGGTTCTAGAGTGCCTCTTTTGACACCCAATAGTTCTTTAATCATTGCTTAGCCTAAGGCAGAGGTTCATACCAAGATCCCCAAGGGACCATTACGTTGAAACACTGCTTCTAGTAAAGCTTCCCATTCATATAGTATAGTAGATTACTTGGCGCAATCTCTTGCTACCATGTCAACGTCAGAAGTCCTCCAGCCATTCCCTTCACAACGAAAATCTCTACTAACTGCCATGGGCACTGTGGATATTTCATATGATTGTTTGATTGTCTTTGTTTTTGAATGGTTAGAACATCCTTCCGTTCCTGCTTCTGTCACCTTCCAAATCCCTGTAAAGATTTGGAATGCCAACGTCTCCTGTTGTATGATTAACGAGGGGGCATCCACCTGTGTGATGTTTGCATCGATTTGGAAGAAACTAGGATATCCTAAGTTGGTACCTTCCATTATCACCCTCTGAGCATGGGATGGCCACTATTCCCAGCCCCTTGGCATGTTTCACAATTGTTCTAATACTCTTGCGGGCAAGATTGTTTGTTTTGACGTAGAAGTCATTGATGCCCTCTTAAACTGCAACATTCTATTGGGTTGTAGCTACACTTATGTGATGTTTGCTGTCCCATCTGCGTTTCACCATAATATGTGATTTCCCCATAACAGAAATATTGTCACCATCGACCAGTTAACATATTACGAACCGAAGTCTCATACCTCCCTGGAGTTCGTCATCTCTTCGGTGGCAAATAAAAAATAGTTGAACCTCCGACCAGTGTCTCACATGGGGTCTACAAAGAATCCTCTTTTCTTGGTTCATTCCATGGTCTCCCTCATCCTATCTCTGATCCCAGCTCTTTGAACATTTGCATGATGCAATCATCTCGATCTAATATCAAATAGACTGGTTCGACTAGTTAGCATCCCCGCCCTCCACAACCTTCTCCTAGCACCTAGACTTAGCCTTCAGGACCCCCTCCTCAAGGCCCCTCATCTATATCTAGTATCCATGAGCCTATCTACCCTCCTAGAATAGTTCCTCTTGGCCTTAACCATCTCGGAGCTGTCCCACCTAGCCATTACCCCTTTGGTTAGATATTGTTTCTAGCTCCCCCTCCTGAAGTATTTTCGGTACGTGTTATGGCTACCTTATCTCTTCCTAACATGGCCCTGGGGATCCCAGTTTGGTACATTAATCCCCCAGCCACTATCCCCCCTATTCTTCCCAAAAATTATACAACTTTTAACTTGGTCAACCCATTCGCAATGACCCCTCCCTTTGATTCTCTGCCTCAGCCACCTCAATAGGAACCTACTCTTGTTGCGAAATCTTGGAGTGAGGATGGCAAAGCCAACAAGAAGGCACCTAAGGACAAGGTCGTCCAGAGAAACCTTGCTCCTCCTTAGCCTCCAAAGCATACAACCCCCTCGTGTGCTTTGTGTGACATTGTCAGTCATGCCACCCATCATTGTCCTTAATTTCCTCGCATTAAGTCCATGGTTAATGTCATGTTTCCTGAGTTTAAAGTCTCTGAAGCCTCTGTTTATTCCTAGAATGCAGCCAAGAACCCGAAGACTGTTCACACCAACCATCCCTGTGCTTTGTGTGATCTCCATGGCCATTATACCCATCTTTGTCCTCGCCTCAAGCATTACCTCTCATCTTTGGAAGTAGTTTGGGAGTATGAGACTGAACAGAACCAGTCCGCCTCTCCCATACTCGCGCAGTATGCTTGAGGCCAACTTGAGGATACCTCTTCTCCCATTGATATTCCCCCTCCCGATGTCAATATGACGGAGTCTTCGGCCACTATCCTCTACCTGTCATCATCTATGAGATCCACTGTGGAAGATCCCTCTGGGACTTCCCCTTCTGTTTCGCCTGACCTCCTTTCAGCAATCACCTTGGGCTCAACATCGATGGATCCTTCATCTACTTGTTCGTCAGTCACCCTCTGTGGCAATGTGCATGTGAACCTTTCTTCTCATGATAATGAGTCAAGTAGCATGGCTGCATTAGGTGGTTTTTCTTCCACCAGTCACCCTATCTTCTATTACAATGATGACATTATTGAAGAATCACCACCCCTGACTTAATCTATGCCCCCTTACATTGAGACCGTACCTTCGAACCACATACACCCTGTGGGTATTACATTTACACACAAATTTTTGGTAAGGTGGTACCCATTTTTGAAAGTCCAGGAGAAGAAATTCTCCATAACCCTCCTAGTGCATCTAGTCGTGTCAACTCTAGTACCATTATTCTTCCCCATTTAGAAGAACTTCTAGAGTCCCATATCACTTCAGATCACTCTAGGGATGATCCCCCTCATCATTACTTCATCTTACATCAACAACCTAGTCCCTTAGACATTGTTGTTGACCAACCTATGTGTTTTCTAGGTGAGCAACAATTAATCATATCTAAGTCCACTCTTTGGGGTAGTGCCACCATGTATGCGAACCCAGAAATTTAGTCCATTTTCTTCATATATGCAGTATCAAAAGAGATTGGTAATCCTCCATTCCCTTTCTCGAAATGCATCTATCCATTCCCCCCTCAGAAGATAACCATAATGTAAACAAATTGTGAACCACATCATTAAAATGTGTTTAGATTCCCCTTTTCTAAATAAATTTGGCATGACCATAGCATGCTTCGAGGCACCTATGCCCCTCAACCATAAAAATCGCAGCTCTCAGCCAAACACAACATTGAAACACCCTTTCTCTGACAGGTCAAACTTTTTAGCTCATTTCCTGGGACAGGTTGCAGTTTTCTACCCAATACATGCTACCCAAGTCGTAGAATAGACCCCAAAAAGTGTGACCTGATATTTTCTTGAGGTCTGGGTGCGTAATCTAAAACTTTAGTCCAATGAATTGAAAGGGTATGATTAGGCCTCTTACCTGCAACTGATGGATCTCAATTCCAACGGTCGGTTTTTCTGCTACGATCGACGCAAGATTTAGGGCCTTTTCTCCTCTCTACATTCACCACAACTACACTTGCAAATGAATCAAAATGGAGGGAAATGCCTTATTAAAAGAAAAACCCTAGTTTTTTCTTTCTCCATCTATGACAAAACTATAGCTTTTTTTGACAAACCACCAACACCATTGGAAATCTCTCACCGAGCTCTCAAATGGGTATCCTTTATTTTTCCTGATTTGATACTTCCCCTGGACACATTTTTCCACAAAGGGTCACTTCACCACTCCTCAAAATCTAATTTATTCACTTGCAACACTTGTACTTGGGGCACCACTTTTCCGTCATACTTGTCCATGCTTGTGTCGATTTTCGTCATGAGTAACCATCTTGTACTCATGTTTTTATGGTCCCCACTGGGCCTGTTCTGTGTGGAAGCATCATCAAGTGCCCCTTGTTAGAGCATCTGAGTTGAGTCATCATCACATACATGGAGTCTATCTCAAGTCCCTCTGTATCCCGCTATAGTCCTCCATCCTTAATTTCTTTGTTCCTCTCTTCTGTCACACATTTTGGCCTCCAGTCATACTATCCCTATCCCCTCCGATGTCGAATCAGTAGCTACCAAGTCACCCATGCCCTTTATGCTCTAACAAGGGAAGTCGTCAGTATTCTCCTCGGTACCCCCCATTCCTCCGTCATCCCTAGTGTCAGTCTATCAGTCACTCTACTATTTTCCCTCGTGCCTTAGTTGAGGATTCCTTGTTGCCTCACATATGGTAGACCTTCTTTTTTTGACATCATCTTATTCATTCCAGAAGACAGTTCTAGAAGATGGTGTAGCCTGGTTTCAGCTTCCACTATTGTTCAGTGCCTCAGATCAAGCAAAGGGACTCTCTATTTCCCTTTGAATTAATTTTTTCTCATCTCTAGCTACTCATGGTATGATCAAGATCTGTATACTTGATGGTTCAATGATACAACATATTGTACGGGTGATTCCCGGGTGTGTGTGAGATGTTTTAGACCTCATGAGTGGGTGGCCCTTCAGGTAGCCCCCCAAATACCCAGATGACTTCTCTACTACAGCCTTGGATGCAACTCCATAGATTCTATGGCTCCAGCCTCAGCCTCTTGCAACGCCTCTTTATTTTGCATGTATCATTCGTATTTTAAGAACCCTGTCCTATTTTACAGGGCCTCTTTAGTTATACTTATATCTCATGTACTCAGATATTATTGTATAAGTCCTGGCTATTGTCCTAGGCATAGTATGTATGTGGGATCCATTATCATATTTTTATTTGGCCCATGTTTATGCCAGAATGTACTATATAGTTCAATTCCTTGTTTACTGGACACATTATTCTTTGTACTTTGTTATCTTTGTGGGCATAGGTATGCCTCCCCCACCACATGTAGAACAGGTACTCACCCATAAAAGAGACTTTTCGCACCTGTAAGTCTCGCCTCCTCAAGGTCTTGTCCTATAGCACTTAAGTCTACCTTATATTTCTCCTTCCCTAACTCCCCCTTCGATATATACTGATTGAGTTCTTACAACGTACTTCAGTTATACGATTAGCTCCTAATGCTCGCACGCTGGGGGGCAATCTGTTACACCAATTTTTGGTCATCTAACCTGTTACTATTAGATGGACTAAAGTACAACATGTAAGGCCAATTTTACCCTAGTAAAATTTCTTTCACTATGAAAAATAACTTACTAATCCATAATTTATTAAGTTGTTTATGGTCTAAACAGGAAACCCCATGAGGAATAATTGAATAAATCATTATTTTTTTTATTTCCTCAAGGGATAATTAATTAAAAAATAGTTTAATTAATATTCTTGGTCATATTTAACCCAAAACAGGAAAATTAATTAGATAAATCACTATTTATCTTATTATTTTCTAGGAATAATTATTTAAAACATTATTTAAATAACATTCCTTGTTAAATTTGACTAAATAATTTATAAAAAAATGAATAAATCATTATTTATTTAATTATTACTCAACCACATTTTTAAAATATTAAATAAACCATTTATTTATTTATTATTTACAAATAAATGGATTTGACCAAATTCAAATTCTTTTTCCCTCAAACAAAAATAATAAATTATTCCATAAATTTTGGATCTAGATTTGGTTAATAATATTTTAATTATGCACCAATATCTAGACTAACTCAATATTTTGTTATAAATAGAAGGGTTTTTCCATTCATTCACTACCTTTTATTTCCTAAAGATCGCTCTGGATCTATAATTTTGGTATGAATTTGATCCTCCATCATTGTCATATTTTTCTACCTTTTTATTGTGAACTCCCATTGAGTTCCATGTTTGTCTGGGTTTTTTACACCATCAAGGGATAGAGATCTTAGATCTGAAGCGCTGAGGACATACAAGAACCCATCCCATTAAGGGGTACTGGTAACATCTTTCTATGTTCCCTTCCTAGGTGTCATAAATACAAAATTCTTTAAAAATATGTGTCTTGTCTATTGGATGCATGGAGCAACTCTTGGTTTTACTTGGTGTTTAATGTCTTTAACTGCATAGATCTAGATTTTGTAGCATTTACTCTGATAAAATCACTACAGATCTCAGGAAATTGACATCCAACTTTGATTTTAGGGTTGTTTTTTATGCACAGCTAAAGTGATATTTTTTCGTACGCTTGCAATTAGAATTCACACTAACACTCATTGAGAAGGTTTTGCAGCCATGGTATAACTGCGTGGACAAAATTTTATCCATGGATAAAAATGATTAAATTGTAAACGCGGTAAATTTGGTTATCTTCGTGGTAAACCCTAGGGGTTATAAATCGTAGATCCTTCCTTGATAATTGGAATTTTTTTACAAATTGACATTGTTTTTGTGATGGTAGTATGGATACATATCTCTGTGGCGAGGCTGAATTTTTGGCGGATCAACGTGTTTGGTGCCTCCAAAAGGTCAGATCCTTAAGAATTCAGTTTAGGAATTTGATTTAGAGTTGGAACCGGCTAGGATCTTCTCTCCTTCAGGTGACAACGAAAAAATTCTACACGATTAATAGTAAATACCATTACGGTAGTGACATCGGTTTCCTGCAGCCAAGGCCCTTGGTGGCCCATCTCTAAAAATCTGAATCCCATCAAAACATCAACATACAAGCTTAACCAGGATGATGAGGGATCAAGAAGGAAGTACTTATATATGATGCTACACCGCGCACCAAGTCCAGTAGATCGAAATTGGTATCAAATGTCACCTTGGGGCTGAATACCTACTAGTTGAGGGCCCATCACCATGAATCATATCGGGTCAATCCGATTTGCATTGAACCGTCAGAGAGCGAATTAGGTTCTTGGTACAGAACCATATAAGCTTTTACCGCTAACAAGATATGTTGGGGAAGGTCAAGAAATCAACAAGGGGCAAGCGGTATAATCCCACACCTGAATTATACCATCAATATTTCTAAAAGATGTTGTTTTTTGTACACCAAATAAAAACTCTCTTCGAATATACAATTTATTTGGTACAACACATGAAAAATATCTTCAAATCTACAATTTTTTTGGTAAAACACATTCAAATCATCTGATGAGGAATTCCAACATGGTAGAAATTAAAGGCAAATCATTATCTGTGCAAGTATGGTAGATCATTCTCTCTACAATCTCTTTCTCTCTGGATGGTCGCACATAAATCATTGGGCGACTCATCACTGACCTAATATTATTTTTTTATATGATTTTATTTTTACTTTAAGCCCTTCTAATATTATTTAGTTTCAAATTTATACTTAAGCCCTTAACCTTCATAGATTCTCTACAAATATGAGGTATCATTGGTGAAGAGGTTGGTAAAATTTGTAAAATTAGATGATTAGATAAGATGTTGCTGGAACAAAAATTTTGGTCGTTCGTGGATCTAATTTTGTTAGAGGGGTTGTCTTCATCATAGAAACTGCAAGGTTCCAACACCAGAAAGGTATAATTCCTTTATAAAACCCTGAGCATCTTTCAGTTCAGTAGAGCTTTGGGAATCCTTCAACCCTAAAATTTCTCCTACTTGGTCTAATGTTGTAGCCACCGGAAAATTTCATGAAATTTGAATGTGACTAATCTCCAGAATCCAAACCTTCACCACCTATGTTCAGAATTAAAACATCAAGCAACAATAAGGAAATACAAGTGCATGAATTTGAGTAAAGACATCCATTCTTTTAGAAAATGATCAGAATATGGATTAGGGGAAAAAAATTCCCAAGATTAAAAATTCTCATAATTTCACCAAATCAAAATGATCAGATCCGTTCCATTGTAAGGAATAACGCACAATTTTTTTCACTCAAAACGGAGTCCGTATGAGGAAGTTAGAACCCACTGACCACTGTTCAAAACATGCAACTTTTCAAAAAAAAATGGTCAAAGAATTCAACAAAGTTCAACCATGGTCCAAGGCCCATCAAGCCAATGAAACTATGACAAGTGTCACTGCAGGATTCGCTGGTCAAGGTTTGAAGGTGAAATTTTCTATGTGTTGCTCCTGAGGTTGAAGTTGAAATTTATTTTTATCTCGTGGACCCTGGTCAAAGTTTGATTTTCATTTATCTAAGGTCAACTTATCACTATAGTTCGAAGGTTGGTTTAATACATTATATATGGTGGAATTTTAATATCCAATGGTTAGATATATTATTATTGGCATATATTTGATTTAATTCCAAAATTGGTGGCATATATTCCGAACCTAGGGTTCAAATGGTGGAGACCATTTGATATATGTTAAGGTCTGAATTAAATCCTATTCAATGGTTTGGGAGTCACATGTTTGATATAATACCATACTCTGAATGTATTATTAACCAAATTCCAAACTAAATGGGGCACATTAATTTAGAGAAAAATATATGGGCGGAGGTCGGGGTCGAACCCACGACCTTGCCCACGCCAATGCATAGGCCTACCACCATACCACTGTGGTAGTTCTTATAAGGTATGGGTGACCACCACTATTTCAAGTTCAACGAATTCTCCAACAGGGGTATGGAGGGGGCCAACCACATAGGCCAACCCCCTCCTAGAAGACCATTACACAAAACCATAGGCGCGGAGCAGAGTTGTTTGGGCACAAAGATTAAACTAGCTGGATTAATGTGTTAAGCGGGGTTTATTACCCCTAATCACCATTTGTTTAGCGCTAATATGAGATTACACTAAATGCTCTTAATGCGCATTTAACCTCATAGTTATCCGCCCTTAATCCACTATTTATATTAATTAACTCCCAGTTTAAACTGGCAGAGTTTTAGAGGCGCCACCAAATTTGGTGGGTTATCCAAATTTGGCAGACTTAACAGGAGTCCTCTCTAGTTTTAGAGGCAGATAACTAGGAAAAATTGAATGAGGCCTATATAGAGATTTTTTCAGAAAATTTTGGCTCAGGAGGAGTCATTCTTGGCATATTGGCATGCTCTGAATCCATTGGTACATGCTACAGAGGTAGAGGAGAAATTTTACAGGTGTTTTTATCACTTTGAAGAAAAAGGAAGCTCAAGGTCACCAGTAGGGAAGGCCATGCCTAGATTAGCTGAAGACCAATTTTGGCTCAAGAAGAGTCATTTTTAGATGATTTTGATGGTCTAAACACAATTAAATAGGTTGCATAGGCGTTGGAGCAATTTTGAAAGTGTTTTTTTTCACTTTGGCAACCAGGATGGAAGGTCAAACCTAGATTAGATGGAAGCCAATTTCAGAGATTGAATAGTCATTTTTTAGGTTTTGGGGTCTTATGAAGCCAATGGAGTAGGTTAAAAATCCATTGGATCACTACAGGTGCATGTAATCTGACATTTTACTCTTAATCCCAAGAGGGCCTAGCTAGTTGAAGCAGGTCGATGGAGATGTAGCTCGGGAGGGGTGAACTCTGTTATCAACCATTATATTGTATGTTATGTGTTATTTATCTGCATTTAATTTGATGTACATGAGTTTTTAAAAGCTAATGAACTCATAATTTGATCATCAAAGGCACATAAAACCTGACACATAAACCCCTTCACAATTTGTTAAATTGAGACAATCCTAAACAAACATTTTTAATACTGATGAGGGAGATGGAAAAACAAAACTAGTTTTCCCATATTTAGATCAAGTTGGTACCAGAGAAAATTTTAGCTCATTTTAGCCAAGGTTACTAGAGGAATTAGCTATTTGTTTTTGAATTTGTGCAAGGAGAATTTAACTGTGTGCAAGTTTATGTGTGAAGGAGAAGGTTAAGATTGAGAGCTCAGTTCTCAATTCATAGTAAAGAAGCTTTGTATGCATTGTAGGTGTGATGGAAACTTCATTAAGAAATGTTTATAATCCATATTCCTTAGAAAAAGTCTTTGATAAAGAGATTTTATAGAAGATCTAAATCATAACTGATATGGTGCAAGAGAAGTATGAAGATAAGAGGGAGAGCATTATACTTCAAGAGAAGTTGATTGCCATGGAGGAGAAGCAAGAGTTTCTTGAAAAGATGAATGAGATGGAGACTGAGCTCCATATTTGAAATGAGAACCTAGAAAGGATTCATGAGATGGAGACTTAGCTCCATGATGCCAAGGAAGCCTTAGCCATGTATGTGCATGAAGAAGAGGTATGAAATTCAAGTTTATCTTCAATTTCATCCCAAAATGAATGTGTAGGTTATTTTGAAAGATGCGCTAGAGGAATAGGGTCCAAATTATTAATGAATATGGGCTATGAATGTAAAGGATTGGGAAAACATGTAGAATGCATAGTTGAGCCAATTGTTGGTGAGGAAAGGCCTAAGTATTTGGGTCTTGGTTATGGGCAACATGATGGAGAAATCTCTAAATCCAAGGAGACACATGAATGTGTTCCATGAAGGAACTTCATTTAATGTTCATTACCTCAAGCTTTTGAAGATTGTGTTCATGAGGAATGCAGAAGTTTTACACCCGATTTAAAAGAAGGTGCTCATGGGTATGCAACTAATGAGAATGGTGAACAAGAGGATGTTGAAAACTCTAAAGTCATTGAATGCATTTTTGGTATTACGAAGAGAGTCACTACCTCATCAAATTCACCTCCTCAAGAAGGTGACAAAGGTGAAAGTTCAAGGCATAAATTTTATTTTAATCAAGTTGCTTTTGATTATGATAAACATGGTAGATCTTCACATAAGATTTGGAGAAAGTTTGCATGTTCCTTTTGTGGTTTGGATAACCATAATGTTTCAATATGTTGGAAGAATATATCCATGCACATGAAACTTTCAAAGCAAGGAAGGCAAGAAGCCAAAGGTCCATTGGACAAAGAAAACCATGTTGAAAGAAGATGCATTTTTTTTGCACTCATTTCCATAAGCAAGGTCATATTGTAGACACGTGTTGGACTTTGTATCCAACAATTCATCCACAACATTTGAAGAAGGTGGAGAAAGAGAATGGAAATAATGGAAAATAATATTCCATAATTGATGTGTGTTAGGATGATTCACATGATGAAGTGCAGCTGAAAGAATTGCCGTTGAAATGGTTTTTTCTTTTGTCTCAACAATTCATGTTTCATGTTTACGCCAAGAAGGTGTTTCAAAGTGGAGTATATTGAATCACTTTATTGCAGATTTTTTTTTTCATTTAAGCTCTTTAAGTACATGTACATATGAATGGGGTTCTTGTACTTATGATTGTATTTGTGAGAGATTAGAAGAATTGTATACATGCATGAGAGTTTGTGTATCTGAACAATGGAATTTTGATGGTTTCATTGTGCTTGAACATGCATGAATAGTTGACTTGTGTTGGTCGATTGTGTGTTACATGCATGCCATATCGAATTGAAAGAGTTGATTTTGTCTCTAAAGATGAAAAGGAGATGTTGATGAAGTGTTTCATGAAATTTGAAATTAATTTCGTTTTCAAAAACTAATCGTCAAATTATTACACATGTTTATGCTTGACTTGAGAGTCAGTCATTTGAAGAGGCATGTTTTATCGAATTGTGTTTGGTTGATGAGTTTTGACATGAAGATGTAAGAGTACATGACGATGCTCACATGATGTGAAATTTTTTTCTTTGAAGGAGCAAGAGGATATGTCGTCAAGTTATGTTTCTTGCATGATGTGTTTTTCAGATTAACGGTTTTGTTTGTGACAAGATGTTAAAAAAAAATATTTGCAGCCATTGTAGACCATTTTATCTGTTGACGCCAAGAAGATAAGGAGATGGAAAATGCATTCTTCTAGATGTGGAATTTGGAACCATGGAGGTAAAATAATGATCATTTATTTTCTTGTTATTACTGATGTTAGAACTCATTGTTGTTTTTCACTCAGATGGGCTTCATTTGGAAAAGTGGTTTCCAAGGAGAAGCTTGCATCAAATGCATGTTTGTGCAAAGGAGGAAGATGATTCTTAGTGGGAAATAAATCAATTAGTTTTCCAAGAATCGAGGAAGTGATTTGGTACAAAAAAGTGTTATATCAGTCATCAAGCAGCCATCAAGTGTTGGAATGGGTCAGCAGCAAAAGGAGAACATTTGTTGAAGAGCCAAGCCATTTGCAAGGCAAGGCATGTCAATCAACCCAAGTGGTTCTCATGGTGATTTTTCCAAGTAGAATCAAGATGATAGAACTTGGAAATAGAAGACTATTCAGCTCTCATGAGATAACTAGATTTTGTGTGTCCAAAATCATGTCAGTGGGAACGAGTGATCGGAATCTGGATTATGGGCAAAATTTTTCACAAAATAAAAAATTCTCAGAATTGCACCAAACTAGAGCCTGCTGACCGTCGTTCAGAAAAAGAAAGTTTTCAAAAAAAAAAGGTCAAAGGAGTCAACAAAGGTCAACCATGGTCAAAGGCCCTCCGAGCCAATGACATTGTGATAAGTGTCACTGCAGGATTTTCCAATCAAGGTTTGAAGGTGAAATTTTTATGTGTTTCTCCTGAGGTTGAAGTTGATTTTTTTTTCTATCTGGTGGACCCTGGTCAAAGTTTGATTTTCACTTATCCAAGGTCAACTTATCACTATAGTTCGAAGGTTGGTTTAATACATTATATATGGTGGCATTTTAATATCCAATGGTTTGATATATTATTATGGGCATATATTTAATTAAATTCCAAAGTATGTGGCATATATTCTAAACTTAGGGTTCAAATGGTGGAGCACATTTGATCTATGCTAAGGTCTAAATTAAATCCTATTCAAAGGTTTGGGAGTAGTGCATTTGATATAATACCATACTCTGAATGTACTATTAACCAAAGTCAAAACTATTGCAATGGGGCACATGAATTTAGAGAAAAATATATGGGCAAAGGTTGGGGTTGATCCCACGACCTCCCCTGCGCCAACGCATAGGCCTACCACCATGCCACAGTGGTATTTCTTATAAGGTATGGGTAGCCACCATTATTTGAAGTTAAAAGAATTCTTCAATAGGGGTATGGAAGGGTTCAGCCCCGCAGGTCATCCCCCTCCCATAAAACCATTCCACAAAGCGATAGGCACAATACATATTAGTTTGGGCGTGAATATTAAACCGGCAGCATTAATGTGTTAAGCAATATTTATTACCCCTAATCTCAATTTGTTTAGTGCTAGTTCGAGATTACATTAAACACGCTTAATGTGCATTTAAAATCATAATTATCTTCCCTTTATCCATTTTTTATATTAATTAACTCCCAGTTTAAACTGGTGGAGTTTTAGAGGTGCCACCAATTTCGGTGGGTTATCCACCTTTGAAGAACTTAACTTGAGTCTTCTCCAGTTTTAGAGGCAAATTACAAGGAAAAATTAAGTGAAGCCTATCTAGAGTAATTTTTGACCAATTTTGGCTCAAGAAGATTCATTCCTAGCTGATTGGCATGCTCTGAATCCATTGGTATAGGTTGGAGAGGCATAGGAGAAATTTTACAGGAGCTTTTTTTACTTTGAATAAAAAGGAAGCTAAGGGCCACCAGGAGGGAAGGCCATGCCCATGTCAGCTGAATACCAATTTTGGCTCAAGAAGAGTCATATTTAGATGATTTTGATGCTCTAAACACAATGGAATAGGTTTCAAAGGTGTTGGATCACTTCTTAAAGAGTTTTTTTCACTTTGGATATTAAACAAGCTTAGGGCCACCAGGATGGGAGGTGAAGCCTAGATGGGCTGGAAACCAATTTCAAAGATTGAATGGTCATTTTTGAGGTTTTTGGGTCTTCTGAAGCCAATGGAGTATGTTGAAAATTAATTGGAGCAATAGAGGTGCATGTAATCAAACATTTGACTCTTAATCCCCATAGGTCTTAACTAGTTGAAGCATGTCCATGGAGATATAGCCCAAGGGGGGCAAACTCTATTTTTAGCCATTGTATTAAGTGTATGATGTATGTTATTTCTCTGCATTTCATTTGTTGTAGATGAGTTTTTAAGAGGTAATTAGGTCATAATTTTATCATCAAAGACACATAAAACTTGACACATAAACCCCTTCACTATTAGCTAACTTGAGACGATCCTAAATACACATTTTTAATACTAATGAGGGAGCTAGCATAAAAGAACTAGTTTTCCCATATTCATATCAGAAAATTATAACAAAAATTTCCTCACTTCCAACATGAACTCTGCAATGGTTGGTGGTGATAACTGAAGGAATTACTTACTAATTATTGACAACCCTAGCTCAAAGCTGACATCCATTGATGCATCTTGTTTCATCATCCAAGCAATGAGTAATTGGATTAACCATATTGTTTCATACGTCCATGTTAATCCAAATACTTTGCAAACAATTCTTTCTCATGTTCAATGATTTATGCCATAGAAGGTAAGAAGGTGCATTAAATTTTTGAATGAACACCTTCACCTTGTCAACATACAAAAATATTGACCATCTAATGCAAGAATAGATAGGTCTTCATGTTTGATTCTTGATCAACATTTTGATGGGTTATTTTACAGAAAAATTGGTAGATTTCAAATATGTGAGAGCGGAGGTCGAAACACTGTAATCCATGTAGTTAATTTTTCAAAAATGTAGGGAAAGTATTCAAAATTAGCATTTTTTGGACTTCCAAAACCAAAAAAAAATCTCTCGGTCATTCTATTCTATTCATTCTCTCTCAGGTGAAACTACATTCAAATGGTAAATGGTGGGATCGGTGTTCATCAAATATTCAAAATCACAATCGAGGGAAATTCATTATAACATTACAAAGAAAAATATTCTCTACAATGTTCTATTATGTCCATTCCCTTAGGTGAAACCACATTTAAATTTCTCATATAACTGTTCGCCAAAAACATCATAGCAAAATTTCTTGAAGTACTTGTACAAGAAAAACCTACAGCCACCTTCGAAACCATAGCCAAAAATCTTCCCTCCCCAGCTTTTTCTTAGGCCGGTTGGACCTTGGTCCCCTAATATAACAGCAAGCCAAAAAATTTGTAGGTTTTAACCCTGTACATAAATTATTTGCAAACGAATCTTAAAAAAAGAAAATAAACAATAGCAAGAGCAGAAAACAGATATACACAGATATTTTCCCCTTGATCCAAAATCGGGACAACCATCTTGATTTTTCATTATATTTATTTTAGTGTTACAAAACAGATATATACATGTTGACGCATACATAAACCCCAATCCATTAACCCTAGATTAGAACATAATCGTAGTTCCCTTGAGCGGATCTACAAAATACCAGGGGCCAAAAGCCATCATGCCCCAAAACCATGTGCAAACCCATGCAAAAAACCATGGGCAGGTCTGCCCACCGAAAAATAGGGTCCAATTTTTTTTCTCGAGGCACTGTTGCCCCCCCTCTAGCCCCCCTCCTATGCCCGACGTAACATATAGGGGGGGCTATTTCCCACCCTGTGACCCCCCCCGCGTGTGCGACTATTCGTGGAAAGAATATAACACATACCCAAAAAAAAATTTGCATTTAGATTAACTTGCATGTTGACTTTCACCATGTCTAATGGTGTGGTGAGAAGGTGCATGGTGCCAACACTAAAAATTCCACCAACTTCACAAGCGACATAATATCTTGGGCTGAACATTATGATCTTCTTTTCTTCCAAACATCCATATATACACTGATATGTCATATTTTCTCCCTGTCAGATGCCTAACCGCTTGCTTTTGCTCAGCCAATCAAAATTCTGCTACATGGATAAAAAACAATCCATATTCTTATGGCAAGAGAACCTTATCCTACATTGTATCATTTTAGAATTTTTATTCAGTATTTTAAGAGATGACATTAAATTCAAATTCCAAGATTAAAAAAATTATTCTTTGTTCACTGGTGCACTTTCCACATGTTTGGAATGTATTGTAAATTACTCTCAAATTTTATACAATCTTCACATAGTTTTTATGTAGTTTTCAATGCATGTGTTTCATAAAGAATTTAACTCTAAGAAGCGAGAGTCATGCCAAAAAAAATAATTCAGTTATTATTAATATTCTAAAATCTGTAGACACAATCTATCAATGAGATTGCATCTCAATTTATTCTTCTATCCTCTATAAAGTGATGCAATTAGAATTTGTGAAGCCACAACATATAACCTGCATGGGAATTTCCTTGGAATCAACGTAGGATAAGGTGTTCTCTTTCCATCACGTGAAAATAGATAATCTCCAAATAGTCTAGAGATTCTAAATAGGTTCATATTTCTGATAATTCTACACAATAATGAGATTAGATTGAGTTTTAATTTTAATTATTTTATTGTGCGGAACTAATCAGAGTAGGAAAATGGAAAAAAAATTACAATATGGATTCTAAATGTGCACTACGCTTGTGTCCAGTTGCAAAGATATATTGAATGGTGATTTTGGCACTGATCCCATTAATATAGAGCACAATAGTTATGGCACTAATCCTATTACTATAGAGCACAATAGTTGTGTCCAATCACTTTTCTGATCCACACACACACACACACACACACACACATATATATATATATAATTTTGGAAATATTAAATTGAGAATTTTGATGTATATTAGAGTTTGCGATCTTTCTTGGAATAAAGGTTGTCTTCCTAGAATTGTAGAAATAGGTCACTAAAATGTTAGCCTCTAACTATGAGGTTATTTGTAATAATGGCGAAAAAATACGTAGTGAAAGAGGTTCATAAATAATGTTTAGCATATACCGATATAATGCACATGTTCCACTAGTGATAGGCTGACCCACATGCACATCTCGGCTAGACTTAGGAGAATCATGACCTTGACTATCAAGGGTAAATTTTTTTGTTTGGGATTCAATATTTAAATTTAAAGTGTTATTTTAATATGAGTCCTCTACCATAATAGGTCACTCTGAATTTCGAAAAGCATATGAAAGGATAAGTGTTGATTCTCTCAAGAAGGCATGAAGATGAACATCCACATCTTTGTGGTTGAATATGACATTTTCCAATGGCACAAATGGGAGATGATGATGCCTATATGAGCATTACAACATTTACCCATTGTATCCTTTCTCATGTGGACTGAAATTTATATGGACTTCATTGTGGGGTTATTTAAAGTAGGAAACAAACTATCGTGGTAGTTTTTTATTTCCTTTTTAAATATGCTCACTTTTGTGCCTTACAACACCCATTGAGGGCCTCCAATGTAGCACATATATTCATGGAAAATATTTTAAAACTCATTCTCATGCCCAAATAAATTGCGACTGCTCATGTCTCCACCATCACTAGAAATTTATTGTAGGAATTATTTTAGCTTCATAGTATTGATTTGAATCTCAACATGACGTATCACTGCAAAACATATGGTCATACAAAGGCATTCAAAAATACATGCATTGTTTTGACGCCAACAAAACTGAAATCGGACCCTTCTGAGGAGAGATGGTCACTGTAGTCATGGCTCTGTCAGCTTTTCCCTTCTCAAACCCCGTTCTCTGAACTCCACGTGGTCTTATTTCTCTTCTTAATTTATTTATCAATTTCAAAGAAATTGACAAATAAATCTATTCACAACTTTGGCAATTTATTTACAATTCCCGGTATATATATTTATCTCCGAACCTTAGGACTAAGGTTATAATCCTTTGCACTTATACACATTCAATCACGGGAATTCAAATTATCTATGTGTGTCATACCTTATAACCAATGTTTAACTTTTGAAACTTTGTATTTATACTCTACACTTTTTTAAACAACGACTTAAAATAACCCTTGGCTCCGGCCCCACCTCTACAATCAATAGACCAATCAAACGCATGCACCGTACCTCACTTATTGTTCGCGCACCTCGTTTATCGTTCGCGCATCTACAGCAAGCGACCACCGTCCGATGGCCCTTTCCCATATCAACGGCTCTCGGAAATATCACTCGGCATCCGGGTACGAATGTTAACGTGCGATGGTGCGCTTTAAACGGTGGTTTTCCAGGGGTCCACCTCGCCACGCGTCAGCAGGTCTATGGAATCGCTCCACAACTAGAAAATACCACTTATACACCAAAAGTGATGCGATATGGGCAATCCGCCTTTGCAAATCCACTCATGGGTTTGGTACAGTGCTTGACAACGGGTGTACGTCTGGTTTGTGCTATTCTTTTATCCGCTCTGTTTGTTAACTCAGGGTTTAGTCCCGGTGAGGAAATTCAACTAACAACAAACAAACGTAAATTTCTTTATTGAGCAGGATTTATATTACCATTAAACAGAGTTCACGGCCAGGGTTTATCCCAACAATTATAGGGAAATAGACAGAGAAATGCGGACTTATATAACCACCACATCCAACGATTCCACATGGAACCAACGTACAATCGTCTCACAATTAAACAATTTCTTCACAATTAACGGTTCGAGAAAATACAATGGCAAATAGGCTCTAAAATCATTTAGTTGGAAACAATTGTTAACACACAGAGTTTATTGCAGAAATCTCTCTTCTCCTCCCCCGATACATCCGAGGATTCAATTTATATACATTATAGTGTGACTCTTCGGTTCCTCTACGAGGATCGTTTTAGAAAACCAAAAGCATAATTACAATTATTCAACTAATTGTAATGTGACATATGGGTCGAACAGAACTATTCGAATTCTACAAATCTACCTAATCTAAATGATACAGTTAGCTGAGGTATTGACACCTAGCTATTACAATTCAAATGTTTTGAACCCTCCTAGCCACAACATGTGGACAAAACTTCCTACATTGCTGGCTAGTGTCTAATGCCCCTGCATCAGACTCCCGAGGGCAAATTTCTTCATGGGATCCTGTCCATGAGCTCTTCCATTGATCTGCCTATCTTCTGCAACATCGCTTCAGTCATCCAAGTGGCATCTTCCTCTAGCTTGTCCTTCCATTTGATCAAGTACTGAAAGTACTCTTGTCCTCTGGTCCTTCTGAATAGTCTTTTATCCAATATCTTCTCTGGTTGCAATGGTTTCTCTGGAGGTAGCTGCTCTTTCCACTCAATCTGTTCCTTTTCTGATGATCTTTCTTCTGCACCATCATCCTCATACTTGTACAAATCTGAAACATTAAAAATGGGATATATTCCAACATCAGGTGGCAATTCAATATCATAAGCATTTGCAGAAAACTTTCTAAGTATCTTGCATGGTACAATCTTTTTGAACTTCAGTTTGTTATACTGCTTCTTTGGGAATCTCTCCTTTCTCAAGTGTGCCAAGACCTGATCTCCTACTTAAAAATGAACTTCTTTTCTGATCAAGTCTGCTCTGCTTTTGTATTTGATGCTTCTACCTTGTAGTTGCTATTTCACTTGTTCATGTATGGCCTGGATCTCTGAAGCAAATTCCTCACCATCTGCACTCCTTAGCTCTACCTTTCCCAGATTTCTTAACTCTGATATTCCTCTAGGGTGCATTCCGTAAACAATATGAAATGGACTCTGCCCTATGCTCCTGTTTGGTGAGTCATTATATGCATATTCTTCCTGAGGCAAAATATCATCCCACTGCTTGGGATGCTCTCCTGCAAGACTTCTTAACAAATTTCCCAGACTCCTATTCACTACCTCAGTTTGTCCATCAGTCTGGGGATGATAAGCTGAGTTGAAACTCAGTTTGGTACCAATTTTCTTCCACAGTGTCCTCCAAAAATGACCCACAAATCTGGTATCTCTGTCTGAAACAATACTCTTGGGAAATCCATGCAATCTAACAACTTCTTTGAAGAACAAGTTAGCAACATGGGTGGCATCACTAGTTTTATAGAATGGAATAAAATGTGCCATTTTGGAGAATCTATCCACCACAACAAAGACTACATCATTCCCCCTCTGAGTCTTGGGAAATCCTAGAACAAAATCCATACTCACCATGTCCCAAGGCCTGTCTGGAATAGGCAAGGGAGTGTACAATCCTACATTCTGGCTCCTTCCTTTAGCATATTGACAGATCTTGCAATTCTTCACAAACTTGTCCACTTCTGCTCTCATCTTGGGCCAGTAATAGAAGTGACTCAGCTGCTCATAAGTCTTATCAGTACCAAAGTGTCTAGCAAGTCCACCACTATGCTTCTCTTTGATCAAATTTTCTCTCATGGAACATCTTGGTACACACAATTGGCTTCTTCTGAATAACAAGTCCTCCTGCAGGAAATAATCCAGCCACTGGCTTCTATCTGTTAAAACATGGTTACTACATGCCTCAAATGCTTCTTTAAAATCTGGATCTGTTTTATACAATTCTTTCAGAAAATCAAATCCTACAACTTCAAAATTTGTTTCTTGAACAAGCATGTGCCTCCTACTCAAAGCATCAGCTACTTTATTGGATTGACCACTCATATGTTTCAAAACAAAATTAAAACCTTGGAGATACTCAACCCATTTAGCATGCTTATGTTTCAACTTGGGCTGCTGTACAATATACTGCAAGGCATGATTTTCAGAATATAATACAAATTCCTTGGACATCAAATAATGTCTCCACTTCTTCAGTGCCTGAAAAATTGCATATAATTCCTTCTCATAAGAGGAATAATTTCTTCTGGTGTCATTCAGCTTTTCACTGAAATATGCCATAGGTATATCATCCTGACTCAACACAGATCCAATGGCCTCTCCACTGGCATCACACTTTACTTGAAATGGTTTAGAAAAATCAGGCAGGATCAAAATAGGCTTCTCCGTTATCTTTTGCTTCAAAATTTTAAAGTTTCTTTCTGCATCAGAAGTCCACTTAAATGTTTGTTTGCTCTTCTTTATTGTCTCAATTATGGGTGCATTGATCTAACTGAAGTTTCTTATAAACTTTCTGTGAAAACTGGCAAGTCCATGGAAACTTCTTACCTCAAAAAAATTCCTGGGTGAAGGCCACTCCACAATTGCCTTAACCTTTTCTGGGTCCATCTTCAATCCTTCTGCAGAAACAAAAAAACCCAAATAAACCAACTCTTCCTTCATGAATGAGAATTTCTTCAAATTTATCAGCAGTTTCTCTTGGTGCAACTTCTTCAAGACATGATTAAGATGCCTTAAATGTTCTTCTTTAGCTCTGCTAAAAACTAATATATCATCCAGATACACTATCACAAATTTACCAATGAACTCTTTCAACACTTCATTCATAAGTCTCATAAAAGTACTAGGTGCATTTGACAACCCAAAAGGCATTACCATCCATTCATACAGTCCTTCATTTGTTTTAAAGGCAGTTTTCCACTCATCACCCTCTCTTATTCTAATCTGATGGTATCCACTTTTCAAGTCTATCTTTGAGAAATATTTAGCACCACTCAAACAGTCCATCAAATCCTCAACTCTGGGAAAAGGGAATCTATACCTAATTGTGATATTATTGATTGCTCTGGAATTAGTACACATCCTCCAGCCTCCATCTTTCTTTGGGATCAATACTGCTGGTACTGCACATGGACTCAAACTTTCTCTAATCATCCCCTTGTCCACCAACTCCTGTACTTGTCTCCTGATTTCCTCATTTTCTTTGGGAGTCATTCTGTAGGCTACCTTATTTGGCAGATTTGAACCAGGGATAAAATCTATCTGATGACTGATCTTTCTCAAAGGTGCCAGCTCATCAGGTAAACCATTCACAATAATGTCACAATAATCATCTAACATCTCTTGGATTTCTACTGGAAAATCAGAAATCTTTGTAGAAGTAAGAACTACTTTAGGTTTGAAAACTAAAGCAAAACTTACCTCTTCTTCTTCTATCTGCTGTAGATATTCCTTCCCGCTCAGCAACAAGGTATTTGGATCAATCACTCTGCTGGATGGCTCTCCTTCTTCCATGGGTATCAATGTATGGTGTACCCCATCTTTGAAGAACTTGTAAGTGTTCTTCTTTCCATCATGCATTGCTGCTCTGTCAAACTGCCAAGGTCTACCCAACAGTATATGACACACATCCATGGGCATTACATCACACAGGACCTTATCTTTGTATTTTCCCATTTGCAGCTCTATCTCACACTGTTCTTTTACAACCAGCTGGTGCCCTTTATGCAGTTAGGACACCCTGTAGGGAGTTGGATGCTCCCTTGTCTTCAACTTCAACTTCTCTATTACCTTAGTGGAAACTAGATTGTCTATGCTTCCACTATCAATGACTAACTGGCAGCATTTCCCTTGGACTTTGCATATGCTCCTAAACAAAGTCTTCCTTTACGCAGGCTCAGTGACCTCTTTGGCTTCATTCAACAGGACCTTATCTACCACCAAGGATTCTCCCCTCTCTGGAAGAATTTCTTCTTTAATTTCTTCCTCTTCTCCAGCCTGGGCAACAACAACATTCCTTAGACCAGCACCCACATTCTCTGGACACTCATAGTGCTTATGTCCCACTTGCTGACATCTATAACACCTCAATTCTCTACCTCTGCCTCTCTCTCTGCCTCCTCTTCCTCTTCCTCTGTAACAACCCCTTTTTCCCCTTGCATCATCCTCTGTAGATGCATTCTGAGGTGAGCTACTGTTAGCTCCATTCCTGGGTGTAGTAGGCTTTCCTCTACCACCCTGACTTCCCTTTCCACGGAAAGTACCTCTCTTCTTGGTAGACTATTTCCTCAGGAGTTTCTCCTCTACTTTCAAAGCCATCTGATAGGCCCCTTATACTGTCTTAGGAGACAGAAGACCTATCTCATCTTGGATCTCCAGTCTGAGACCATTTACATATCTGGCAGTCTTCTCTGGTGTGTCTTGAAATTTCCCAGCCCTTATGCTTACTCTATAGAATTCCTCTGTGTATTATTTTACTGTCAGCAACCTCTGTCTCAGGTTTTGTATTTTCCTATACAATGTCAGCTGATAATCACTAGGCAAGAATTTACCTTTTAATTTAGCCATCATTCTGGTCCAGCTCTTGATAGGTTGCTTGCCAAATCTCCTCCTTTCTGCCTGCACTCCATCCCACCAAAGTGCAGCATGTCCTTTCAGCTTTGTCACTGCAAACTTGACCTTTTTATCTTCACTTATTTCTTCATAATCAAAGCACTTGTTCAATTCATTAATCCATTCCACTAGTTCTTCTGGATTCAGTCCCCCTGCATAACTCGACACTTCGATTCTAGGCTTAACTGCAGACCCCAGAACATTTCTAAGGAGCCTCATGTCAGGAGGAATCTCAACATTTCCTTCAGCTTCTTCTGTTTCAAGTTCACTGATGTCTTCAGGATCTCTGGGCTATCTTCACTCCATGGCATCCATTCTGGCTTCGACCCTCTGCAACATCCCCAACACCTCTGCGTTGGAAATGGGTCTCCTTATTCCATCACCTCTACTAACTCGGATTTCCATGTCAGCTTTCTATAAAAACAACCTTAAAACAATGGCTTTGATACCACAAATGACGCTAACAAAACTGAAATCGGACCCTTCTGAGGAGAGATGGTCACTGTAGTCGTGGCTCTGTCAGCTTTTCCCTTCTCAAACCCCGTTCTTTGAACTCCACGTGGTCTTATTTCTCTTCTCAATTTATTTATCAATTTCGAAGAAATTGACAAATAAATCTATTCACAACTTTGGCAATTTATCTACAATTCCCGATATATATATTTATCTCCGAACCTTAGGACTAAGGTTATAATCCTTCGCACTTATACACATTCAATCGCGGGAATTCAAATTATCTATGTGTGTCATACCTTATAACCAATGTTTAACTTTCTAAACTTTGTATTTATACTCTACGCTTTTTTAAACAACAACTTAAAATAACCCTTAGCTCCGGCCCCACCTCTACAATCAATAGACCAAGAAAACGCATGCACCGTACCTCACTTATTGTTCGTGCACCTCGCTTATCGTTCGCGCATCTACAGCAAGCGACCACCGTCCGATGGCCCTTTCCCAGATCAACGGCTCTCGACAATATCGCTCAGCATCCGGGTACGAATGTTAACGTGTGATGGCGCGCTTTAAACGGTGGTTTTCTGGGGGTCCACCTCGCCACGCGTCAGCAGGTCTATGGAATCACTCCACAACCGGAAAATACCACTTATACACCAAAAGCGGTGCGATATGGGCAATCCGCCTTTGAAAATCCACTCGCGGGTTTGGTATAGTGCTTGACCATGGGTGTACGTCTGGTTTGCGCTATTCTTTTATTCGCTCCATTTATTAACTCAGGGTTTAGTCCCGGTGAGGAAATTCAATTAACAACAAACAAACATAAATTTCTTTATTGAGCGAGATTTATATTACCATTAAAAACAGTTCACGACGAGGGTTTATCCCAACAATTACAGGGAAATAGACAGAGAAATGGGGACTTATATAACCATCACATCCAACGATTCCACACGGAACCAACGTACAATCATCTCACAATTAACGGTTCGAAAGAATATAATGGAAAATAGGCTCTGAAATCATTTAGCTGGAAACAATTGTTAACACACAGAGTTTATTGAAGAAATCTCTCTTCTCCTCCCCCGATACATCTGAGGATTCAATTTATATACATTATAGTGTGACTCTTCGGTTCCTCTGTGAGGACCGCTTTAGAAAACCAAAAGCCTAATTACAATTATTCAACTAACTGAAATGTGACAGATGGGTTGAACTGAACTATTCGAATTCTACAAATATAACTAATATAAACGATACAGTCAGCTGAGGTATTGACGCCTATCTGTTACAATTCAAATGTTTTGAACCCTCCTAGCCACAACATGTGGACAAAACTTCCTACATTGCTGGCTAGTGTCTAATGCCCCTGCATCATGTTTTTCCTTGGATTGATATATCTAATGGGTTTGGTAGTTACTCTTCAATGAATGGTGGTACATTACCACCTATCATTTTGGTACTCAAATGAACCCCTTTGAGGTAGTCTATGGACATAATTACTCATCAATAATCTCCTACTTACCAAGCTTCTCTAAGCTTTAGGAGGTGGAAAACACCTTCGTAGCTCGGGTTAACATTCCTTGTACCCTCAACTATAATTTGTTGTTCGCCCAAAAAAAAATTAAACAACATGTTGACTAACAAGCCTTTAAATTCCACTTTGAAGAAACGGATAATGTTTTCCTACATCTCCAACTCTATAAGAAGATATCAAATGTATTGGCCTGATGGCTTACAAATTGGATTTTGCTAACTATTTTGAGTTCCATCTAGTTTTTCATGTGTCTTGTTTGAAGAAAGTGGTTGGGTCCAACTGTAGAGTTAAATCTAGCCTTCTTGAACTGGATGAAAATTGTTCCATTTGGTTGAAGATCAAGGAATTTTTGTAATAGGGTCCAAATTATTAATGAGGATGGGCTATCATTGTAAAGGATTGGGTAAACATGCACAAGGCATAGTTGAGCCAATTTTTGTTGAGGACAGGCCTAAGTATTTGGGTCTTGTTTATGGAAAACATGATGGAGGAAGCTCTAAAGCCAAGGAGGCACATGAAGGTGTTCTAAGAAATAATTTCATTTCATGTTCATTATGTCAAGCTTTTGAAGATTGTGTTCATGATGAATGAAAAAGTTTTACACCCACTTTTCAAGAAGGTGATCATAAGCATGAAACTAATGAGAATGGAGAACAAGAGGATGTTGAAATATCTAAATTCATTGAATGCATTATTGGTATTCTGAATAGAGCCGCTACCTCATAAAATTCACCTCCTCAAGAAGGCAACAAAGGTGAAATTTCAATGTATAAATATGCTTTTAATCAAGTTTCTTATGATTATGATAAACATGGTAAATCTTCACATAATATTTGGAGAATTTTTTCATGTTCCTTTTGTGGTTTGTATAACCATAATGTTTCAATATGTTGGAAGGAGATAGCCATGCACAAGAAACATTCAAAGCAAAGGAGGTAGGAAGCCAAAGTTCCATTGGACAAAACAAACCATGTTGAAAATAACAATAGTATATTTGGCCCAATTTCTAACAGCCACTTTGTCGCTATTCCAACACATAGGAATTGTAAGAGTGACAGTTTGAGGCCGGGAAAAATGTGGTTAGCCATTACGTCGCAATTCCAACACTTCAATAAAGTGTCGGGATAGCGACACTTTTTCTGACGTTTCCAAACAACTGTCACTCTTCCGACATTTTCCAAACTGTCACTCTTATGACGTTTTCAAACCGTCGCTCTTCCGACGTATACCAAACCATCGCTCTTCCGATGTTTTAAAATCCATCGCTCTTCCGGCGTTTTACAAATCGTCGCTCTTTCGATGTTTTTCAACTGTCACAATTCTGATGATATGTCGTCCGACGTTTAGAATGTCACTCTTCCTAAACATCGCTCTTCATAAAGCGTTGCAATACCGACGAAAGGAAAAACTTTTCATATGTTAAAAGTGTTGGAAGATTGACGCTTAGGGAGCTTCAAAAGAGTGACAAAAGGAAAAAATTTCGTAGGTTGAAAGCATTGGAATACCGTCGCTTAGGAAGCATTGCAAGAGCGACGAAAGGAAAAAATTTCGTAGGTTGAAAGCGTTGGAAGACCGATTCTTAGGAAGCATCACAATACTGATGATAAGTTAAAAATTTAAAAAACAAAATGAATTAATATATAGTCATTATTATTAATATTATTGTGTATTCTATATTTCCAATGGAGCCGTGGATGTGAACACTCTTGTGGATAGTCCTTGTGCTAGAAACATATTCAGTTGTGGAAATCCTACCAAAGTGCCATTCTCGTGGCCTATCAACATGACCCACCAGTCAGGTCTTCACTTACGTGGTTTCTCCGACAAATGGAAATGAATCAAAATAGGGTGTTCCTAGAATCACCAAGATTCAACCATAACGAAAACTAAAACCATGCCATTTACACCAATTATAGTTGTATCTATGATAACAATGCTTGGCTTGTGTTGATTATAAACTCAACCGAATTAATATAGGTCTCACCAACATATAAAACTTTAAATTCTGTGATGAGTTGTTACTATGTTTCACCAAAATACGGTTATGATTTCCAACAAAAAGAAAAACACCTGCCCACGATTCGAACTGGGGCTACATTAATGAAACATTCAAACCATATCCAGTAAACATTCTCACACTTAAGTCTCTGATCCAAAAGACATAAAAGAAAAACTTCCTCAGCGTATACAAAACTTGAACTATACATCCTCAAATTATTAATTATATATAGTCATTAATATTAATTATGTATATTAATGTTACATAATGCTTCTCTAATTCCCCAAATACTTTGGAGTCTGGAGCCTTCAATCATAGATTCCTAAATAAAATAATTTCTTGGTTGTGGGCTTCCACAAGCCTCTTCAGGCCTAATTTTTTCGAAGCGTTGCCCATCACTTGGATATTCAAAGACAGGGTGTTAAACTGCCATAGAAACTCTAACAATGTATTTTTCGTTCGTAAAGGATAGGTCTGTTTTGGATTTTGCTTCTTCTATGGCTAGGTAAGACTTTTGGCTTCTAGAACTTGGGCCATCATGCAAAATACCCATACCCAACTCCTTCCACCTCAGGAACAACTGACCCTAAACCCTTATTTATAGACCATATATAATATCTCATCAGACCTCCATCACTACAGATACCCACTCTTCCAACATATTGTTGTTACAGGGGAAATTTAAGGGGTCCTCGGCGTATTGAAAGAAAGTATAGGGAAGCCCAACAGTAGGACAAAAACCCCTACTGATAGTTGCAGCCGTTTTCCCTGGCATCTCCCGTGAGGTTCTTGAAACCTCTCAAACCTATAAAACAAAATTGATAAGCAACCCCCTGGCACTTCCATTTCCACAGAACGCATTCACTATGTGTAAACTAAAACATAAGTAATTCATGGCACATACAGAAAAGGATGATGGTGCATCCAAAATTTGAAACTCCAATCATCTCACATCAATTTTCCCATGCAAGTTGGGAAATTTTTCACCCCTTGACAAACAAATGTGAAAATGTGTACCTATTACCACTGCAATAAGATTAGAAAAGAAACTTCTTCTTATGATCTTACATTCCAATGAAATTTGTATAAGCTAAAACAAGGGTAAAGCAAACTCAACACATGTCCCTAAATTTATAAAACCCTTCAGTAAAATGAAGGAAGAATGCATTGTTGGCAATTTAGAGAGTAGTAAGTATCCCTTATTATATTTATCCATATTATTTTCATTGATTTGTAACAAAAGTCAAAAATTTAATATCTACATAGAATTACAAGTCTGTTAGAACCTAGAATTACAAGTCTGTTACAAGTCTGTTTCACGTGTTTTCTTGTTTACAACTTACTCTGTTATTCAAGCACATAACACCTTAATATCATCAACAGATGTGTAGTCCCTTAAAGCTCCATGTGTACAATTATGGTGTAAACATTGACAACAGTTTAACAGTGACATTTTGAGGTGTGACCTCACTTAACAAAATAAAATTTAACAACACTTAACAACATTATTCTACCTGTAACAATATGTCCTCTTATTAACATTGATATGGAAACAAAATTAATGTTTGATAGTAACTGAGCCTCAGAGATATATTAATGATAATTTTACAGTACATTGAACTTGATCTGAGTTCAACTGACTAGGAAACCTTAGGCAACAGGTAACTCTGCTCATGGTTGCAGAGATCAAGTGGTTCAAGTCACCAACTGAATGGACACACAGATCAATAGAATGTCAGTTATGGGTTTTTTCCCCAAAATAATCACTCCCCTGTATCCATCATGAACGCATGTGTTCACGGATAAACAATTGGGGATTTGAACGTGAGATCTTTGTACTCACATTTACTGTACATTTTTACAAGCTTGGAAAGTGAGGAACTAACAGTGTTTACAAATGAATAATTCTAAGAGTGACCCTTTTCTTTTTCCTAAGCCATCCTTGAGCTTGTTGGTTCAATTAATATTTCATGGTTTTATTTTCTGTAACAATTTCTATTTTTATTGATATAAATTTAATGTCATCCGTAATAGTGCCTTAGGTAGGCATTGTGAGTGATCGAAAGAATAATCATGCTCTTAACGTATAACATGAAGAACTACAACCAACATGCAATATATCTCACCTGCATATAATGTTTGGATGGGATAAATCTTGATTCTTTGTAGCCCATATATTCATAATGAATGGTACAGTTCTGCGGCAATTAACCAGATGAATACTGGATAATAGTTGCAAATGCAAGACTGTAATCAGTATACCGATGCCTTGTATGATGAAGCAACAAGGAATGTTGGGATGCATTGCTTAAATACAGAGTGGACAAATTGGTCAATTACAAGTGGGTAAGTGGTTGATAATTAAAGTCTGGAAGTTTCCTTGCCAATACCTGTCCAATTCTTGTATTTAGGCTTATGTACAGGCATAATGACAAGAAGTCTGCAATGCCACCAGCTTTTTATTTCATTGGCTATTTCTACCTAAAGATATTGCAAGAGTTGGTCAATCCATGATTTTGGCTTCAAGCCTTCTAGTGAATCGTTCTTCACGATGTTGATATTTAATTTTTCTAAGAAGTACGGGAAAATCTAAACCCCACTGGAACATGATGATGGGCACAATTGCATTTTTTGTCATACTAAAGGCACCCATTTAACGAAAAATACATAAAAGGGTAAAACTCAACTATCATGAAAAACAAGTTTTTTTTCACCATACGACAGCTAGCAATAATAAGACTTGTAACCTCTCAGACAAATGCCTCATTTCGCATCAATTATTATGCGCATCAGACTCGTCATCAAATTTGGCATCACAGAGAATCACATCAATAGTTTACTTCATGCATTAAAAAAAAACATAAAGCATGAACGAGATCATACCTCTGTGGCTTGAGATTGGGAGTTGTAGAGACACAGATGAAAACACTTTGCAACTTCAGATTGGGACTTTTTATGACTTAATCTTGCACTAATATTTGAGGAAACTTCATCAGTAGTTCTTCATCTTGCAAAATCTTCCCTTTTTTTTTCTTCTCTTAGTTTAGCTGTGAATGATCCTTAGTCTTTAGATCGCATTCAGTTAACCGACAAGCAGCATAAAAATTTCTCGTTGGCAGGGTAAAGCACATCAACCCTAATATCTTCATCGAAAAACTTCTCACGTCGAGAATTTTTTGTAGACGAAGAAATATCACAAGGAAAAAAAAATTATAAGATACATTTGACATATTAACTGAAAATCTAATTGGTGATAAAAATACGAAATCTAGGTAATAAAAAACCCACACAACAAAAACCCACACAATAAAAACCCTGAACACAACAAAAACCCAAATCATTTTAGCAAATGAAATCCTACATTTCAAAAACACAAGGTCAAGGATTTGAATCTGAAAAAGACACATACCTTGCAGGCAATCACAGTTCTCAGTCTCCTTCCTAATGACATCAAGCACAGAATCAATGAGCTCGGCTCCTTCCGTGTAATGCCCCTTGGCCCAGTTGTTTCCAACCCCAGATTGGCCAAAAACAAGGTTATCATGTCTGAAGACCTGTCCATAACCCTTTCAAGCTGTAGATCTGAAGTGCCCTGATATCTCTCAGTAGGATCCATCCTGTGTTCTTCACAGACCACTTCCCAGAACTTGGAGCTGATATGGTTGCCACATTGGCCCCCTTGAATGTGAAGGATCTCTGGCATTTTTTCTATCAACCCAACTCAGATTTGGATTAGATCCTCCCTCCTTCCCTGGAAAAACCATGCAATTAGAGGGAAATGAACGAGGGAAATTAAAACTTTTGATATTTGAAAATTTTTGACATTTTGAAATGAAACACGTGTGTTTTTTTTTAAGGCCACTCAAATTAGTTTAAAAATAAATATTTTTTAATAATTATAATCATTTTTAAATAATTAAAATAATTTCTAAATAATTAAATGTTTTTTTATTTTGATTGTTTAAAAATATTTACAATCAAAAAAATAAAACATATCTTTTTGAGAAGCAATTAAAGTTATATGAGTAAATAATGGACTGATTTTTGCATATAGTAATCCTTCTACCCTACTAAATCATCATGCTTTATTAAAAGGAGTTTTAAACTTTACACTATTAAATTATGTTGTATTTTAAATATTTGGAGTTTTAATCTCTTTTTTATATATATATTTTTTCTTTATAATTTATGTATTATTTTTTCCTTATTTTTAAGTATTACTTTAAAAGTGAAATTTACATTTTTTTCTTTAATGATAGTAATCTATGTATTCATTCATTCAAATTAGATAAATTTTCTATAATAAATAATAGTGTAGTCTAATTAGTAGATGAAATGGTTTTTTTGATTGAAACCTGACAATATCAAGATTGTGATTTCTTATTGTTTATAATCAATTTTTGAATGTATAAATGTATTAAACACCTTAAAAATATCTTTATAAATTAAAAATTAATAAATTAAATAATTTAAACTGGTTTGGGTAAATTAGTGTTTAATGGGTTAGGGGTTAAGGGTTAGAGGTTTAAGTTTTAGGGGGTTAAATGGGTTAGGCGGGCATTTATAGGTTTAGGGGCTTGGGGGATTTAGCAATTAAGGATTTTAGCTAGGGGCTAGGGGTTAAGGGGTTAAGGGGTTAGAGGTTTAGGGTTTAGGGGTTTAAATGGGTTATAGGGGTTTATAGGTTTAGGGGGTTAGGGGATTTAGTAGTTAACAATTTTTGGGGTTAAAGGTTAGGGTAGGGGATTAAATGGGTTAGGGTTTTAGGGGGTTAAATGGGTTAGGCCGGTTGGGAAATAGGGTTTAAGGGGTTAGGGGTTAAGGGTTTATAGGTTTAGGGTTTAGGGGGTTAAATGGGTTAGGGATTTAGGGGTTTAGGGTGTTAAATGGGTTAGGGGTTAAGGGTTTAAGGGCTAGTGGTTAAGGGTTTATAGGTTTAGGGTTTAGGTGTTAAATGGGTTAGGGGTTTAGAGGTTTATGGTTTAGGGGGTTAAATGGGTTAGGGGTTGGGAATTATGGTTTAATGGGTTAGGGGTTAAGGGGTTATAAGTTTAGGGTTTATGGGGTTAAATTGGTTAGGGTTTAGGGGGTTAGGGGATTTAGCAGTTATGGATTTGAGGGGTTAGAAGTTAGGGGCTAATGGTGTTAGGTTTTAGGGGGTTAGATGGGTTAGGGGTTGGGAATTAGGGTTTAAGGGGTTAGGGTTAAGGGTTTAATGGTTTAGGGTTTAAGGGGTTAGGTCTTAAGGGTTTATAGGTTTAGGGTTTAGGGGGTTAAATGGGTTAGGGGTTAAATTAGTTGCTTATTCTTTGCATCTCAATGTAACAATTTTGTAAGTATTGTTGCTTGTTGCCATGTCTTCTTTATTTTTTAATTTATAGTATTTGTAAGCCATTGCTTTACATTTATTGATGAAAATGTCTATTGCAATCAAACCAAATGTATGTTCAATCTCTAGTTTTAAACTCAGCCACAGTGTTGTCACACAATTTAAGTCCGGAGAATGGCCATCTGATGAAGTCTTAATAACTAGAATGCACCTCATGACTACTCCACAAAATCTTAAGTTCAAGTGTCCCAAAATCATGATAAATTTGGCTCTTATACTCTTGCTCCATCTGACTGTGTCCTGAAAATACCCTTGTTTATTGCAAAAACATCCTAATGTTGTCGACCTTGTCCCTTAACAGGCCAGGGAAACATATGTGACTGAGAGGAATGGAAAGCACTAAAAAGTTGAAGAGAGTACAAAATCCTAATATGGTTCAAAGGATAAGCTTGAATTATAATGTAGCAGTGTTGAAACAACTAAAAGTTGTCCCAAACAAATAGTTGCTAATGCGAAACCTTCTTCTGTACCAGTCAAGCAAGACTACATTCATGTGAGAGAAAGAAGAGGCCAAGAGACTGAAAGGCATAGCATGGAAGAATATAGGGTATGGTTCCCTTTTTTTTATGAAATATTTGATCTATATTTTGTCTATCGAAGATTAACGATTTTAACCTTGCCAACAAGGTGGAATTAACCCAATCGTAGGTCCCAATATGTCATGATATATATTAACTCTCTCTATATATGACAAGGAATAATTATAAAGACATAGATTGATATAGGTGGCGAGACAAGGGGAGTCACAAGGGAGAGATGGAGATAAACTGAAGGAGAGGGGAGATAAGGAATGGATCACTTGAGAGAGAGAGAGGGAGAGGAGTGAGAGAGGTAGAGAAGGGTAAGAGAGGGAGATAGTGGCACAAAGATGGAAGGGTGGCAGAAAGAAGGATAGAGGGAGGGATATAGTTGTGAGAGGATTGGAGGGTAGTGAGAGAGAGAGAGAGGGATATTGGGGAAGAGAGAGGTCATTCTAGATGCTTTGAAAGTGTTGAGGCTTTAGCCAGGTCACAAGTATTGTCTGCTAGGAATGCTTTCCAAAGAATTTGGCTGGCATCACTATGACACTATTACAGAATTAGAAGGGAAGAGAAAGGAAAAGGCTCAGGTATCATATGAGAGAAGGAAGAAATTGGAAAAATTGAGATCAAATGCAGTGGAGTTAGCCGAAAAGCAGCTTACCCCAAAGATGGATAAGATAAAACTTGACAACATATTGGTCAATTTCCTTGACCCTTTATTGGTTATTAAGAAGGAGTATGAATACACCACCGTTAATCAAGGTAACCGACTCCTAGCAGATCAAGGGGTTAGATGTTTAGGGTTTAGGGGGTTAAATGGGTTAAGGTTTTAGAGGTTTAGGGGGTTAGTGGACTTAGCAATTAAGGATTTTAGGGGTTAGGGGTCGTTACAGGTTAATGGGGCTAGAGTTTAGGGGGTTAAATGGGTTAGAGTTTTAGGGGTTTAGGGGGTTAAATGGGTTGGGGGTTGGGAATAAGTGTTTAAGGGGTTAGGGGTTAAGGGTTAGAGGTTTAGGGTTTAGGGGGTTAAATGGCTTAGGCGCGCATTTAGAGGTTTAGGGGCTTGGGGGATTTAGCAGTTAAGGATTTTAGCTAGGGGTTAGGGGTTAAGGGGTTAAGGGGTTCGAGATTTAGCGTTTGGGGGTTTAAGTGGGTTAAAGGGGTTTAGAGGTTTAGGGGGTTAGGGGATTTAGTAGTTAAGGATTTTTTGGGTTAAGGGTTAGGGTAGGGGCTTAAATGGGTTAGGGTTTTCAGGGGTTAAATGGGTTAGGGTTTAGGGTTAAGGGGGTTAAATGGGTTAGGGGTTTATGGGGTTAAATGGGTTAGGGGTTAAGGGTTTAAGGGTTAGTGGTTAAGGGTTTAGAGGTTTAGGGTTTAGGGGTTAAATGGGTTAGGGGTTTAGAGGTTTATGGTTTAGGGGGTTAAATGGGTTAGGGGTTGGGAATTAGGGTTTAATGGGTTAATAGGGGTTAAGGGGTTATATTTTTAGGGTTTAGGGGGTTAAATGGGTTAGGGGTTTAGGGCCAGGTTAGGGGATTTAGCAGTTAAGGATTTTAGGGGTTAGAAGTTAGGGGCTAATGGGGTTAGGTTTTAGGGGGTTAGATGGGTTACGGGTCAGGAATTAGGGTTTAGAGATTTAGGATTTAGGGGTTTAAATGGGTTATAATGGTTTAGAGGTTTAGGGGTTAGGGGATTTACTAGTTAAGGATTTTTTGGGTTAAGGGTTAGGGTAGGGGGTTAAACGGGTTAGGGTTTTAGGGGTTTAGAGGTTTCAAACGAATCAGCTTGACTCGAATGCACTCGGTCAGGCGCCCTCACACAGCACGACACGATGTGCCCGACCGAATGATGCCACAAGGGAGAAAATGGCAAACGGGCCACCCAAATGTGCACAAGGCACATGGGTGGTCACAACTTAACAAAACTGATACGGGTGTCCTCGAACGAAACGACACGACCTGAACACGCCCGATCGGGCGACCTCACACTGTGTGATACGACGTGCCTGACCGAACGATGCCACAAGAGATAAAACCGCAAATAGGTTACCCAAACGTGCACAGGCTAGCACCTGGGCGGTCACAACTTAGCAAAACTTATACGTGCGCCCTTGAACAAAACAACCCGACCTGACCCGAACGCGCCCGGTCGGGCGACCTCACATGGCGCGACATGGCGCGCCTGACCGAACGATGCCATAAGGGAGAAAATGGTAAACGGGCCACCTAAATGTGCATAAGGGACTCGGGTGATCATAACTTAGCAAAACTGATACAGGCACCCTCAAACGAAACAGCCCGACCCGAACACACTTGGACGAGTGACATCACATGGTGTGACACGATGCGCTCGAACGAACGATGCCATAAGGGATAAAATGGCTAATGGGCCACCTGAACATGCACAAGGCACCGGGTCGGTTACAACTTAGCAAAAATGATACAGGCGCCCTCGAACGAAACGACCTAACTTGACCCGAACATCCCCGGTTGGGCGACCTCACACGGCATGACATGGCGCGCCCGACCAAATGATGCCACAAGGGAGAAAACGACAAACGGGCCACCCGAATGTGCACAAGGCACCCGGGTGGTCAAAACTTAGCAAAACTGATACGGGCGCGCTCGAACAAAACTGCCCGACCTGAACGTGCCCGGTCGAGTGACCTCACACTACACGACACGGCATGCTCGATCGCACAATTCCACAAGGGAGAAAATGGCAAACAATCTGACCAAACGTGCACAAGTTGGCACCCGAGCGGTCACAACTTAGCAAAATTGATACGGGCGCCCTCAAACGAAACGGCCCGACCCGACCCGAACGCGCCTGGTCGGGCAACCTCACATGGCGAAACACAACGTGCCTGACCAAAAAATGCCACAAGGGAGAAAATGATAAACGGGCCACTCGAATGTGCACAAGGCACCTGGGCGATCACAACCTTGCAAAACTGATACAGGTGCCCTCGAACGAAACGACCCGACCTGAATGCGCCCGGTCGGGCGACCTCACACTACATGACATGGTGCGCCCATCCGAACGATGCCACAAGGGAGAAAATAGCAAACAGGCTACCCGAACGTGCACAAGTTGGCACCCAGGTGGTCACAAATTAGCAAAACTGATACCGGTACCCTCGAACGAAATGGTCCGACCTGACCCGAATGCGCCCAGTCGGGTGACCTCACACGGCACGACACGGAGCACCCAATCTAACGATGCCACAAGGGACCCGGGTGGTCACAACTTATCCAAACTGATATGGTTGCCCTCGTACGAAACGGCTCGACCTGAACGCGCCCAGTTGGGTGACCTCACATGGGGCAACACGATGCGCCCAAATGAACGATACCATAAGGGAGAAAATGAAAAATAGGCCACCTAAACGTGCACAAGGCACCCGGGAGGTCATAACTTAGCAAAACTGATATGGACGCCCTCGAACGAAATGACCTGACTCGACTCGAAGGCACTCGGTCAGGCGACCTCACACGGCGCGACACGGTGCGCCCGACCAAACGATGCCATAAGGGAGAAAATGGAAAATGGGCTGCCCAAACATGCACAAGGCACCCAAGTGGTCACAAATTAGCAAAACTGATACATCCGCCCTTGAACGAATCAACCTAACCTGAACGTGCCCAGTCGGGTGCCCTCACACAGTGCGACACGACGTGCTCGACTGAATGATGCCACAAGGGAGCAAATGGAAAACGGGCCACCCGAACGTTCACAAGGCAACCGAGTGGTCACAACTTAGCAAAACTGATACGAGCGCCCTCGAAGGAAATGGCCCGACCCGACCTGAACGCGCCTAGTTGGGCAACCTCACACAGTGCGACACGGCACGCCCGATCGAACGATGCCACAAGGTAGAAAATAGTAAATGGGCTGCCCGAACGTGCACAAGGCACCCGAGCGATGACAATTTAGTAAAACTGATACGGGTGCCCTCGAATGAATTGACCTGACACGAATGCACCCAGTTGAGCGCCCTCACATGGCGTGCCCGACCAAACAATTACACAAGGGAGAAAATGGCAAATGAGCCACCCGAACATGCACAAGGCACTCGGGCAATCACAACTTAGAAAAACTGATACGGCCGCCCTCGAACGAAATGGCCCAACTTGACTCGAACACGCCCGGTCGGGTGCCCTCACACAACGCGACGTGGCGCGCCCGACCGACCGATGCCACAAGGGAGAAAATGGTAAACGGGCCACCCGAACGTGCACAAGGCACCCGGGTAGTCAAAACTTAGCAAAACTGATATGGGCGCCCTCGAACGAAATGACCTGACCTGAATGCGTCCCGTTGGGCGACCTCACACTGCGCGACACGGTGCGCCTGATTAAACGATGCCAGAAGGGAGAAAACGGAGATAGGCCACCCGAACGTGCACAAGCTATCACTCAGGCGGTCACAACTTAGAAAAACAGATACAGGCGCCCTCGAACCAAATGACCCGACCCGACCCGAACGTGCCTGGTCGAGCGACCTCACACGGCGCGACACGGCTCGCCCGACCGAACGATGCCACAAGGGAAAAAATGGCAAATGGGCTGCCTAAACATGCACAAGGGACCCGATTGGTCACAACTTAGAAAAAATGATATGGGCACCCTCGAACGAAATGACCCAACCCGAACGCGTCTCGTCAGGCGACCTCACACGACACGACACGACGCGCCCGAACGAATGATGCCACAAGGGAGAAAATGGAAAATGGGCCACCCGAACGTGCACAAGGCACCCTGGTGGTCACAAATTAGCAAACTGATACGGGCGCCCTCGAACGAAATGGCCCGACCCGACCCGAATGCCCCCGGTCGAGCGACCTCACACCACACGACATAGCGTGCCCGACCGAATGATGCCACAAGGGAGAAAATGGCAAATGTGCCACCCAAACGTGCACAAGGCACCTGGGTGGTGACCACTTAGCAAAACTAATACAGGTGCCATCGAACGAAATGACCCGACCTGAACGCGCCCGGTCGGGCGACCTCACACTGCGTGACACGGTGCGCCCGACTGTATGATGCCATAAGGGAGCAAATGACAAACAGGGTGCCTGAACGTGCACAAGTTGGCACTCGAGTGGTCACAACTTAGCAAAATGGATACGGGAACCCTCGAACAAAATGGCCTGACCTGACCTGAACGCGCCCGGTCAAGCGACCTCACACGGCGCGACACGGGGTGCCCGACTGAACGATGCCACAAGGGAGAAAACAACAAATGGGCCACCCGAACATGCACAAGGGACCCGAGCAGTCAGAACTTAGCAAAACTGATATGGGTTCCCTCGAACGAAATGACCCAACCCGAATGCACCCAATCGGGCGACCTCACACGGGGCGACATGGCGCAGCCGAATGAACGAAGCCACAAGGGAGCAAACGGAAACGGGCCACTCGAACGTGCACAAGGCACCCAGGTGGGCTCAACTTAGCAAAACTGATACAAGCGCCCTTGAACGAAATGACTCGACCCGACTTGAAGCCGCTCGGTCGGGCGATCTCACACGACGCAACACGATGCGCTCGACCGAAAGATGCCACAAGGGAGAAAATGACAAATGGGACGCCTGAACATGCACAAGGCACCCGGGCGGTCACAACTTAGCAAAATTGATACGGGCGCCCTTGAACGAATCGACCCAACCCGAACGCACCCGGTCGGGCGCCCTTGAACGAATCGACCCAACCCGAACGCACCCGGTCGGGCGCCCTCACACGGTGCGACATGGCGCGCCCGACCGAACGATGCCACAAGGGAGAAAACGGCAAACAGGCCACCCGAACGTGCACAAGCCACCCGGGTGGTCACAACTTAGCAAAACTGAACGTGCGCCATCGAACGAAATGGCCCGACCCGACCTGAACGTGCCCGGCCGGGCGACCTCACTCATCGCGACACAGCACGCCCGACCGAACGATGCCACAAGGGAGAAAACGGTAAACAGGCCACCCAAATGTGCACAAGCCACCCGGGTGGTCACAACTTAGCAAAACTAATACGGGCACCCTCGAACAAATCAGCTCGACCTGAACGCGCCTAGTCAGGCGCCCTCACATGGTGTGCCCGACTGAACGATGCCACAAGGGAGCAAATGTCAAACGAGCCACCCAAATGTGCACAAGGCACGCAAGTTGTCACGACTTAGCGAAACTGATACGGGCGCCCTTGAACGAAATGGCCCATCCCGACCCGAACGCGCCCAGTCAGGTCACCTCACACGGCGTGACATGGCGTGCTCGACCGAATGATGCCATAAGGGAGAAAATGGAAAACGGGCCACCCAAACGTGCACAAGGCACCCAGGCGGTCACAAATTAGCAAAACTGATATGGGCACCCTCGAGCGAAATGGCCCGACATGAACGTGCCCGGTCGGGCAACCTCACACTGCGCAACACGGGGCTCTCAACCGAACGATGCCACAAGGGAGAAAATGACAAACAGGCCACCTGAACGTGTACAAGCTAACACCCTGGTGGTCACAACTTAGCAAAACTGCTACATGCGCCCTCGAACGAAATGGCCTGACCCGACCCGAACGCGCTCGGTCGGGTGACCTCACACGATGTGGCATGGCGCACCTGACCGAACGATGCTACAAAAGAGCAAACGGCAAACAGGCCGCCCGAACGTGCACAAAGGACCTGGGCGGTCACAACTTAGCAAAACTGATACAGGCGCCCTCGAATGAAATGACCCGACCTGAACATGCCCAGTCGAGAGACCTCACACTGTGCAACATGGCATGCCCGACCTAATGATGCCAGAAGGGAGAAAACAACAAATAGGCCACCCAAACATGCACAAGCTGGGACCCGGGCGGTCACAACTTAGCAAAACTAATACGAGCACCCTCGAACGAAACGACCCAACCCGACTCGAACGTGCTTGGTCGGGCGACCTCACACAGTGTGACACGGCGCGCCCAACCGAATGATGACATAAGGGAGCAAATGGCAAACGGGCCACCCAAACATACACAAGGGACCCAGGCAGTCACAACTTAGCAAAAATGATACGAGCGCCCTCGAACAAAACGTCTCGACCCGAATGTGCCCAGTCTGGCGACCTCACACGGCGCGACACGGCGCACCCAAATGAACGATGCCACAAGGAAGAAAATGGAAAATGGGCCACCCGAACGTGCATAAGGCACTCGGGTGGTCACAGCTTAACAAAACTGATACGGGCACCCTCGAACGAAATGGCCCGAACCGACCCGAACGCGCCCAATCAGGCGACCTCACACGGCGCGACACGACACGCCCGACCGAACGATGCCACAAGGGAGAAAATGGAAAAAGGGCCACCCAAACATGCACAAGGCACCTGGGCAGTCAGAACTTAGCAAAACTGATACGGGCACCCTCGAACGAAATGGCCTGACTTGGGCGCGCCCAGTTGGGCAACCTCACACTGCGCGACACAACGTGCCTGACTGAACGATGCCAAAAGGGAGCAAACAAAAAATAGGCCACTCGAACATGCACAAGATGGAACTCGGGTGGTCACAACTTAGCAAAACTGATACGGGCGCCCTCGAACAAAACGACCCGACCTGACCCAAACACGCCCAGTCGGGTGACCTCACACGGCGCGACACTGCGCGCCCGACCGAATGATGCCATAAGGGAGAAAACGACAAACGGGCCACCCGAACGTGCATAAGGCATCTGGCTGGTCACAACTTAGCAAAATTGATACGGGCGTCCTCGAACGAAATGGCCCGACCCGACCCGAACGTGCCTGGTTGGGCGACCTCACACGGCGCGACACGGGGCACCCGAGCAAACGATGCCATAAGGGAGAAAATGGAAAAATGGCCACCCAAACGTGCACAAGGAATCTGGGCGGTCACAATTTAGAAAAATTAATACGGGTGCCCTCGAACGAATTGGTCTGACCTGAATGCGCCCGGTCAAGCGACCTCACACGGCGCGACACGACGTGCTCGAACGAATGATGCCACAAGGGAGAAAATGAAAAACAAGGCACGTAAACATGCATAAGGAACCTGGGCAGTCACAACTTAGCAAAACTTATACGGGCACTCTCGAATGAAATGGCCCGACCCGAACGCGCCCGGTCGAACAACCTCACACGGCGCGACATGGTGCGCCCGAATGAACGATGCCACAAGGGAGAAAATAGCAAACATGCCACCCGAACGTGCACAAGGCACCCGGTCGGTCACAACTTAGCAAAACTGATACGGACGCCCTTGAATGAAACAACCCCACCTGAACGCGCTCGGCCAGCTGACCTCACACTGCGCGACACGGCACGCCTGACCGTGGTTGGGGGAACACATTAAAAGTGAACCAAGGAGTGAGCGCATCACGTGTTTAATATTTTATGAAACTCCTTTGAAGTCCCATCATAACCACCTTCCATATTCATCACAATGTGATATGTCAACTAAAGATATCCTATTATGTTGCTCCAACCATTCAAAAATGGGACCCACGTTAGATTATTATTTATTAAAGGAGAGGCCAAAGAAATTAATTTCCAAACCATCGCAATAGCGATGCTTTCATCTAAACATTGCAAGAGCGACACTTAGCTCTAATCTGTCGCAATTCTGACACTTTTTCCCAAACTGTCGCAATAGCAACGCTTTCCTACAAACGTCGCAATAGCGACACTTAGCTCTAATCCGTTGCAATTCCAATGTTGCTGCCCAAATTGTCACAATTCTGACGCTTTTATACAAATGTCGCAAGACTGACACTAACCTATAAGTGTCACAATACTGACACTTGTCTCCAAACATCGGTATAGCGACAGCTGTGGGCAAGATTTGAAAAATTGATACAATTTGGGGAAATTTCCGACATTTGGTCAAAAGTGTCGGAACCAAAGTGTTAGAATTTCCACCAAATGTACTAGTGTATGATGCAATTTTTTTGCACTCATTTCCATAAGCAGGTTCATATTGTAGACAAGTGTTGGACTTTGTATCCAACAAGCCATCCACAACATTTGAAGAAGGTGGAGAAAGAGAATGGAAATAATGGAAAAGAATATTCAATAATTGATGTGGGTTAGGATGATTCACATGATGAAGTGCAGCTGAAAGAAGCACCACTAAAATTGTTTTTTTCTTTTGTCTCTACAATGCATGTTTCATGTTTACGCCAAGAAGATGTTTGAAATTGGAGTATGTTGACTCACTTTATTGCAAAAAAAATTGTTCATTTAAGCTCTATAAGTACATGTACATATGAGTGGGGTTGTTGTACTTATGAATGTATTTGTGAGAGAGTTGAAGAATTGTATACATGCATGAGAGTTTTTGTGTATGAACAGTGGAATTTTGATGGTTTCATTGTGCTTGAACATGCATGGGTAATTTACTTGTGTTGGTCGATTGTGTGTTACATGCATGTCATATCGACTTGGAAGAGTTGATTTTGCCTCCAAATATGAAAAGGAGATTTTGACAAAGTGTTTCATGAAATTTGAAATTCATTTTGTTTTGGGGAAAGAATCATCAAATTAGTACACATTCTTATTCTTGAGTTGAGATTCAGTCATTTGAAGAGGCATGTTTTGTTGACTTGTGTTTGGTTGATGAGTTTTGACATGAAGATGCATGAGTACATGGATATATTCACATGATGTGATTTTTTTTGCTTTGAAGGAGCAAGAGAATATGTCATCAACTTATGTTTCTTGCATGATGTGTTTTTTAGATTGATGGTTGTGTTTGTGAAAATATGTAAAAAAAAAAATGCTTGCAGCCATTGTAGACCATTTTATGTGTTGATGCCAAGAATAGAAGGAGATGGAAAATGAATTCTTCCATATGTGGAATTTGGAACAATGGAGGTAAAATAATGGCCATTTATTTTCTTGTTATTACTGATGTTGGAACTCATTGGTGTATTTCACTCAGATGGGCTTAATTTGGAAAAGTGGTTTCCAAGGAGAAGCTTGCATCAAATGCATGTTTGTGTAAAGGAGGAACATGATTCTTAGTGGGAAGGAAATTAGTTATTTTTCCAAGCACCGAGGAATAAATTTGGTACAACAAAGTGTTATATCAGTCAGCAAATAGCCAGCAAGTGTTGGATTGGATTAGTAGCAAAAGGAGAACATTGGTTGAAGAGCCTAGCCATTGGCAAGACAAGGCATGTCAGTGAACCCAAGTGTTTTCATGGCGATTTTTCCAAGTAGAATTAAGATGATAGAACTTGGGAAACATAAGATTATTTGGCTCTCATGAGATAACTAGATTTTGTGGGTCCAAAATCATGTCGGTGGGAAGGAGTGATCGGAATATGGATTAGGGGAAAAATTTGACCAAAATTAAAAATTCTCAAAATTGCACCAAACTAGAACGATTGGATCTAGAGCTTCACCAAGAATCTGGTGCAATTCGTTTCACTCAAAACAGAGTCCATATGAGGATATTAGAGCCCGCTGACCTCTGTTCAGAACAAGAAAGTTTTCAAAAAAAATGGTCAAGGGAGTCAACAAAGGCAAACCATGGTCAAAGGCCCTTTGATCCAATGACATTGTGACAAGTGTCATCGTAGGATTCACCTATCAAGGTTTGAAGGTGAATTTTTTTTATTTGTTGCTCCTCAGGTTGAGGTTGATTTTTTTTATTTTATTTGGTGGACTCTAGTCAAATTTTCATTTTCATTTATCCAAGGTTGAATTATCAATATAGTTAGAAGTTTGGTTAAATACATTATATATGGTGTCATTTTAATATCCAATGTTTGGATATATTATTATGGGCATATATTTGATTAAATTCCAAAGTCTGTGGTATATATTCTAAACCTAGGGTTCAAATGGTGGAGCGCATTTGGTATATGCTAAGGTCTAAACTAAATTCTATTCAAAGGTTTGGGAGGAGTGCATTTGATATAATAACATACTCCGAGTGTATTATTAAAAAATTTAAAAACTATTACAATGGGTCACATGACCTCTCCCATGCCAATGCATAGGCCTACTGCCATGCCACCATGGTGGTTCTTACAAGGTATGGGCGGCTACCACTATTTGAAGTTCAAAAAATTATCCTATAGAGATATGGAGGGTTCCAACCCCACAGGCCAGCCCCTCCCATAATACCATTTCACAAAAGCACGAGTGTAGAATAGAATTGTTTGGGCACGAATATTAAACCGGAAGTATTAATGTGTTAAACGGGATTTATTACCCCTAATCCCAATTTGTTTAGTGCTAATCCAAGATTACATTAAACACGGTTAATGTGCATTTAACCTCATACTTATTTGCCCTTAATACACTATTTATATTAATTAACTTCTAGTTAATAAATTGGCAGAGTTTTAGAGATGCCACCAAGTTCGTCAGGTTATCAAACTTTGGCGGCCTTAACTAGAGTCTTCTCCAATTTTAGAGGCAAATTACTAGGAAAAAATGAATGAGGCTTATATAGAGAAATTTTCGACCAATTTTGGCTCAGGAAGAGTCATTCCTAGTAGATTGGAATGCTATGAATCTATTGGTACATGTTGCATAGGCATAGGAGCAATTCTACAGGTATTTTTTTTACTTTGAATAAAAAGGAAGCTCAGGGCCACTAGGAGGGAAGGCCATGCCCAAATTAGCTGAAAACTATTTTTGGCTTAAGAAGAGACATTTTTAAATGATTTTTATGATCTGAACACAATGGAATAGGTTGCAGAGGGATTGGATCAGTTTTGAAAGTGTTTTTGTCACTTTGGAGATTAAACACACTCAAGGCCACCAGGATGGGAGGTCAATCCTAGATCATCTGGAAACCAATTTCAGAGATTGAATACCAATTTTTGAGGTTTTTTGGTCTTCTGAAGCCAATGAATCAGGTTTAAAATGAATTAGATCACTACATGTGCATGTAATCAGACATTTGGCTCTTAATCCCAAGAGGGCCTAGCTAGTTGAATCAAGTCCATAGAGATGCAGCCCAGAAGGGTTGAACTTCATTATTGTTGGGGCCTCTGTTTCAGACAAGACAGTTTTGGAGTTGTGAAGAACCTAAAGATAGGTGACGGAGCGCAATCAAGGTAGGCATGGAGCTATCACGGTTGCAGAAAACCTGAAGGTAGGTGGTGGGGCATAAACAGACGACAACACAAATGGCATAGATGAAAGACAAGGAACAAGCTGTAGAACTCCTAGTGATGAGGAAGAAAAAGAAGGTAGTGGAGCACAGGGGAACAACTGAGCGGAAAAGGGGAAAATACTGACAGTGTCAATCGGAAAGAAGAGATAAGCACAGAAGAAGAGACTTCGAGGATAGTTACAGAGCCTAGGGAGAGCTCTATGGACCGTATGTACTGAATTGAACTATATTAGACTCTATGGAGTATCTTTTTATTGTTTCAAGCCAAGTTAATGGAATCAGACTGATGTTGTATTGTGTATTATGTATTATTTGATGTTTGGTTTTTCATGGTGTATGTATGTCTATTTTAAAATTTTAATTTGATACTTTAAATATACATGGATGAATGATAACTTTATTCTTAAGGTTGAGATATATGAATCTCTTCTCTATGCATCTAAGAGATGACTTGCGTTAGTAATATTTCCTCGATGCGAATGATCTAGTCTCTAATCTCAGTAATGTCATGGCATGCCTCAGGTGACACCCTTTGTTCCCTCGGCAGGGTGAAAATGACAGTGTTGTCTTAGACTATAGAAGAAACCTTGTTGGCCTCAAGCCTGAACCTGGGTCTTGCCTAGAGACCTCCTTTTTCACCAACAAATGGTTCCGTTGCCAAGACCTGAAAAATTATCTAGAAACTAGATCATATTATCAAGGATCTATGAGGAATAACTACATAGATGATGGTAAAATCACGTAGATTAGCTCATATCGGAACAAGTGGAGCTTCAGCAGCAGAGGGAAAATACTATCAAGGATGATGTCCTATTTTCTGAAACAATGAGTGACTTGTATGAAATTTTATGGTGAAAATTTCCCGAATGACTTTACAGATGATTCTGAAGACTCCAGATCATGTCACTTCTTGAAGGATTGCATCAAGTCTGTCATTGTTGGATGCACCTCTACATCATTTAGATACATATATAACCTGATCAGTAGATTTTTGGGTACAAACTACCTTGGAGGGGCACATTGTAGAGTTTTCATCCGAGTGCTACCAATATTTTACAAAATCTGAAGATACATTTAAATTTGGGTTGCAGGGAAAATTATTGAAAGAAATCTCGTTCTGAATTAAAGCTCTAATGGTGGATGGGGGCGTAATTTTATTCCAAAGTCTTGAGATGGAGACCTAAACCTCCATTACTAGAGGAAGGAGTTTAGGGAAAGATGGTACGAGCAAGGAAAAAGGGGGAATAGGGATATGGATGCTGGAACCTTTAGTAGGTTGAGAGAGCGGAGATCACATGGAAGGGCGCAGATTGCTGAGAAGTGGTGGGAAAGGGCGATACAATAATTTTAGAAGTAGGAGAAGAATGAAAAAAACAAGGAAAAGGTGTCGTAGAGGACAGAAGAAATAGAAGGTCAGGTGGGACCCCAAAGAATGAAAGGGTCCATTAAGGAAGTTAGGCAAGTTTATAGGAGCCCAGCCTGAAGAGAGAAGGGAAATAAGTCCAGTGAGGAGGACGCGTGCCCTGAGGAGTAGTATAATGTGGAGCTGCATATTGCGATGCAGAAACTATTTCAAGAGAGGCCGACAACCATAATGCAAGGTAATCCTATTCCCCAAGTTTCAAGTAGCATTATTCCTAACCTTCCCCTTGTACTCTATCATCCACCTTATAATTTCTTGATAAATTTATGGGAGTTTAGCAAGTTGAGTAGTACTAAATCCATTGTACTGACATATACTAGCAACAATGCTGGTAGCAGAATCTCTCATTCAAGAAGAAGAGGTTTTATTTTAGTATAACCAACACAAGGAAAGATGGAGGGATCATTCACTTGAGACCCAAAATTCTCTAGAAAAGGTAATGAAGATGTAGAACAAAATCGGTATCTGTGCAAAGAAATTTGGAGAGCTCGATAGACACCATATGCAGTAAATTTAATTGAATTTCAAACCACATTAAGGGAAAGAGAATTTCAAACCACATTAAGGGAAAGATATTTGTGCTAGTTCATTAAATGGTCAGAAGTGCACCAGAACCCAACAATAGATGATGTTAAGAGGTAATTCATCCAAGAACTCAAGCTGCCATAGATAAACAAACAAGGATTATATGAGCTATGGGAAATCAAAAAACGGGAAGGAGAAACAACCTGGGATTGGATGAGAAGATTAAAAGACGCGATTGGAAAGCTAAGTTACCTAATCGATCCAAATCACCAATGGGACTCATTCATTAAATCAATCCTACCGTTGACAAGGACACCGTTGACCCAAAAAAAATTGATACCCTTCAAGATTCACTAGAGCGAGCAATGAAAATAGAAGTGATGGATGGATACCTGCAGGAGTTCAGAGGGGGAGCAACGGTGTAGGATCCATCCATACTAAGAATAAAACATCAAATAGCTAGTTTGACAGAGAAAGTGAAAGATATTCAGTTCGTACAGTCGGCAAGGCCCAATGTGTGGTGTACACATTTCTTAATGGAAGGACATGTATCCACGGAATGTCTGAGGTTGCAAGGAGCTAACTTTGGGACTTCGACAGGGGGGAAACAGGGGGCCCTGATAGTCGGTGGAGTTGCGCAGCTAAAAACTCAAGGGCTATACCAAATGCAACCCCACCTCCCAGGGTTCCCTAATCAACAGAATTAAAAAACAACAAAATGCTACGAAATATGAAATGGTATTGTTTATCCTCCACGACTGTGCCCAATTCTACAAAAATACTCAAATGTTCCAAACAAAGTTTACTGTGAATTTTGTGCCTCTACATCTCATCATACGGAGCAATGCAGAGCCCTTGATGCATTGGCAGAACTATTACACATGTCGTCCTATAGAGTAAATGAGACTACAGGGGGACGAGGAGGGGCAGGAATGAGAAGTAGTAGAACTGGAGGAAGAGGACCGGTAAGGTGTTATATCTCTGATTAGGATGGCCATTTAGTAAGAGAATGTCTGCTACCCAGGAGAACCTGGTGCTCTAAATGCACAATAAATGCACATGCTACTAAAGACTTCCTAGAATTTATCAAGAGGTGGGAAGAGAGAGCCAGACAAATAGGAGCTAACGGAGATAATGTAGAACCCAGGATAGTGGAACTTCAACCTCTGAAAAGTGTAGCTATAGTGACATGAGGAGGGAAGAAAACAGGAGAGGATGCATGAGAAATGGACCTGATAAAGATAGTCAAACCTGCATCCCCAAAGAAGGATTTCAGCCCAGACTGATAGAAGTTGTACTTTAAATAATCACTAGAGACATTCTCACAGATAGGAAGACATCAGAGTATGGAGCCTCCGCAACCATCTAGTGAAGGAGGAAAGATAGTTCATACAAGCACACTTATAGAAGACTGGTTTTGAATATTCCTAAAATTTTTTTAACAACGGACAGATGCTGGAACAATTCAAGAAAAATATAGAAATGTTCCTCCAAGGAGGAGTAGGACATGGAGACTCAGGTAACACAGCTAAAAAATACATAAGAAGAGTAAAAGGACATAAGAGAACAACTGGAAAAGAGTTTTGCATAAACACTTAAGCTGCGGGATTCCAAATCAGAGACACAATGCTAGATCTAGGATGAGATGTGAATATTCTACCTAGAAAGAGATGGGAAGCACTGGGAAAACCGAAGCTGCCATACTCGCCAATACAAATTTGAATGGAGAATAAATATTAAATTGTACCAATATGAAGGCTGGAAGAAGTAAAGGTCGACGTTGTGGGAGTAAAAACCTATATGGACTTTGAAGTAATAGATATCATGGGTGACAAGGATCATTATCTTGGCTTGTTGGGAATAGATTGGTCCTTTAAAAATTACGCAATCATCGACTTAAAAAAGGAATTGATCATATTCAAAGATGGTGATGTGAGAGTGGGTCAGCCATTAGATCTGTATCAAGGAACCCAATATCTACCAGATGACTGTAGGAAAAAAAGAAGATTACATTAATCCTACAAAAGGAGGAAAGGTAAGCTGAATAAGTGTTCATGGTTCTAACATAGGATCATAAGTGGCTTGGGATGATTGGTAGCAGAGAGGATACGAAATCAACACCAGAAGATGCGCCAATGTTCGTGGAGTCAACTGGATTGGTATAGAGGTAAGAGAATACCCAACTCTTTCAAATATGCAAGCTATGAATACATTTATTACCAAAGTAGAATACAAGGTGCTATTAGAGCATAGAGTCCCTCTCATGGACGTAGCACTACAATCCACTTCAGCAAGGTGGTGGGCAACCCATCACAACTCTCTCTCTCAATGGGAAAATATTAGCAGAGCATTAAGAAAAATATTTCATGCGGCTTCAGGACTGCAAAAGGGGGAAAACTACCGAGAGAATTTTGATCCCCTAGTACATCTAAATAGTTGAGAGTATAAGTGGAGGAAATAGGAATATCCAAAATATTTATGTGCACACAACTTCATACATTCACTCGACACCATTCTACGAGCTTGGTACTTGACAGAAGAGAGAAGAGAGGAACTGGCACTTGGGAAACAGTTGTGGAAAAATTTACGCAATGTTTTTCTTTCAAGGGAGACACAAACGAAGTTACAGATACCCTAATACCCTACAAGAAATTAAAAGAATATTTTTCTTCCCAGAGGCTAAGGAAAATGAAGAAATATCCTTATAAGAATAGAAAGTTAGGGAATCAGTAGCATATAAAAGAATAGATCGGGAGATAGACAACGATGATTTAAAAAATCTTTGACATCTATTATTTGAAGAAAAATAAGGGGAATGAGAAATACAAGAGGACCCAAATACTGAAGGATTACACCTATTACCCCTGAAGACAAAGAAGAAAAACATTGGAACCACAGAGAAGCCAAAGATTGCATCCATCAGAGATTATTGGGATATAGAAACCACAAAATAAATCTTTGACCTGGTACAGGAGTATGAAGACCTATTTCCATCTTCAGTGGTAGAGCTCAAACGAATCAAAGGAGATTTGGGGGAGATGCGTATAGCCCTAAAACTAGATGTGAGGCCAGTAAAGCATAGACCTTATCGCCAGAATCCAAGAGTAAAAGAAAAGTTTAAAGTAGAGATAGAAAAATGCTGAATGCGGCCTTGATTTTTCCAGTTGAAGAAGCAGAATGGGTCAGCCCAATAGTGATACAAAGCAAAAATGAGAAATATTAAATTAGAGTATGTGTGGACTACATAATTCTGAATAACGCATGTATTCATGATTTTTTTCCAACTCCATTTAGTGACAAAGTTCTCGACAATTTAGCAGGAAATTAAGCATACTCGCTCATGGATGGCTTCTCAGGGTATCATCAGGTGCGAATAGGAAAAGAGGATACAAGAAAAACTACCTTCACAACAGAATGGGGATCATACACCTATCATGTCATGCCTTTTGGGCTAAAGAATGCACCAGCTGTGTTTTCATAGATAGTAATAGCATCATTCAGAGACTATATCCATAAGTTCCTCGAAGTGTACATGGATGATTGGATGGTGTACAACTTACTGAAGAACCATGCAACTCTGCTCAAGATAATGTTTGATAGGTGCATAAATCTTCAAATTTCTCTGAATCTCAAAAAGTGCATCTTTGTAGTACCCTTTGGAACTCTTTTGGACATGTCGTCTACAAGCAAGGAGTATGTGTGGACCTCGCGAAGGTGGCAGTAATTGTGAATATGGATGCACCAAAGAATGTAAAACAATTGAGGTGACTACTTGGAAACCGAGGATACTCAGGAGGTTCATCCGCAACTATGCAAAAATCACAACATCACTAGAAAAGTTGTTGTAGAAGATAGAAAAATTCATATGGAATGATGAATGCACTAATGCATTGAAAACATTGAAAGAGAAACTAGCAAGTGCACCCATTTTGGCCCTTCCAAATTGGGATAAATAGTTCCATGTCCGCATTGACACTTGAAGTATTTCTTTGGGGGTGGTGCTAGCTCATCCAGGAGAAACCTCCATAGATCACCCAGTATACTTCGCAAGAAGGAAATTATTAACAGTAGAAATGAATTACACAAAAACAGAGAGAGAGGCTCTTGCTATGGTATACTCTCTACAGAAATTTCATCACTACTTATTGGGAGGGACATTCAATTTTTTCACATATCACTCGGCACTGAAATATCTGGTAAAAAAACCTGTACTAGAGGGCAGAATCTGTAGATGGCTCCTACTATACCACTAATTCACCTTCAAAGTAATAGTAAAACCGGGGAGGCTAAATGTTGGTCCTAACCATTTGTCAGGATTGGAAAATGGAGTAAGTGGGGGACCACTTTATGACCAGCTGCCAGATGCTGATTTTTTCCGAGTAGAAGCCATCCCATATTATCTAGAATAGATAGCAACATACTTGTCCATAGGACAATTTCCATTGAAATACACATCAACCCAAAGAATACATCTAGTCGTTAAAGCAGCCAAATATCAACCCATAGCAGGGCAGTTGTATAAAATGGGCCTGGATCATATCCTACGACGAGTGTCATAGCGTAGTTGTGGGAGGCCATGTTGGCTCAAAACCCACCGCAAGTAAAATACTACATGCAATATTATGGTGGCCCACCATGCAAAAAGACAACAAATAATATGTAAAGAAAAGTGATGTCTGTCAAAGAACAGGGTGACCGTCACACCGCGATGAGCTACCACTACAACCTGTGAGGGCTATACGGGAATTTTAGAAATGGGTAGTCGACGTCATAGGACCAATTGCATCAATCACGCATCACTCACAAGCAATATATATAATCATCGCAACTGACTACCTCACAAGGTGGGCAGAGGCAACACCAGTAAAGGACTTTACATCAGATACAGCAGCCATATTTATTTTTGAGAACATCATAAGTAGGATCAACTGTCCAAGGATCCTAACAAGTGATCAAGGCACACATTCCATTAATGCTAAAATTAAATCAATGCTAGATAATTTTATGATACAACACCATAAGAGTAGTCAGTAAAACCCTCAGGTGAATGGAACCGACGACGCTTTCAACAAAATCTTGGAGAAGGGGATAACAAAGATATGCAACGCTAACCGTGATGACTGGGATGAAAGAATACCAGCCATGTTGTGGGCATACATGACAACCATAAAGAGACTGCATAATCAAACTCCATTCCAACTGGTGTATGGGAAAGAGGCAGTAATACCAATCGAGTTTACCATACCAAGCCTCTTAATTTCCTTAACAACACACATGAAAGAGGAAGACTCCATCTCTGCACGCCTTCATGAGTTGTAGGTGCTTGAAGAAGATATGTTTTTGGCAGATTTCCATCAATCAGTATAGAAACATCGACAAAAAACCTGCCATGACTGCCACATCAAGCACAAAAAAATTCTATTGGTGGAAAAGTAATACTCTATGACAGCAAATTCTAGAATTTCCTAGGGAAAATCGGAATGCACTGGATGGGACCATATTATGTCATAGAGATAAGGGACTCAGACGCAGTCAAGCTAGCGCAACTGGATGGAGAGATACTTCAAGGATGGGTGAATGGCACACACGTGAAATCCTATCATGAGTAACCAATACAATCCTTTTAATTTTAATAACTCTCGCATGTGAGAGAATTCAATAGATTAGAGTAAATAACTCTCTCACAACTGAGATGAGCCATAAAATATTTTATGTTTTGATAATTTTAGTCCAGTAGAGTAGGAATCCTCAATAAGAAACCCGCAAGTTGCGCAAAATCAACAGTGACCCTACTGTGATGTGGAGACCACATCGCAACCGATTATGGTCAGGGGGAGAGTATATAGTGTTACATAGCCTAAGTGTTTCAACCATCATTCACTAATAATGAGCCATCATAGCGTTCTCAGTTTGTAATATCATCCGAATTTGAAAAATAACTTCCATAATTAGTAACCCCCATATCGTAATAAATTTTCCACATTAAGCCATAATTATTTCCCATCACGTCTACCCAACTTCCGAAGCCACCATCGGCACTATCAGATTCTAGCTCATCCCAATAACTAATCACATGATTGTAGCTGCAGGGAATGACAACAATAATTAATTAGTTATGGTGTTGCATCAACATCATTCATGCCAATAATCCTACTTAACTCGCATGAAGGAGGAAACAATAGAATGCCAGAAAATTCTGAGTTATCAGAGCAAGAAATGGATATAATGATAAGCCTGATTCCAATAGAAGAAGTTAAAAACAATTTACCAGCAGCAACAATTCAGGCATACAGCAGAAGAAAGAAAAGGACAAAGGTGACTACTTCAGTGGTCGAGCCCAAGCTCGACGAAATAATTCAAAGGGTGGATTCATTGATTGGAAAATATGACAATGCCACACTAATAGATAATGAATTCATGAACTCATTCCAGTTCCCAGTAATGAAAAGGCAGGTTTACATTGAAAATCATGTAAAGGAGGGAGGATGTGAAGCATCGAGGGTGCACCCAGAGTTCATAGGAATCCAGAGGTCAACAATCCTACACCTCATAAGCTTTCTAGTGTTCAGGACATCGAGAGCGGCAATGCAGTGCACCAATTTCCTAATCATCAGAATCCAGAATGGATCATTGTGGATTGGGAGGGAGATCCCAATTCATGCGGAGGATATACATAGACTTACAGTTTTATGTGCTGCAGGAAGCGATGTCTCATCGGCCTTCCAAAACACTTCTAAGAGATCTAAGAAGGTGGGGGATTGTGACTACTACAGAAAGTATAAAACAAGGAGAGGAGGAAAGGGAGCAAAAATTGATCTTATCAACAATGCAAAAGTAAAATTTGCTTACTACTTGATCACTAGGAAAACTATGAGGCATTATACCAAGGGGGAATGCACCCTTGACATAATATCAATTGTGGAGAACTGCATACAAGGTGCATAGGTGCAAATTCTTATTACAAGTGATTTTTGTGGCTTGCGTGGACAACTACAAGTGGGCCACATGATTTATATATGACTATCTAATCACGTCTCTCGCAATATGGAAATGGAGTCCACCAAGAATCAAGTCGCTTAAGGAGATTACCGAAAACCAACCAATGGCATTAAGGTACACGCCATGGAAAATATCAAGGGATCCGAGTACCAAAGATGTAAATGAAGAAGCTTTTGTAGCCTAGTACCAACAGATAATAGATGTAGCTAAAAGTCAGCAAAGAGTTCCAAGAAGCCTGTTGGATAGATACTTCCCTCAGATTTGGTTTTGGGTGTCTCATAATAGAGCCTATGTTTGGCCAGAATGTGTTGATGAAAATACTTTCCATAAGAAGCCATTGAAGTTCCAGATAATGGAGGAGGCGTTCCATACAGAATTTTCTTCATGGCCAGTAGCAACAATGGAAATAATAAGTGGGATCCTAGTTTACTCATTTGATGTGATGCTCCCTAAAGCACTTCTGGGGGAGACACCGATGGAAATGGCACAGAGGGTCTCCCAATTACAATTGAAACCACTACTAGACCAACTGGACACCTGGGTCAAAGGTTTCAACAAGGTAATAGAAACTCTCAGCACCAAATCTACTATATTTCCCAATTTTTCTGAATTTCAGAGGTTGAATTTTGCATCTTCGTTCACCACCAACCCCATCATAATCGCATTACGATCTACCACATCACACTCCCACTCACTGCCCACCGTCACTCCACTCCGTAAAACCAAGCCAACGAAACCTCCAATACCAACACCTAAAGGGAAAAGATCCTGAACCATGGGATCCGATCAAGTGGTCGATCTCACAGGAGAAGACCAATCCCAACCAATAGTCACGGGAATGTTAATTTAAGAAGAGCTAGAGGTCACCACTAAGAACACCTTTGCATTAGCAGCATTTGATCCATCATCAGTTCTAAACATACAAGTTTCATCGCCACCCAAAATGCAAACTTCATCATCGCACCCCTCATTCACATCCAAAGACCACCCCACCCACACTCCATCCACCTCCGCAACCATCTCAGATATGATACCACCAGGAACTCTAATGAATGTTGGCACCAAAGCAGAATTTAACTCAGGTACAACTGGAGTACTAGAGGTTAACCAAACGACAGTGGGATAGGGCACCTTTTTAGAGCTATTAATCCATGAAGGGTCCAACATTTCTGATACAACACCCACTGAAATATACCTAAACCCATTCCAAAAATCCAACTTATTTTCACAACATTTCATGCCATCCACTAGTCACCACATCCCTAAATCTCAACCGCCACATCAAAGTCAACCCACATTCCCATAGGGACACTATGAATGATCAATTTCCAGTGGGAAATCACTCGGGGAGAGACATCCAAGCCAAGAGATGTCGAGCAGTGGTGACATGAAAAAATGGGGACCCATCCAACTTTTCAATTTCATCCAGACAATAGCACGACAAGCAGAAGGTATACACAATGAATTCTTATAGAAATTTGAGGAGCAACAGAAACAAGTTATTCTACTTACTGATGAGCGTAATCAACTCCAGGGAGAGAAATATAGCCTACAGCAGCACCTAGATCAGGTAACAGAGGTCTTCAAAGATCTATGGCCGAGATTCAATGCCCTAGATAGCAGCACACCCATAGATATTTCATCATGCTTAATGGTCGAGAGATCCATTCGGGTAAAAATGGCATGTACAATCCTGGATCAAGAAAATCAAGAGCTGAGAGAGGCACTTGCAGCAAGACCAACATTACCAGATCCCTCTACAGTGTATGCTGAGAAGGTGCCAAAAAGGCAGAGAGAGATGCGGAGCATGAAGGACACACTTGGAATGACATTCAAGCATGCATACAGCTTGTTGGAGTAGCTCCACAAGTGTTCCAATTTACTAACAATTAAGGCTTAACCTGTTTCGGAGCAATTGTAGAAGATCTTCCTCGAATTAAGGGGGACCACAGATCTAGTTATATGCACTTAGCTATATAACCAAGTAGACGTACTCGAAAGACAGATTCGGGCCATCAAGGAACACTTAGAAATCACGAGGAAACTTCTCAGGGGCCTACGAAAACCTATGAAACAAAAGGTAGAGGCAATTTAGCAACTGGAATTTGAGGCTGAACCCAAACTCCAGGAAGTGTTCAACAACTTGGCACAGGGAATGGATGTTACTCACTCTGATAGAGTCATCACTAAGACAGAACCTGTGATAAAGGTATGGCAACAAGAAATAACTTAGTTCATAGAGCTCAGGACAACAAAAATGAGCAAGGTTCTCGAGTTGGGGCCTTTGTTGAAAGAGGGAAAACCGGAACAAGAAAAGACAGAGATGGAAGCAACAGGGGAAGCTAGGTTGGCATCGGAAGCCGAAAGACCACCAGAAGCTGCGATAGCAAGAGAATATTGAGTTGGGATGAGTTAATAAAATGTGGTCGATTCCTATTGGACCTTTGTTTTGGACAAGACAATTTTGGAGTTGCGTAAAACTTGAAGATAAGTTGTAGAGCACAATCAAGGTAGGCAAGGAGCTGTCACGATTGTGGAAAATCTGAAGGCAGGTGATAGGGCATAAACATATGACAACACAAATGGAAAATAAGGGAGATAATGAGCAAGTAGTAGAACTTCCAATGATGAAGAAGAAACATAAGGAAGTGGAGTGTAAGGGAAGAAATGAGCAGAAAAGGGGCAAAGACTGACAATGTCAGTCGGCAGGAACATATAAGCATGGAAGAAGTGACTTCGAGGATAGTTAGTCAGGGAGAGGCTGATAGGAGAGTAGAGCCTAGGGAGAGCTCTATGGAGCCGTATGTACTGAACAGAAATGTATTAGACTCTGCAGAGTATGTTTGTACTGTTTTGAGCCAAGTTAAAGGAATCAAACTCATGTTGTATTGCGTATTATGGATTAGTTGATGCTTGGTTGTTCATGGTGTATGTATGTCTATTTTGAAATTTTAATTTGATACTCTGAATATACATTGATGAATGATAACTTTCTTCTTAAGGTTGAGATATATGAATGTCTTCTGTATGCACGTAAGAGATGACTTGCATTAGTAATCTTTCCTCGATGTCAATGATCTATTCTCTAATCTTAGTAAGGTCACGACACGCCTCGGGTGAGACTCCTTGCTCCTTCGAGTAGGGTGAGAATGCCTGCGTTGTCCTAGACTATAGCGGAAACCTTGTTGGCCTCAAGCTTGAACCTGGGTCTTGCCCAAAGACCTCCTTTTTCACCAACAGTTATCATCCATTGTACTATGTGTATGTTATGTTTTATTTATCTGCATTTCATTTGTTGTAAATGAGTTTTCAAAAGCTAATTAACTCATAATTTCATCATCAAAGACACATAAAACGCTATACATAAACCCCTTCACAATTAATTAACTTCAGACACATTTTTAATACTGATGAGGGAGCTAGAATAGTAAAACTAGTTTGCCCATATTTAGATCAGAAAATTATAACAAAAATTTCCTCACTTCCAACGTGAACCTTGCAATGGTCGGTGGTGATAACTAAAGGCATTACTTACTAATTATTGACAACCCAAGCTCAAAGCTGACATCCATTGATGCAACTTGTTTCATCATCCAAGCAATGAATAATTGTATTAACCATATTGTTTCAAATTTCCCTGCTAATCCAAATATTCTTCAAACAATTCTCTCTCGTTTTCAATGAGTTATGCCATAGCAGGTAAGAAGGTGCATGAAATTTCTGAATGACCACCTTCGCCTTGTAAACATAAAAAAATATCGACCATATAATGAAAGAATATATATGTCTTCATGTTTTATTCTTGATCAACATTTCGATGGATCATTTTATAGAAAACGTGGTAGATTTAAAAGATGTCAACGCAGAGATCAAAACATTGTAATCCATGTAATTAATTTTTCAGAAATGTAGGGAAAGTATTCAAAATTCGCATTTGTTGGAAAAAATAAACTCTCAGTCATTCTATTATATTCATTCTCTCTCAGGTGCAACTACATTCAAATGGTAAAGGGTGGGATCAGTGTTCATCAAATATTCAAAGTCACATTGGCGTGGAATTAATTATAACATTACAAAGAAAAATATTCTCTAGAATATTCTATTATGTTCATTCGCTTAGGTGAAACCACATTTAAATTTATCTAGAACTGTTCGCTCCATCAAAATTTCATTCCAAAAGAAACCACATATAAACAGGGAAAATTTTAGGGGCCAATATTCGTAGGTGGGCTAACTTTCAATTCTTTTTCAAAAAACAGGAATCGTCAATTTCCATTTTTTTCTAAAATGATTCGCCCAAAATTTATAATAAACCATTATTTTACCTTAAAATTCGCCAAAATATTATATTTACTAATATAAAATCATTGGAAACCTAAATATTTCTACAGAAATATGGCCAAAACTTTTACAATTTGCATATTAGGGACTAGTAAGATTCGCCAAGGTTTCTAAACTTTAAGATAAACTTCCATTCTTAAAATTATCTCCGCATATAAATAAAAATGAAACTTTGCATGTGCTAATTTTACTTCTTTTGGGAGTTTTTCCATGAGAATGTGATTCTTAACTGCTCATATTTCCTAGACCCTCCAAAAATATCAGTTGTTGAATCAATCAATAATTATGTCGTCCTGTTGTAGCTAAATAATATGGTAGGCTTTAGTATAAAAAAATAACAAAATTTGGCCTTGATAAATGTTACAATTAACTGATTATAGAGATTTAAGAAGTCTTACAAATAAATGGTATATACATTACAGTTAGCTGATTAGATTTCCTTATGAAATCTCAAAAATAAATGGTATGATGTATACATTGTATCAATTTTTCCTTTGGGTATGATGTATACATTGTATCATTTTTTCCCTTAGAAAATCTAGGTTGTGTCTGAACTTAAACTTTCACACCTTCAAAAGGACATAGAGAAACATCAGTAATTAGTTATGCAGAAGCACTCGATGAAAGGAGGATTAGGGTCTTTTGATGCTTGACTTTATCTGGGCCAACAACATCATAGTATAATTTCTTGAAGTAATCATACAATCTGAACCTATAAACACCTTGGAAATCATAGCCAAAAATCTTCCCTCCCCAGCCTTTTCATAGGCCAGCTGGACCTTGTTCCCTCAATATAACACCAAGCCCAAAAATTTTCTATATTTAGTAGGATTAACTTGCATGCTGACTTTCAACAGGTCTAATGGAGTGGTGACAAGGTGCATGTTTCCAAAAATAAACATTCAACCAACATCACAAGCAACATAATATCTCAGGTTGAACATTCTAATCCCCTTTTCTTCCAAACATCCATATATACACTGATAAATCATATTTTCGCCCTGTCAGATGCCTAACCTTTTTCCTCTACTCAGCCAATCAAAATTCTGCTACATGGATAAGAAAAAATCCAGATTCATATGGAAAGAGAACATTATCCTACGTAGTATCATTTTAGAATTTTTATTCAATATTTTAAGAGATGACATTAAATTCAAATTCCAAGATTCAAAACTTATTCTTGGTTCACCAGTGCACTTTCCACATGTTTGGAATGTATTGTAAATTACTCTCAAATTTTATACAGTCTTCACATAGATTTTACATAGTTTGCAATGCATGTGTTGCATAAAGAATTTAAATCTAACAAGAGTTAGTCACGCCAAAAAAATTAATTTAGTTATTATTAATATTTTAAAATATCTGTTATTAATATTATAAAATTTGTAGACACAATCTCTCAATGAGATTGCATCTCAATTTATTCCTCTATTCTTTATCAAGTCATGCAATTGGAATTTGTGAAGCCACAAAATATAAAATGCATGGGAATTTCCTTGGAATCAATGTAGGATAAGGTGTTCTCTTTCCATCACGTGAAAATATGTAATCTCCAAATAGTCTAGAAATTATAAATAGGTTTTGACTTCTGATAATACTACACAATAATGAGATTAGATTGATTTTTAATTTTAATTATTTTACTATGCCCAACTAATCAGATTAGATAATTGGAAAAGAAAAATACTCTATGGAGTCTAAATGTGAATCACACTTATGTCCAGCTGAAAAGATAAATTGAATGGTGATTTTGGCACTGATCCCATTAATATAGAGCACAATAGTTGTGGTACTAATCCTATTAATATAGATCACAATAGTTATGTCTAATTGCTTTTCTGATCCCATTATATATATATATATATATATATATAAATATATATATATTAAATTTTGGAAATGTGAAATGGAGCATTTTGATGTATATTAGAGTTTGCAATATTTCTTGGAATAAAGGTTGTCTTCCTAGAATTGCACAAATAGGTCACTAAAATGTTAGGCTCTAAATATGAGATTATCCATAAGAATGGTGGAAAAATACCTAGTGAAGTAGGTTCATCAATAATTTTCAGTAGACGCTGATATAGTGCACGTGATCCACTAGTGATAGGCTAACCCACATGCACATCCCGGTAGCTACACTTGGTAGAATGATGATCAAGGGTGTATTTTTTTGTTTGGGATTCATTATTTAAATCTAGAGTGTTATTTGAATATGATTCCTGTACCATAACATGTCACTCTCAATTTCAAAAAACATATGAAAGGATCAATATCCATTCTTTTAGGAAGGCACGAAGATGAACATCCACATATTTGTGGCTAAATATGGCATTTTCCAATGGCACAAATGGGAGATGATGAAGCCTATATGAGAATTACAACCTTTACCCATTCAAGTCTTTCTCATGTGGACTGACATTTATATGGACTTCATTATCGGGTTATTGAAAGTAGGAAACAAATTATCATGGTAGTTTTTTATTTCATTTTTAAATATGCTCACTTTTTTGCCTTACAATGCCCATTCAAGGCCTCCACTGTAGCACATATATTCATGGAAAATATTTTAAAAATCAATGTTGTGCCCAAATCAATTGCGACTGATCATGTGTCCATCATCATTAGCAATTTATTGTAGGAATTATTTTAGCTTCAAAGTATTGATTTCAATCTCAACATGATGTATCATTACAAAACAGATGGTTAGATAAAAGAATTCAATAATACATACATTATTTTTCCTTGGATCGATATATCTAATGGGTTTGGTGGTTATTATTGAATGAATGGTGGTACATTACCACCTATCATTATGGTACTCAAATGAACCCCTTTGAGGTATTTTGTGGAAAAAATTCCTCATCAATGATCTCCTACTTGCCAAGCTTCTCTAAGGTTTATGAGGTCGACAATACCTTGGTAGCTCAGGTTAACATTCCTTGTACCCTCAAGGATAATTTTTTGTTCACCCAAAACAAAATGAAACAACATGTTGATTAACATGCCTTTAACTGCCACTTTGAAGAAGGGAATAAGGTGTTCCTACATCTCTAACTCTATAAGCAGATATCAAATTTATTTGTCTGATGGCTTACAAATTGGACTTTCCTAGCCATTTTGAGTTCCAGCCAATTTTTCATGTGTCTTTCTTGAAGGAAGTGGTTGGGTCCAATTTTAGAATTCAATCTAGCCTTCTCTAACTAGATGAGAATGGTACCATTTGGTTGCGACTCAAGGCCTTTTTAGAAAAGCACAAGTGTTGTCTTCGCTAGTGAATTATCAAGGAAGTATTGATATAATGGAAGGATACACAACCTAGAGATGCTACATGGTAACCAATAGATATTTTCCGCAATTTTTTTCTTTTATAGCTTTGGGGACAACACTTATTTGTAAGACAAAGGTCATGGTGGGGTCCCACCCTATCTCCCCTTGCTAGGAGAATATCTTGTTACTTAATGTATTAGTCCCACAAGGTGGTAGAGTGTGAAATAAATAAATGTAAGTTGAACTTGTTAAATAATGTCTACTAGTATATTACAGTAAGTGGGCCTTGTTGAAGAAGATCCACTAGATAATAAAATTATTTTTTTTCTCGAAATGTATGAGTTCATCCCTTCCTATCCGTTCTCAAAAGTATTCCTGTAAGGTTGTAGTGATGAATATGTTATTTTCATGTTGATAAATGAATTTTTATTAATTAGATCATTGGATGTTCCATTGGTCAGGGAGCATGATGTGTTGGTTAACAAATATAATGGACCTTTTCTTGTCCATTTCTCTATTTTGTTCAAATTATTTCTCTACTAGTTTCTGAGGTAGATGCATATAGCTTTCTTGTAAATCTGTTATGATTGCACCTGGGGTCATTGTGACAAATATGAGCGAGGAAAACAACTAGAAGACTCGTTGGTGGAGACATCCCAATCCATGGTGGGAAGATCGTTGTTAAATAAGAATATAATTATTTTGGGTCCCTACTATTCACGAAATCAATATGATTAATATTCTCCTTAAAATCATGGAGTTTGGTATATTATGGGCATCAGGTTGTGCACATTAATTTTGTATAAATGGTATACATGTATTTTCCATGTTATTATATTTCTTGCAGCAGAATAAAAAATTTATTTAATAATATATATGTCATGTGTGCACTTTTACATACTTCTTATTGAACCCATATAAACGAATTCAGTAGATACATATGTTTCTTGAAGGCAATCAGTGATCATGTGTGTGTGTGTTCATTTTACTATTTTGTTCATATTTTGATTGTTGATTTCGGTTTTATATCTTCCAGGTTGTCTAGATGCTTTAGTCCTTTGGTTATGTAATATATATGAAACTAGTATTGCATATTATTAAGCTAAGAACCAAAGGACTAAAACACCCAATTAATGTTACTAGTGGACCATGTAGAGAACCTAGCTAATGTTATTTTCCGCAATATGTTTGAATGTTGTTTTTCTTAATGTCCAGGACTCTAATTTGTCTCTCTTTCCAGGGTGCTCAATACTGGAGGTGTTTATATGTTGTTATGCAATTATTTCTCACATTTTTTAAATTTTATATCTTCTTTTGAAACTTGAAAGCTAATTATGAACACTCCTAGAACATTAATTTGTTGTAGATTACATAGGGTGATCCTCGTTTCTGAGTTGTTTATCGGAGTGGCATGTTGGATTTTTTTAGAATCTTCAACGTGATGTGTTGAATGCTAACTTTATATGCTCAATGTCAGTTTCTAATATGTTCTATGAAGACTTATTTGTTCTTTGTTTTCCACCTAGTCTCTAGTTTCTATCTATCTTTTTACTTTAATAATTGAATCACCATGCCTTAAAAAGACACCAATATTCTCTCAGTGGAGGATACATTATCATATAAAACTAAATTGTAGCCCAATGGGCTGAATGGATATGTAGACGATAAATAATACCAGTTATCCCAAGATTAAATAGAATAATGGGTAAGAATTGGCACTCATTGGGTGATTATCAACTTATGCTTTTATACAAGAGAAATGGTAGGATGTGCCTTAAATTTTCTAACAATAAACCTTTATTCATATCTTCTTCTTTTTACTTTGACAAATTTTGATATCTATCTTATGTGACAATGTCTAAATATTCCAATTTTCTTCCCTATACTCCATTATTTCTTTCTTGAGGAATCAATATAGCTAACATCATAAAGACCACATAGAAACAATTTTAGTCTAAGTCTTTGACAAACAAATATATTATAAAAATGAATGACCGGAACCAATTGCATAAAAATGAGAAATAAGATAAAATAATCTTATTAATGTCCAATAGAGGACTAAGAAATAGTTCAACGATGCTAGGGAATACGACTAGTTGTCTGTCGATTATGGGAGTGTCCATAACACTACTAAATGCTAAAAAGCTAGAAAAAAATGAAATATGCAATAAAGAAGATAGATGAAAGATTTTTTTATGGTAATGTAGTCATTTTCTTATAGCTTGATACCTACACTAATATTGGTGTTGATTAGGGTCATGTTGATGCTAATTCTTTACAAGAGAAAAGTTAGAGTGTATATTTTGGCTTTAATTCCTTGCATTTAGCTAAATCAGCCTGAGGATTTCCCTAATTTGCCTAAAATTGCATGGTTTGGATTCTTACCTTTTAATATTTTAGAGAATTTTTCTTATGAGTTGAGGAAATCCCTGCAAATCGTCACCAAAAGTATTTTTCTTTTTTTTCTTAAATAGCTTTTTGAAGTTGTCTTGATGAATTATATAAACAAAGTAAGGATTTTTTACCTTGTTTGAATTTGTCATATTTTTTTCTCTCATATTTTAATTCTTGTATCTTCATTTTATTTTTATAAAAAACACCCTTCAAAATTTATGTTTGTTTCATCTCTAATACAATTTCTTTTATTCATATTTTTTAATTTGGAATGACTTGGTCAGGTCACTTCTACAATAATTTTTTTTTTGGAGGAATAATTTCACTCACTTTAGAGTGAGTAAGTTGGTTTGTTGTCAATTCCCCTCAGATGCCCCCCCTCCCCCCACACTCCAAATTCCATGGTGGAAGGTGGTATTAGATGTTGGTTGAAATGGTGGCTACTAACCTTGTACGACACATAGGAATGGATCCCATGATCTCCTTGGACATTAATCCTTAGTAAAAAATTTTGAACCAATTGATCGATCCCTTTATGCTCTGTAATATTATTTTATGTTGTGAATCCATGGTTGAATCAAGCTTTAAGGTTTTCAACATCAGTGGATATGGGAATTAGTGTATTTCGATATTTAATAATTATTTTCCAAATTTTTTCCTTTTTCCCTTATGGCTACTATCTAAAGGCCCTCAAAATTTGTACACGCACTCTCCAGTATCCTCCTAATCCATATCTTGTTTAGTGAATTACCTCCATCTTTAAAATGCTCCCATATACTAGGGGCACTAAGAGATAGGCTTATGACATCATTGCTTCTAGCTCTAGATCAATGCGGACTAGAGGGACTACTCCCCCTCCCTAGGAACCTCAAAGATGTCATTAGACTAGATCCATTACCATCAAGAATATAATATCACCTAGACATCAGAAGCAAGTTATAGTGGCCAGGAGACAATGCAGAAGAGGCCTCAGATCTTCCCCTAGTTCTTCTCTAGGGCATCATCTTATCTTTATTTTCCTTCATTCGACTTCTAATGTTTGGAGAGTTATATCTAGTGTATCATGGCCAAATTCCTAGATCCTTTCCCTCTACACATCTCCATCTTGTTGTGGATTCGTGCACTTGAATATGAGGGTTTTATCATGTTTTCATTTATATATTTCATGTTTCTATATAGATAGATATAGAACTTGCACATACATCTATAAATAGACATGCATCTAAAAATATCATGTGTTTTTTCACTAGGATCATTGACTAGGATCAAGGATGTTTTTTCCGGATGCCAGTTTCATTGTTTCTTGTTGCAAACTTCAACACGCAATTCTTGTTAGTGAGAATTTCTATACATTGTTTACACAATTACAAGTGTGATCACCTGATTTAACATTGATGTGAGTTTATACAAGAACCTAATTTATGTGATAATTGAATCCAATATTATGTATGAATTGGGTAGTCTTGATTCTAGGAAATATTGTATTTCCAACCAATACTCCTCCCATTTGGGCTCTCCTCCAATGGTTAGCACTATATAATTGATCAAACCCCTTCACTACCATAAGACAAATCCTTTATCAGTGGCTCCCATATATTGCACCTTCTCACATTATAGCACAATGCACATGACTATACTTTGGTTCATAAAATCTCCTTGCTTGGATGGGAATCAATAGGGTTATGCTCATATCACACCTTTCTTCCTATTTGAATTTCCATAAAAAATGTGAGGTGTAGGAAATGAATCAAATAGAGGTATTTTCCTATCTTATTACAATGTAAATATCAATAATATATTATTTAACCCCCTCAATTAGTTAGAATCCATGTAACCCACTATGACCCATGTCTCACAATTTTTTCCTACCTATATGAGTGGAAGAAAATTACAATTTGATATGCTTGTGACTGTTATAACTTGTATATATCTTATTGTTTGGGTTTTATTCCATCCTGGGAAATATGAAAGTATAACTAATGCATGAATTTGAAAGATCTTGATTTTTACGTCTATATTATTGTTTTGGTACCTTTTGGTTTTCTTATATTTAGAGCCACCTCTCATAGTTGTTTCATGCTCTGCCTATTTTTGTATGGGTGTGTTCTAGATTCCGTCTTACTTTTTTGATATTTAGCATGAAAAAATCATTCATTGATTATGATGTTCTCAACAAACTTGTAATTCCCCGACCTAAACAATACTTACAGAAATTATTTATTATATGTTTTATTTTATCAATGAAATTGTTGACTACTTTGAAGATATTGGTGAGGATGTTGGAGTATCATCAGACAATAATCTAAATGGTGTGCCTCATTTGTTTTTTGATCTTAGTCCAAATATACAAATGGTATATCTCTTGAGAAAATTTTCGAGCATGCTTCAATGGTTGGAATGATGGATGCTTCTGTAGAGGATGCTATTGAACATGGTGGATGGTAAGAGCCAGAACACATAACACTTCATAACATTTTGTAATATGTATTTAAACACATATGAGCCTTTAAAATCTATTTTTTATGTTCTTGTTGAAACCTTAAAGTGCTTCCTTAATTCAATTAATATTTGTTGTACTAATGGAAAACTTTTTCACATAAATCTGTAGTCTAATATTAGTTTTGTTTCTTACAAAATTATATGCCTATGTATGGCATTATTATAATGTTATTTATGATTTATCAACCCTATTTTAGGGGATCCTTGTGTGGAGAGGCCTCTATAAAGGCACATATTTTAAGGAAAAACAATATTTTAGTGGAACATTCAATGTTGGAGCATTGGAAAGAGTTCATTGTGGAGAAACTTGTATTTGGGGATGAATATAAAATTGCAGGTTTGAAGCTTGGTTTTGGAAAAAATTTCAGGGTTGATTTGCACCCAAGGTCATCATCATTTCATTTTATATTTAGTACTTCTGGGTTGAGCATCATATTTTAGTGTTATAGTGGGAAAATGTTAGTTGTTGATGAGCTGAGGTGTGTTGACATTCTTCTTGGTTTTTTATGTTATCAAATTTAAAAAATATTATTCAAGGTTAGTTATTCAATAAAAACATGTTTTATTTTTTTGCCTATGCCTAAACTGATATCTTTAAGATTCACTTGGATGATTAATGATCACTTTATGTGCATCGAGAATGGAAAGAAGAAGAAATATATATTAATAATAGTGGGTTGATTGTAAGAGAGTATTAATTCCTATGGTTTGTGGAAAATATGTATGAATGTTAGGATCCATAGTTATTGGGCTTGTCTTAGTTTTCAAAATATATATTTTTCAAGCCTAGTACATTTGGTCTGATACATTGAAGGATGTGTAAATGAACAATTTAGAAAAAATTCCAAAATGCCATTTGTTTGGCATATCTGATATTTTTGGTGGGTATGTGGAGATACCATGTCAAAAGGATACTCTAGAGCATAAATAGTTAAGGATGGATTCTTTTTTATTTGTTTGAATCACGAATCAGAGGCAAGCCCATGATACAACCAATCAATTATTATGTTAGTAGGAGATTTACTTCCTTTGGACCCTAGGGATCATGGCATATTGAGGCATGCTACCCATCCACATGTATGGGTAAACATAGGATACTTTTTTTCTTTTGTGATGAAATTTTCCAGCCAACTGTCATACATTATTTATTATATGTTTTCTTCTTATTTCCATTTGTTTTTAGAAGTTATCTAAAACTTGTGCTTTTTAGCATGTAATTTAGTTAGCATGATTGTGCCTAATATTTTTTTGAAGATTGAATGATAAGTTTCTAAGGTGTTATTTTCTATGGTGACATTTTATTTTCTTTTTTTATACAGGTTCTTTAGCCACATGATGGCTATTATCACTCCAGTGAATAAAACTTGTTCGAGTTTCTTGATGTTATGGAGAAAATGGTAAACATTGTTGATGTTGAGGTATATGTTGTATACATATTTTATAGTTTACTTTAGTTTATAATATTCCATTGGACATCGTCTTTCATGCCTTATAATTTGTATTATGTCTTCTTTCATTTTTAGAAGAGGAAATCAATATTGTTGGTAAGAAGAAAAAATTGAAGAAAGAAGAGAACAATAACACTGGAGCGACAAATGCAAAAAGAGAAAGATAAGAGAATCGGTCTAGTGATACCCTTAAAGCCAATATTCCACATGAGACAACCATATAAAAACTGATGGTCAAATATTTAGAGTTGGTGAATTCACTTGCAATGCCTTGACAAAACGATGATAATTTTTTGAAGTGATGAAACAACATTTCATGTGTAAATTGTAGTTCAACCAATATTAAGTCAGAAACTAATATTGTAATACTTGAAGTTTTATATCATATAATTTATGTGGTTGAAATTATGTATAGCTGCACTTGATATTATTTAGTATTGTAACTAACATATATTCATATTATAAGAACATGCACATTGTATGCCATTTTTAAATTTAATTGGAAAATCATACTAATTAATTTATGTTGTTTAATAATGAACACATAAAAGTAATCTAAAACTACTACATTAGTAGTTATATTGATTAATGGTGAATGCAAAAAAAATGAATATATGACTAAATTAGTCATTTATAATGACTATTAAATAAAGTAAATGAAATGAATATTAAATACTAAATCAGTCATTTATATAATGAGTATGAAACTACCAAAAAAATAAATGACTATTGCAAATGATAAATTTGTGATTACAAATAACGACGGAATTTTGCATATATATGACTATTATTATCTAATTAACAATATCTTATAACACAACTAAAATTTAGTCATATTTCTTTGGTAATTAATTGGTTTCAAATGACGACTAATATTTTTATATATATGACTATTAATAGCTAATTTACATTATCTTATAACACGACCAACATTTTGGTCATATTTCTTTGGTCATTAATTGTTTTTTTCAGCTAATCATATAGTAATATATTTTGTTGTATATTTAGTTATTAATTGTGGCAATTAATGACTATATCAATGACTAAATTAATGTCCAAATGTATGAATAAATATACTACTAAACTATAAAATTGAGACAACCAATTAATGACTAAGATAAACATAACTATACGTTGGTCACATTATAAGATACCGTAAATTAGGTATTATTGGTCACCGACTGAAAAATGGTCATTTATATGCAAATTTTAGTCACTTTTCTAGTAACTAATTAGACATTTTGTACTAGTTCACCATGTGCAAGTCCATTTCCAGTAGTAAAAAGAAAATATTTTTTTCGAGTGAAGCATAGTGCGTGGCTTCGCATACATCGAGCATTTAAGGTTCTGGTACAACAACTTCTCAGTGTCCTTCCGATTCTGCGATATCAGTATTGCATGGATATTCATTATCTTCTTATATGATCACATTATAACAATGTAGTGCTTGATCCAACTGCATGCTCCAATCTAACTGTTTCCATGTTAGCGAAGCTGTGTTCCTAAAAACCTTTTCTTTGACTTTATGAAGGGCTGAATCTATGCATGGGCTATCATATTCAAAACTAAAGGTTATCATGGAACCTTCAACCAAATATGTCAAGTTTGAAGTTCCATGTCATGGTTCTGTCTCAAGAAACCAATTCATAGGAATCATTTCTAGTGTGTGGATAAACCCATGTACCCACCCTTGTTCTTGAACTTCTTTCCAAACTGAAGTGTAATGGTGAATATGCTCTCGGGTATCAACCTTACCATCATAATTTACTTCTAATCCTATATTTCTTGGCCCAAATCTGAAAAAAAACATCCTTCAATACTCCTCCCCACTTCCTGTATTCCTTTTATGAGTACCCCATCATCTAACAAGTCTATACCTTAAGGATACATCCAAAGATTTCAACATTTGTTATTTTTGTATTTCTCTTTCATATTATTCAAGATAAATCCTTACATATCCTATCCCATCATAATAAGGTAGACCACATACCTCAAAATTTATGCATCAAAGTGATTTTGTGATTATGGAACATTGTCTTGAAGATACTTTATGTAACATGTTCAGCCAATTTTCCAATTCTTCCTCAGAATCTGAAGTATAGGAACTATATTGTTCCTAGCTTATTTTACCTTCTGCAGTAGGATTAATAGAATATTCCTCCTTAGTTTTTATCTGATAATTTTTTTCTACATCTCCATCACAATACTCATCCCGAACAGGTTCTGTATAGAAAACTCCTTCTGATGGATGTAAAGGAATCATGACCCTCATGTTGTCTTTTCCGAACACCATTTGTCTCTTCTTCAAATTTATTGTTGCCAAAGTATCAAAAACACAACCCAATCCGAGCAGTATTCAATAGAGGTTTCTATCATCTAAAATTTCAATCACCTCAATTTTTTCAACAACGCGCATTCCTTCAATATCTACTGCAAATCCTGGTAACCTTCCCATAGGGAGGATCTTTTATTGGTTGGCCATCCTCATCTCGATTGGCGACCACTGAAACTTCAGTCTTCCCATTAACACCAAATTTTTCTTAGGTAACACGTTGGCATCATATCCTAACTCTAAGATTACATGATCCATCTCATATTCCCCGATCTGTGCAGTTAGTCTCATTTCCTTTCATGTTCACTTCTTATGAAAATATAAATTGTTCACTACGCGTAGATCACTTCGTGGTACTTCTTTGTCATCATAAGAGTCTATCAACTCCTAGAGTCCTTCGACAACAACTTCATTCCTCAACAACTTAATGCAAGTCGATAAGAATGACCTCAAGATTCTTGGATCTAATTCTTGCATTGGATTGGTTACCTTAGTGCAGTCCTTATTTGGCATTAAATTCGATTGTACACTAGATGTTGAAGCTTTTGCATCCATGAAGCTTCGCTTCGCCTCCATGAAATTTTATTATTCCTTTTGAATACTTAACCCAGGGGATTTTTCTATGGTCTTTCTTACCCATGTATATTCCATTTTATTCTTACCCTCTGCTTTATCATCTCCCGTCACAGCTCCACTCCTTGTTACGATGTTGATGTGTGGTTCATACTCACTCAGTTCAATGGTCATCATTTGTAGATTTTGTGATCGTTTCAAGTTCCTTTTCTCCTACATCTTCATTACAAGGACATGACATTCTTCTATAGATTTGTAGTACTTACAGGTTGTAGTATGATTCTGATAACCTCTTTCAAAGTTTCATGTATGTCTGTAATTGTAACAAATATTATGGACATGTCCTCGACTATATCCTTGTCTTCGTCCTCATCCTTACCCTTAGAAACCTCCTCGACTAGCATGTTGTCCCTGATCTTCATGTGAATATCCCTCAAATTTCATTCTATAAGCATCATATATGCGATCCATCATCAATTCATAACTTTGGAAATTGTATCATCATGTCCTTCCATGTTACAAATGTTTCAAAATATCTTCCTTGGGGTTTGCATTAATTTCTATAATAAATAAAAATTATTAGACCAGGTTGGCCTCGAGTTTTACATATCTCACACCACAGGCTTGATCCTTTATTTAATGGATTAGGTGCTCCATCGACCAAGTAATATTTAGACATGGGGTATTTTTCCTTAGAATGGCCCTCTGCTTTGAAACTTATACACCACACTTCATGTCTAACTTCTTTACCTTTCTTGAGATATAGTAGTTCCAAGGTAAAATTTTCTAGCTAAATTTGAATCTGTTGTACTACTGCATCAGTATCTCCTCTTAGAAAATCTTTGAACTTGGATCTAATTATTGCATTGGAGTGGTTACCTTAGCGCAGTCCTTCTTTGGCATTAAATTTAATTGCGCACTAGATGTTGAAGATTTTGCATCCATGAAGCTTCACTTTGCCTCCATGAACGTTTATTTTTCCTTCTGAATAATTAACCTAGGGGATTTTTCTATGGTCTTTCTTACCTAGATGTATATTCCATTTTCTTCTTACCCTCTTCTTTATCATCTCCCGTCGCAGCTCCACTCCTTGTTACGATGTTGATGCGCAGTTCAACCTCCCTCAGTTCAACGGTCATCATTTGCAGATTTTGTGATAGTTTCTAGTTCCTTTTCTCGTGCATATTCATTGCAAGGACCAGACATTCTTCTATAGATTTGTAGTACTTAAAAGTTGTAGTAGGATTTTGATAACCTCTTGCAAAGTGTCATGTATGTCCACAGTTTGAACAGATATTATGGCCACATCCTTAACCGGATCCTCGTCCTTCTCCTCATCCTCATCCTTAGAAACCTCCTCGACCAACATGTTGTCCCTAATATTCATGTGCATATCCCTCAAATTTCATTCTATAAGCATCATCGATGCGACCCATCGTTGAGTCATAAATTTGGCAATTTTATCATCATGTCATGTCATGTTACAAATGTTGCAAAATAGCTTCCTTGGGGTCTCCATATATTTCTATAATAAATAAAAATTGTTGGAGAAATGTTGGCCTTGGGTTTTACATATCTCACACCATAGGCTTGATCCTGGATTTAATGGATTAGGTGCTCCATCAACCAATTAATCTTTAAACACAGGGAATTTTTCCTTAGAATGGTCCTCTGTTTTGCAATTTATACACAACACTTCATGTCTAACTTCTTTACCTTTCTTGAGATATTGTAGTTCCAAGGTCAAATTTTCTAGCTCAATCTGAATCTGATGTACTCCTGCATTAGTATCTCCTACCAGAAAAGCTTCCAAATTCATCGCAAGTTCTAGAGCTTTGTCTTGAGTTCCTACTTTTTGTTGTGTAAAGGGTAACATGATGTGACATAGAAGTGCAGCTATAAGCCATTCCTTATGCTACGTTGGGGTTATCTTAAAGCTTACTTGTCCCAATATCTCCTTGAATATTTGATCCGACTCCCAAGTATATTCATTATTCACCTTCTTGATTTCCTTTAGCTCAATAATGCAAATGCGATTCATACTTTGACTTCTTGAATTACGATACCAATGCTTTCTTAATATCATCCAATGAATTAGCTTTATTAATAAAAGAATAATTCATGTACCATGCTAATTCTCTTTCTCACAACGTCGTGATGAGTTGTGCCTTCTTGACATGTTTGTCAATAGCCTGGCTTGCTTTCCATACCGCAACAACTACAAACCAAAAAATCTCATGATCCTCTGATCCAAGTCCTCTGAAAATAGGTATATTAATGTCATCAACCATGTTTCTCCTTGGGGGGTTAGGGGGACAAGGCGTAGGAGAATTAGGGGTAGGGAGGTGGGGGGTAGGGGGATTAGAGGGACAAGGATGGGGCATAAGGGGAGTAGAGGGATGGGGAATACCAAAGGCTCACTGATTATTATCAACTTCTAACTTCAACACACCTTCAGCTTGGGGTTGGTAATATCACAGGGTTGTAGGGTTACTTAATTTATTTCCTCTTCACTCTTAGATTCACCTAAAAGGGGACTATAGGAAGTCTCAATAAAGCTCTTCAATTCACAATCTACTATGTATCATTTTCCACTTTTCGTAGACACAATTCCTAGTTCAAATTTATTCCCTCTGCATCCAAAAATTAATCTGTATGCATTCGTAGCACACCATTTTCACATAAAATCATTTTAATCAGTAACTTCAAGGAATTTTGATACTTACCTCATGGTCCCTTGAATAATATTCACTCAACTTCACTGTAAGATATAGTTGTGTCTATAGAGAATTCATTACTAAATCCTCCCAAGATACTGTCAAACCAAGAGTTGAAAACTCTTGAGATGTTTTTGCTGGTATCCTTGAGTCGTTGTACCAATTCAGGGCTCCACGTAGTAGGCTCATCATTTTTAAAACAATTTTTTTTCTCATAAAATCTTGATATCCATTCATATAGTTCGTTAGAAAATGATATGAAGAAAATCTCATGTTTTTATGTGAAAAGATACCACTGCAACCAGGCTTCAGTAATCAATTGGGGATTTTTTTTTTCTTAAGCTGCAAATTATCGTTCTTTCTTATTTATCGAATCTTATATTTCCATCTTGGTGGATGCCACATACACATGTCCCTCAAGTAGATCCCCCTCTCAGCAAAATAACCAGTTGTTGGCTTGTTTCGGCTTGAACCAATTTCAAGTTGTACTTCACACCAAAAAAACCCTTAGACACCGACCCTTTTATAAATTACCTACAAGAAGATCATAGTATCACCCGAAGTGGCTATGGGTGGTTTCAGAACTAAGTTTATGTAGCCTTGAGGCACTACACAATGTGGCTTTTTCTTTTCTTTTCTGTATTTAACTTTGTCTTCTATCATACATATCACTACTTCCTTGTGTAACTTAGCTACTTACTTCCTCACATTCAGTTTAACATAAACATTTCACAGAACAATATAAACTGTGTTATCATAAAATTTACTAGTAGTCAGAAATTCACATCCACAGATAGAAAGAAAAAATAATGACACACAAACACAAAATATTGCCTAAAACATCTTCTTCTTTATTAAGATGAATCTTTTGAATACATTAAGCTTCTTGAAATGTGCACACAGATCCAGGAGTTCTGCACACGAAGCCAGAAACTCTTCCAAGGTCTCCGTGAACTCAGTTGTGAAGCCTTTCCTTAAGGCCAAAAACAAATAAAAAAATACTCAATGACTTGTGCTCATCAATCTCTCTCTTCGATCACGATATTCGAAAAAGCATTGCATCTCTTTATATACATTACGTAGCTACAAAACCATGGTCCACATACCATGGGCTCAAAAAAAAATTAAATAAAATCCCAATACTCATTACAAAATGAGGGGCTTCGACACACCCTGAAGCCCCTAGAACAACACGTGGTAAATATAACTTTGCAGTATTGCACACTCTGCTCCTCAAAATGTAGACTCTTTGACCAAAATTGGACATATTTAGGTTGTGCCCAACAATAAAATATGAGAACCCATGCATAACAAATGCCACAATAAGATGTGGAGAAGGATACGACACAGAGAAACCCTAACACATAGCAACCCAACCAATCAATGTGCAAAAAACCATACAAGGGAACAAGTTCTAGACTTTGGAAGATATGGAGGAGAATAGTGGTTAACCTCATGGATCCATGGAAATAGAGCACAAGGAAGGATGCCCAATAAAAAAAACTAAACCTAAGAGAAAGACTCTAGATAACTCCATAGAAACACTAGAGATTCAGGAGCTCATTGGAGATACAGATGGTGTACATATGCAACATTGGAGGGCACACTAGAAAATGCCAGTGAAGAGGGATGCTCCATTTTCAATATCATCGGGACCTAGGAAAAAATAAATATAGAATTATTTTTAGAGGATTATAAGAATTGGTTTTTCCAGTAATATATATAATAGAAAGTACGTCGAAAGAAATGAAAGGTTGAAGGATCTTTTCTAATTATTAGAATAAAAAACTAGACTCTCAAAGAACATGTAAAGAAGGGGATGAAAATGACAAGTTCAGTAATAAAAAATGTGGGAAAATTACTTATTATATCAAGTAAATGGAGTCTGTTAGAGGATTATTATCCCTTCTCTCAACCCTCTCATCCATGTAAATATTTACCTGGAATATTCGATACCTCAATAATAGAGGGAATTAGAGAAACCTCATAGATAGAACTGAAAGAGAAAAATTAGAGATTGTGATTTTGTTAGAAACCAAAGTGTCTAGTGAAGATGATAAATAAATTAGAAATCACTATTGGAAAGGAAAAAAATTGCTGGCTCTAGATTCCAAATGGAGCAACAAATTATTGACCATCATTTGTAACCCACAAGAAATTGTGTTGACCAAGGCCGTAGTAAAATTCACGCCTCACGGGGGCTTCACTCAATGAACCTATGACATATCACATGTTTCTGACACATTAAACAATAACATTAATTTTAATACCTGCTATAATGTAGATTTAAAAATCATATTATTTAACCCCCTATGAATACAAACCCAATACACATTCCTAAGTTAAACAACCCTTACTTTCACTAGATATTTTACGTATCCATTTTTTCATTAACATTTTTTATACCCCTTTATATTTTTCATTAACTTTGACTTCCAATTTTTATACCTACCAAAATAAAATCCCTTAACTCCTATATATTCCCCAATATATTATGTAATTTTTCCTTGAATATGTATCCCCAAATATGAACCCACATAGTATGATATTCCCCCTCAGTGAAGTCCCCATGGCACACCTTCTAGATGAAATTAATGGAGTTAAAACAAAAAATGAAGGAATTGAACAAAAAATAGTTCAACAATATCCTTGTAGATAAGAAGGATTTAGAAAATAATATACAAATAATTAAACAAAGGATCATTCAAGAAGGATTCTTTGAGTAGATAATATTAGAGGAGGGTCAGATAATACACACGTGGGAACAAAGACACAATAAGGAAGAATAATTATGGAGCCATCAATCCCCAATCTAATGAATTCAAAAAGAAGAACATACTACTAAGTTTTTTCAGAAAGAAATGATACAACATCACCAGCATAAATTGCATATTTTCAATGCAATCAAAATGAGGCCAATGTCTACTATAGCACATGGAGATAGAATAATTGGTGATATCATTTTAGCAAGGAATCCCCATAGAATCTAACACAAAATGAGGCCCAAAAATAAATTAGATCGCATGTGACATTCCAAGACTCATTGACCCTGAGCAGAATGGAGCCCTAATGTAGGAGATCTTGAGGGTAAAGGTAGAATGCATAGTGATATATTTTCCCAACAATAAGGCTCCAAGGTTGGATGGCTTCACTACGTAATTCTTCAAGGCTTGCGGGTATTTTATTAGGGATTAGATTCACACTCTTTTAGAGGAATATCAATAACAAATCACGTATGGTATGGATTTAATGTCACATTCCTTATTTTGATTCCCAATAAAAAAAATCTAAAGACCCTAGTGGTTTTAGCCCAATTTCAGTATGTAATATAGTCTATAAGATACTCTCTAGGAAATTGTTAAATGCAACAAAGCCATCCTCAGCTAAATTATTCTTATGGAACAAAGTGATTTTGTAGAGTGCCAAAAAATATTAAATGGGGAAGACACATCTCATAAGGTTATTGATACTCTTAAGAAAAATAAAATGGAATGCTTTCTTATCAAAATTGACCTTTTTAAGGCATGTGACCAAATCAACTAAGATTACCTCCTCTAGGTACTTTCAACTTATGGCTTCTCCCCTCCCTATATTACATGTATTAAATCCTTCATATGCATCCATTTTTCTATATTATGATAAATGGTTTTCTTTATAGGACTTTCTAGTCCTCACCTGGCTAAGGTAGGGTGACCCCCTCTCCCCTTACTTATTTATAATATATGTTGAAGGACTTGGTAGATACATCAAAGCTAATAGGGCTCAAGGATCCCTAAAAATAATCTAAGTATTTGGCCCTGATGTCATGATAATGCAACATTGATTTGTTGATGACATCATGCTTTTTGGGATACCTACCTTGCATGAATCCTGAGCACTCAAAGAAACCATTGCTAGTTTTATGGACAACTCGAGGACCCTAATTAATGACTAGAAATCTAATATTTATTTCTTCAACGACAACAAGCTAGTTCAAAGGAATATTATAAGGACCTTAAATTTCCATATAAGGAGTCTTCCTAGGCGTTATTTGGGGGTTCCATTGGTACCCAATTACCTAAGCACCTCCTCCTAGAAACTCCTTCTCCAAAATATTGTGGATAGGCTAGAAAGTTGGACCTTTTCATTGTAAAACCTGGTGAGGGGAGAAGTTATGATTAAATGTCATATACGCTCTTTCCATCCATGAAATATTAGTACTCCTCACTACAAATATCGTATATAAGGCTATCATAATGAAACAATATAATTTTCAAGGAGCAGAATGAAGAGGATAAATAAATGGGATTTTATAGCATGGGGGAAACTTATCTTACCTTAATTTGATGGAAATTTTGGATTCAGAGACCTGGAAATCATAGTAGGGTAGTGGGAGAAATTTTTTGGATAAAATGGATACAAGGGGGGCATGCAACATGGAAAGGAATACAAGACAAAAAATATAGTTAAGAAACTTCACAAGTAAATAAATTTTGAGCGAGGTTATACTCAATAGGATCATTGATTTGGAACCTAGCCCAGACTAACAATAACCTAATACAATATAATGCATTTTGGGAAATTTTAAATGGAAAAATAAAACATACTTTGGGAATAGCAGGGAAACAACTCCCAACTTTTTGAAACTAGGAAGTACTTAGATATATACATGAGTACATCAAGGAACAAGGGGGATATAATAGAGAAAATTTATTACAAAGAAAACCATTCCACTATGAAATGAAATGAGTGGAAAACCTATACAAATTGATAGGATAACCAAGTAATGAACTCATGACATATGCTAGGTCAAGAACTAAAACAAAGGAAATTACAAGTGGCTCAGTATCCATATAAATTGTGATGGGGGTATACATATCATGGAAATTTTACTCTCAAGGAAGCTTATTCGATTCTAGTGAGTCATTAAAATTTCCCTAGGGAACCCATATTGTGTCAAATATGGATGCTCAATTGGTGGCCAGAAATAGACCAACTCCTATGTCTTATTAGTAGAAGGAAAATCCTAACATGGGACAACATTTGCAGGAAAGGATTTGAGGGACCTTCTATGTCCCCATTATGTACACAATAGGAGGGAAGAAAGGATAATTTCCTAAACAAATTTCCTTTTATAGAAGATATTTGGCTAAGGATAATGTTTTTATTTGTACATTTGTACTAATTAATAAATAGTACACATGGGAGTTTAGATAAATGGTGTTTATCCCTCTTCATTAACCTAATGATAAGTAGATCATATTCCATGTCATTAGGATTTGTACTCTAGATATTTTGGAAGGAATGGAACTAGAAAATTTTCCAAGATAGTGAGCATCCACCACCTCATTTTGGAAAATATCAAACCAAAACTCAAGGAAACAATTCTTAGTGAACCTTTGGACCTTGAAAATTGGAAAGTAACACCTAATGAAACAAACATGTTATAAATTACATCATCCATGCTACCTCTAGGCATTTCTTGAGGTATCAATCCTTTAACTTCATCCCTAAGCCATTTTTCACTAACTCCATGTGGCCTCATCAAGATAAATTTTGATGGGGGATCTAAAGGGAACCCATACCTTGATGTTTTTGGCGATGTATTCATAGATTTTATCATGTTGTAATTAAAATATTACGTAAATAGTTGCATTCAACTAGTAACAACATGGTTGAGTTCCTAGACTTTGATAGAGGTCTACAAATTGCATTAGAAATGGGATTAAAAACTTTTTAGAGTGATAGGCACTCACAAAATGTTGCTTCCATTGCACAAAACACTATTAATGGAGCCCCTATTAGGAACTACTAAATATTTGGATATTGGAAGAAATATAATATTTATTTCTTCAACGCCAACAAGCTAGTTCAGAGGAATATTGTAAGGACATTAAATTTCCATTTTGGGAGTCATCCTGGAAGTTATATGGGGGTTCCATGGATATCCAATTCATATGAACTTCCTACTAGAAACTACTTCTTCGAAATTGTGTGGATAGTCTGCAAAGTTAGACCTTGTCATTATTGAGCCCAATGAGGAGAGTAGTTATGATTAAATATGTCATATGGGCTTTGCCCATCAATGAAATTTTAGTCCTCCTCACTCCGAAGCTCATATATGTTAGGTCCCCATATTACTAGTGTAGTCCATTATTTTTATTAGTATAGCTCCCTTATTGTTATTTTTGTGCCCGTGTAACCCCCATATTGCTATTATTGTTCCCTTACATTATTATTGTTAGGTCGGCTAGGATTATATTGTGATCCCATGGACCCATATATATAGAAGGAGGTTTTTTCATTTGTATCATCCAAGAATTGTTCATTTATGTAATGTATTGGATGTTTCCCCCTTGAAGTGGCTGATTTCTAAGGCGTTGATCTCTCTTCTCTTCTATTTTTGAAGCTGGTTTCATAACATTTGGTATTAGAGCTTTGGATTCTAGGGTTTCGCTGCTCCAAACAGGTCATCATGGAATTTTTGGTATAACTTTTTTTTTATGAATGTCCAGAAGCTGGAATTTTTTGAGCGTGAAGCCAAAATCCTGGGGACCATCATGGAAATATTTCAAATCTTGGTTCGCAATATTTTTGGAGATATGCTCTATGGAATTTAGGGATTTTTGCAGGCTCCTAAATTTAACCTAAACGTGACATCGTGGAATTTTCGCAATAAAGTTTTTTCTACGAAGTTTCAGAAGCTGAAATTTTTATAGAGCGAATCCCAAATCCTGAGGAACGTTGGGGAGAAATTTCAAAGCTTTTTTGACAACATTTTTGGAGATTTGATCCGTGGAAGTTAGTATTGTTTCAGGCTTCTAAATTTCATCTCAAAGAGGTGACCTTGGGAAAATCATCATAACTCTCACCCTTAGCATTAGATTGGAATTATATAAAATGTGGGAAAAAGTGCATGGAATTTAGTTTTCTTTTTATCAATTTCATAGCCGAAGGAGGAAACAATGACACGTGGCACGCCCTACATGTTCGCTATACTTAACTAGTCCATAATTAGGTCATCGTGGGATATTGGGCATAACTTTGCCTTGAAGAATCCAAATTAGGTGAGACCTGTGGAAATTGAAAGAAGCTTTAGATAGATAGTATAGGGCCAAATTTCAGATCTTGAAGATTCGAAATCACATAGATAATTTAGTTTCAATATTGAGCTCCCCAAAATCAATAAAAAGGTGTGTATTTTGTTTTCGAATTGCGTACTTGTGTGAAAAATCAGTTTGAATTGATTCCAAGGGAATATTGTAGAATAGATATCAGTATTTGGTTATAAAATTCCTCTTAAAAATAATCAACTCCCAGTAAGCCTTTATGAGGATCTACTATGACTCATGAAGACGAAGAATTGCAACATGACATATCAAAATTAGAAGAGCAAGTGCACCAAATTTCGCTCTCGCAAAGAGCAACACAAAATGAAATTGAGGCTTTGGAGAAAGGGGTGGAAGCTAATATAGATGGAATGGAAGTTGGAATGGAAGCTAAGATGGATGACATGAAAGAAAACATGGAAAATATGAAGAATGATCTAAATGCACACATGGAAAGTTTGAAAAAGTTGATACAAGAAATGTTTCCTAATGCCGAAAGGATACTAGAGGAAACTCATGATAAGAACAAAATAAATGTTAATCATTATTTCATAAACTCTAATGCTAGATGGAATAACCAACATATTCCAAATATGGATATGAGCAATTTTGATGGCAAGGATCCCCTAACATGGATACTACAGATGAAGCAATATTTTGATCTCAATAATGTGCAAAACACACAAATGGTACGCATTGCAACTTTACATTTAAAACAAAATACATTTGTATGGTATTGATGGATTTTCTCCCGTAAAAAAATTGTCACTTGGTTAATTTTTAGGGAGGAAATGGTAGCACATTATGAGGATACAACGAGCAACACCTTCTTTAGTCAATTGATAAATCTCAAACGAAAGGGTTCAGTGGTGGATCACATTGAGGACTTCCAAAAATTGAATATAAGGGTAACTAAAGTTCCATAGGAACAGAGGATTGATGTCTTCATAGGGACATTAAAGGATAACATCCAACATTAATTTCACTTTTGGGAACCCGATTCATTGGTGAAGGCATTCAGGTTGGCAAGAAAAATTGAATGTAAAATTATGGCGACAAGGAAGCCAACAGCTCACATCAATAAATATGGAAGTATTGCTACTCTTAGACTTCCACAACCTACAAGGTTGACACCATGGGTGAATATGTATTGAATAGTCCAATGATTTTCATTCCAATGGGAGGTGATGATGTTGTACTATGAGTACAATGGTTACAATCTTTGGGGACGGTAGCTTTTAATTTTCAATAACTTTTCTTGAATTTTTTTTCAGAAGGAAAGGAAATTGAATTACGGGTATTGCAGGGAAGCTGGGAAAGATAATAAGCTCTAATTTCATGACAAAGCTTCTGAAGAATGAACAACAAGGTGTAATTGCACAATTATGCTCCATAGAAGTTCCAACATCCAAGTCATCTATTTCTCCAGATATCCAAAAAGTCTTGGAAAATCATTCCAAGGTGTTTGATAATCCCAAACGACTCCCACCTATTCGTGATCATGATCATGCTATTCATTTGATTCTAGGAAGTGTTCCTCCAAACATCAGGGCTTACAGATATCCTTATGTCCAAAAGAGCGAAACTGAACATATGATTGCAGAAATGTTAGAAGTTGGTATAATTCAACCTAGTCAAAGTTCTTTCTCTACTCTAGTAGTATTGGTGCACAAGAAGGATGGATCATGGTGCATGTGTCCAGATTATAGTGATTTCAATAAGCTCACTATTAAAGATAAATTTCCCATTCTTGTGATTGATTAATTATTGGATGAATTACATGGCGCTATTTATTTTACCAAGTTGGATCTTCGTTCAAGATATAATAAAATTAGAATGAAGACTAAAGATATTCCAAAAACAACATTTCGAACTCATGAGGGTCATTATGAATTTTTGGTCATGCCTTTTGGCCTTTACAATGCACCTTCTACATTTAAAGGGTTGATAAATTCCATTTTCAAACCCTTCCTTAGAAAATTGTGCTAGTATTTTTTGATGACATACTACTCTATAGAAGGTCTTGGAAGGATCATGTTCAACATGTTGATAGGGTGCTCAAATTATTGGAGTAGAAATAATTATATTAAAAAACATCCAGATTTTTCTTTGGAGTATAAGAGGTGGAATATCTGGGTCATATTGTATCTCATGAGGGTGTTAAGGTAGACCCTAACAAAATTAAATCCATTAAGGAATGGAAAGTCCCCACAACCATAAAGCAGTTGCGAGGATTTCTCAGGTTAACAGGGTATTATCGCAAGTTTGTTAAGAATTATGGGAGAATAGAAGCACCTTTAACAACATTATTGAAGAAAGATTCATTTTCATGGACTCCTGAAGCAAATAAGGCCTTTGAACATCTTAAAGAGGCAATGTGCCTAGCATCGGTCTTAGCTATGCCAGATTTTACAAAAACCTTTATTGTGGAATGTGATGCCTCAAGAAATGGAATTGGTGTTGTGTTAATGCAAGAAGGAAGACCCATTTCTTTTGAAATCCGTCCAATCAAAGGAAAGTATTTACAGAAAGCTATTTATGAGAAGGAACGATACTACATGCACTAAAGAAATGGCGAACTTACCTAATGGGAAGGCACTTCAATGTAAAAACTGATCATGATAGTGTTAAACACTTTTTGGAAGAAATAATATCTTTATAAGAGCAACAAAAATGGGTCACAAAGAATTTGGATTATGACTTTGAAATCATCTACAAAAAAGGGAAGCTAAATGTTGGTGCAGATGCACTCTCAAGAAAAGATGAAGAGATGGAAGCATTGTTTTGTGCAATTTCTATTATCCAACCAGATTGGATAACCGAAGTAAGAGATGAATGGAAGAAGGACGAAGAAGTGTGGACACTCATTCAAAAGTTGAAGCAAGATCCTAGTACATCTGATACAATTAGTTGGAAAAATGATTCCTTATGGTAGAAAGATTGCTTATATCATTGTCATAATTCCGAAAAAAAAAAAAAAATTTCTTTTGGAATTGCACACTTCTCCTTTAGGAGGACACTAAAGATTTTTAAGAAATTACCACAGGGTGAAGAAAGAATTTTTTTGGGATGGCCTTGAATCTGATATTCAAATGTTTGTGGCAGAATGTTTGGTTTTCTAGCAAAATAAAGTTGAGACAATTAAGACCTCGGGTCTTCTACAACCTTTATCCATTACAAGTCAAAGTTGGGAGGAGATTTCAATGGATTTTATCACAGTTTTACCTAAGTTCAAAGGAAAGAGTGTCATCATGGTGGTAGTTGATAGACTTACCAAGTATGCACACTTTTATGAATTATCTCATCCATTTAAAGCAAGTACAACTGCTACTGCATTTATGGAAACAATTCAAAAGCTACATGGAAAGACAAAGATTATGGTAAGCGACAAAGATCCCATTTTTACTGGAAATTTTTGGAAGGAATTATTTTATTGTTTGGGTACCCAAATAGCTCATAGCTCATCTTATCATCCTTAATATAATGGTCAAACTAAGATAGTGAACAAATGTTTCGAAGGATATCTTTGTTGTTTTCTATATGATAAACAAACACAATGGGTCAAGTGGCTACTTATGGCATAATGGTGGTATAACACTTCCTTACATACTGTAGAAAAAATGACCACATTTATGGCACTTTATGGATATCATCCACCATCCATCACATCATATTTAAGAGAAAATTCTAAGGTGCAAGCAGTGGAATATCACTTCAAGCATCAACATCAAGTTCTCCAACTCTTAAAGGATAACCTCAATTTGTCACAAAATCTAATGAAAAAACAGGCAAATCAACATCACAATGAGAGAATTTTTGATGTAGGAGGCTGGGTATTTTTCCGTCTACAACCATACAAACAAATTTCCCTCAAGCAAGCTAAGAAGTATAATAAATTATCGCAAAAATACTATGGTCCTTACAAGGTGTTGCAAAAGATTGGTAATATGGCATACAAATTGGAGCTTCCTTCTTCTTCGCGAGTGCATCCAGTTTTCCATGTTTCATGCTTAAAGAAGGTTATAAGTGACAAAAATCTAGTTTAAACAATATTTCCATAACTTGATGAGGAAGGAAAAATCATACTGGAACCTGAAACAATCATGGAAAAAATAACTCTATTGAAAATAAAACCACTCAGAAAATATATATAAAACACACATAAAATACCAAAGACAAAATATTGGCAGAAAAGGCTTCAGCCTCACGGCTTCCTCACATATTTCTCATTATTAAAAGAATGTAGTGTTACAGTTAAATAGATGAGGAGACAGTGTCTTAAGATAGTGTGTTCTATCTTGTACACCTTGGTTGAGATAATTTCTCAAAAAAACACACACCAATATAGGAGCTACCTAAACTAACTCCTATCTTAGAGGAACAACCCAAACTAAAGAGTTAGGCATAAATTCCTGACTTTTAATATTTAATTTATTTATTTTATTTTTGGATTTATTATTGTTTTATGAGAGAGTCTAACATTCCCCCCTTCAATGATAAATCCAAAATAATAACGAGGAATCATCTTCCAAGTTCTCATGTTGATCCTAGAAAACATTTCCTGAAAAACTGCCAAAGTTGGATGCTGAAAAATTGCAGCCTGAAGAGACCATGAGTTAGCTGCATGTCTGATTCATCTCTGAATTTTTCTTGACAACTCCATCATGTGCCAAGTTTCAAAATGATCCATCTGTCCTTTTCGTGAAATCAACATCCTTTGTCCATTTACATAATTTGTTCAACGCCCACTAGCTGATGATGTCAAAAACAACTCATTGTTGCTTTTGTTGTGTTGAAAACTACTCACTGCTGCTTTTCTGTCGATTGCTCACTGGCGAATTTTTTGATGCCCACTGGCTGCTGAAGATGCCCACTAGCTACAAAAGCTTCCCACTGGCTTATTCTTTTTGTTTTTTCGAGACTTTCAGTCTGACAACCATCGTAAATTTCATTGACATTTCCCTCCTTTGTCAGCTGAAAAGAGAGACCCTTTTCTGGAAAGTGTTAGATTCAATCTAGTCATACTGCCATCAGCGATCAAAATTTCTCTTTTTCACTTTCATATTAGGAGTCCCACACCAATAAAATTTCACCATTCCATTAGGTCATGGATTCATTGATGGTAGTGATTTTTCATCAGTTTTCCCTCCTCTGAAACTTGTTGATTCTCCTGTCTATGGTCTTCAGTCATGAGCTACTTTCAGCTTTTGAGTCATGTTAGTAGGTCATGGGATGGGTCTCATTAGGTTCTAGGATCTCATCATGGTCAAACTATTGAGTCAAGTGTCAATAAATATCAACAAGGTCATGAGGAAGTCAACAAAATCAAAGTCACAGCACCTGGGAAGATCAAAGAAATATTTTATTCTGTTTGATGTAATTTTCACCTCAAAACCATGTTTTGAGGTGAAAGCATGACACTTTAATTTTAATTATCAGCTTTATGTAATTTTATGTCATCATATGTAATAAGTCACACTTCAGAAGCTGTTATCTCCACAAAGTCACCACCCTACCTTTCAGAGAAGTTTTCCATAGCATTTTAAGTCTAGAATCATGTTCTAAGAATGTCCATCAGAAAGATCCTGGAAAGAGATTTCCAACAGTATATTACACTCTCAAAACTGACTCCTGGATTGAAATTTATGCCTAGATGAAAGAAAGGTCCCCTATACCCTAAACCAAACCCCTTTCCCACCTTTCCCTGAACTTTACTTTATTAAATTTTTATGTTTTCTTTATAAAACCCCCCTTTTTTCCCCTTTCGATTACACAATTGCAATGCAAAATTTCCTTGACCCAAGAGCTCCAATGCGATTAAACCACTTCCCCTCATGTCCCTTTAAAACTTTATAATAACATTTTAAAGTTTGTTATTATAAATCTCATTTCCTTTAATTTGATTAAACAAACCACTTCCCCTCCATACCTTTTAAACTTTATATAAAGTTTAAATTTATATTATAAAACCCCGCCGGTCCGATATAATCCCTTCCCCTTTTCCCGATCGCAATCGCAATGTTTGGAAAATGCATTTCGATTGGCCCTCATAAAGAACTCCGATGCGATTGGATAAACCCTCCTCAGCTGATTAAATAAATCCTTTCCTTTGCTTATCCTTAAACTTTATGATAAAACTTAAAGTTTTGTATCGAAAATCCCTTCCTCCAATTCACAGTCCCCGATTGTCATACCTTCGATTGACATTCGCCGATTGCATATACTCGATGAGATCCCGACCGTCGATCTGCTTATCTGATCGGATGACCCAAACTTCATAGCTCCATCTCGATCGGCGCTTTTGATTGTTCCCCTCCAATTGAATCCCTCCGATTACACCGTCGCCATCGATCTGCCCAACAATCCGATGGCCCACAGCCCGTCGCTCCATCAACATCAACGTTTTCACATGATGCTTTGCTCCCGCTTCCCTTTCACCTCCCGATTTCAATTGACCTTGGGTCTCGCCATATGATTCTTCGCCCATTCATAATAAAAGGGCTTCTTCCCCTTGTAAAACTTAAATTTTATTTTAATTTGCTTTAGAAAGGCCTTGCCCCTATCACTTATACCCATCACATCGGCATTTTCCATATGTGCTTTTCTTCCGCTCCCTCTCTGATTCCGATTGCGATGTATAACTCTCGGGTCCCACCTTAAAGGCCTTTCAACAGAAAAATTGTTTTCCCCTTTGTAAAAGTGCCCGACTATTTTTAATATGTTTTGAAAGGAAATATCCCTTTGGCCTATTTTTTCTCCCTATTGCCATATTTCCAATCGCATCAGAGATTTTGGGCCTTGTTTCAAATATATCCAACCCCCGATCCCCAATTGCAATTGTGCCATCACATACCATGTTTTAATTGATCCATTTTATATTGTATCACCTCTTCCCCTTTGATTCTAATTACGATTGCGATTCTAGACCCCACCTCTTTCCCTTTCATTCCTATTCATTCAAAAGGGGATTTTCCTTCACTAAGGCATAATTTCATTTTATTTTATTTCAAAATCATTTTATTAAAAGTCAGTTTTCTTCAAACAAATAATGGAAAGAAACAGTCAAAGGGCCGAGAGCTAAAATGAGACTGAGATTTCTACAATAGCAGGAAAATAGGAATCTGCACTTCAGATTGCCAATTTTACATCCATCTAGCGTATCAGTGAATCTACCCAAGTGGTCAAAATGTATTGTTGTTCCTTATTTTTAGGGGCAGATTGTTGGTTTTCTTTTCTATGATCGGACTTCAGTTTTTGAGCTGGCAAACAACTCTTTCCGTGGATCTATTTTCCCACATTTCAGTCTATTTAATGTAATTTTGAATCATTTGTAAAGCAGTCTGTAACTCATAAGTAGGGAAATATTGTGGTAATCAAGGAGAACGCTTTGCGCTCCGTTGTAATAGTTTTGGACAGGGAATTAATAAAGAGATGCAACTCTGATTTGTGGGATCCATGTGGTATGAAATTTAGCATTTTTTCTCTCCTTTGTGTTCATATGTAAATTTTTATGTGTACCATTCATTCATAAACATCTTTGTTTGAACTCTTTCAAGATATAAAGGTAGAATCTATTTTTTATGCTCTGCCTTGGGAAATCATTCAATACTCTGTGTTTTTCTTCTGTTTGAAAAGGCTACATCTCCTATGCCCTTTTCAACTCCTCACTAGTCTTTCCATTCCATAATTATTTAAACTTAATTGCTAAAAATTTCCTGCCTACCTTGCCCCATGAGATAACCTATATCCATGATTTAATTCCCCGATTCAAACTGTCCAATTTGTTCTACACATCCCTGAAAAATTCACTCATTTCATTGAAACTTTTTCCCATTATTATACCCAGCCTAAAATCAGTTTTTAATTGTACTTTTTTGAATATCCTTTCATGGAGAGAGCCGTCTCCTAACCTTCTAGGGCTAGCTACAAGGCTGAGCGTGGTTTATATGTTACCTTTTTTTTCCTTTCTTTAGCTTGAGGTCCAGATCAAGTGATAACATTTCTGGAAACTCCACTGGGGAGAGGAGCGATCTGACTGTCTACGAGCACATATTCTCAGCACTTGAACTGAACGTGTTTATTATGTTTTGAAGAAGGTCATAGTTAGGCCTTGTGTGAATAAAGAAGAATTGAAACCTCTGTCTAAGGCTAAACCCAGGTTATATTGAACGCGACGAACCTTTGGAAATCTCTGTTGTTGAAGTAAAAAGGTTTTATTCTGTTTCCAGCAGAGTAATATTAGTGGGACCCATCCATCGAGTTAACGTGAGGAGTTAAGAGCCAAACCACAGTGAGAAACCTGAGTTAAAGCGCAGTTTATTTACCAGAAGAGGGTTTCGGAAACCAAAACCGCCTTTGTCGCACTGCTTTTGGCCCGGATCAAAACCACGCAAAAAAATAAAATCCACTAATATTTGGGCATGTCATCTCCAAAATACCACCTATATCGCGCAAATTTCATATGTTAAACATCAGCCTTTGAAAAAACGTGAAATTGATGAGGATCGTTTGATCCAGAGAATGTTAGATCTGACGGAAATCGCATAGTGAAGTGCACGAAGGATAAATCGAGTTATGATCCAGTGGTTTTACATTATTAAATTTTTATTTGATTTATAAAAAGGAAAATGATGGATGTGTGGGGCCCCGTTGATTGAAATATATGTCGCGTTGGTAGAATAAATGGGTTCTATGATATAAGTTCGAAGGTTGGTGTTTTTTAAAAGAATCGCGCCATTGTTATAATTTGATATTACGACCGGAGTAAGATTTGCTCAAGTATTTTCAATGTGTTCCCCTATATCACATTAAAATTTAAAGATTTTCTCGAGAGATTTTGGGAGGGGAATACAATTACAAGCACTTATTCCAAAATATCCACAATCATAATATATTCATGGTATCAGAGCATAAAGACGGATCACCCCAGTAATATTTTCCTTGTAAATTCCTGAACTCTGGAAAATGATGTTCAGAGTTTGATAGGATGAAATAAATATTGTACAGTAGAAATTTAACCACACTGGCTTCAAGAAGATACACAAGGGCCAATCCAGATCCAAATCCTCCCCCTGTGTTTGATAATCCTAATCTTATCCCAAGAATAGTCAGAAGACAAGAGGGATCACTAAGTCCTCAACCTATTTTCAGATCTCATACCTGGTCCAGTGAGTGGTTTTTTGTAGAATATCTTTCTTTTGATGATATTTTTGAGCTTTCTTTGTTTGGAAGTCTGAAACTACAATTGATGACACAGTTTTAGATCCAGAATTCCTTGTAGATATTGAAGTTCAAAGGGAAAATAATTCAATTGATGACTATATTTTGAATTCTCCTCAGTCATCTATCACTGTAACTAATATCCTTGAGCCTTCAGAGTCATCAGGAACAACATTTCCTCCTCCTAATTCATCAACATTCCCATCAGTCAATTCTCAGCTTTCATCTCCCCCATCAACACCTCCCTTGAATCCTTGTACTACAAACACTATTGTAAATCCACCTAGAGTCATGGATGCCCGGTATGCACCCCTGGTCTTACCTCAGGTCCTCAATGATATGCCTGCTGATTATCAAAGTAAAATTCCTATCTTTGATGCCACCCAAAGCATCACATCCCAACAGCATGTTGATAAGATGAATGACTTTTTTTATCTACATGAGGTATGGTAGAGAATGTGACTACAAGGTTGTTTTTCCAAAGCTTTGGAGGTGAAGTTAGAAAGTGGTTCAGAACCTTAACAACAAGCTCTATTCGCACTTTACAAGAGTTACACACACAGTTTTTAGACCTATGGGAGGTAAAGAAAAACCCACTCCAAATTTTGTCTGAGTATGAAAATATTAAAAGAAATGTGGGTGAAATTGTACAAGATTATTGTCTAGGATTTAATGTTGTATACAATGCTATTCGAGCTAACCTGAAACCTCCTGTGGGATTAGCCTTTCTCAAATTTCTAGATGGTTTTGATGCTGACATGGCATATCAGCTACGAGAGAGAGATCCCACTACGCTTGAAGACATGCAGAAGATAGCGGTAAGTGTAGAAGCAAATCTGCTAGCTAAAAGAGCTCGAACCAGAGCTGAAAAGAGTCACTATGAAAGAAGAAACGTCTTCTTCAGACAGCAAGATGGATACTTTGATACATACAATGGAAAATATGGTTGATCGATTAACCATTTCAGATAGACCTGAACCTCAAATCAGGAATTCGAATTTCAAAGGGAAACAGCCGCAATTCATAATTAAGCAGAGAGAACAGAGAGCACAGGACGAAGTAGCACCATAGCAGCAGATCAAAACTCCCTTGCAGTAGAATTACGTTCAAGGAATAGAGACAAATGAGGATGATGATCCTCTGATTTAATCCAACCATTTCTTCACTACCGATGGTGCGCCAATTTTTCTCACTGAAGACGAAGAATACACAGCGACTACAGACATTCGAAAGGACGGAAATTTTATTTTGGCCAATGATGCAGTGTTAGAAGAATATTCCAATGACTATCAAAGAGGGTACATGAACACTTTATCAGCACAAAAAAATCAGTACTCTTTGAGGAACAGAGATGTTCCGATTAGTCCCATTCAAAAGAGAAAAGAGCTCCAAATGAAGAACGATTCTTAGAAGAAAGGGAAAGAGCCAGCCGACCCTTCCTTCAGCAAAACACCTTCAGCGATTAACAGCCCAAATGAGAAGAACCAACAGAGCGCAGCAAGGGAGAAAATAGAGAAGAAAGACCCTCCCATCAAAGAGGTAGAAAAATCTCCTTCTTTTAATTTGGAAAATGAGATTTCTAAGCTAAAAGTGTCTATGCCCCTGACTGAGTTTGTGAAAAATAGCACTTATAAACACCAGGTGTCTAGAATTTTGCAAATAGACTCTGTTTCCGATATGGTTAATGTTGAATATGACTATCTTGAACTGATTTTTGGTCTAGCTACTGAAGATCAATCAGAAGAAAGTGAAGTCCCTCCCTTTTACCTAAGTCTTAGATTACATGAGTTCATCTTGCATAATGCTATGTTGGACTCAGGAGCCTCACATAATTTGATGCCCAAAGCCATTATGGAGAAGTTAGGACTTGATATTACCCAAAAATACCATGACTTGTATTCTTTTGACTCAGGTACGGTCCATTGTATTGGTCTTCTCAAAGACTTGGCAGTGTCTTTATATCAAATCCCAGCCAAGAATTTCTTGATGGATGTAGTTGTTTCCGATGTCCCACCATGGTTTGGAATGCTTCTATCTAGGTCTTGGGGTGCAAAAATTAAAGGAACCATGCAGCTTGACTTCTCTTATGCCACTATTCCCGTGTTTGGCCAGTTGAGAAAACTATATAGGGAGAAGAAAATGAAATATATGATCACTAGCAAAGAGAAGCCAATTAATCATCCCATTAATGTAGTCCACATAGATTTAGAGTCCTTTTCCTTATATTCAGATGGTGGTTTGAATGATGAAAATGTTCAGTTGGTACAAGTAGATGAAATACCTAAGATTTCAGAGAATTTTAGGGAAGTCATCAAACAGGAAAAAGATAAAGAAATAAGCACTTCCGAGCCTCCTGCCTGCCAGCAGCAAAAAGACAGCGAACAGCAGAAAGATACAAAAATCAGTCAGGATGAAGTAGAGAAAGAAGCAAAATTTCAGCATCTACAAGAAGAAGAAGAAGGCCTATGGAGCATGGATTTTTATGGAGTTGTTGGTAAGGATGGAGCTGGTATAGGAATATGGATTCAGAGCCCGGTTTTCTAGCCTGAAAGGGTTCCTAGTAATGTTAGAGTATGTGCTTATAAGTTGGCTTTTGATTGCTCTAACAATGAAGCAGGGTATGTAGCTTTGATTGCAGGTCTGAAAATTTTGATTAAGTTAAATGCAAAGAGGATTTCTTTATATGGAGATTCAGAGCTGATAATCAAACAGGTCAAAGGAGTACCAAGCAAAGCATCCACGATTGAGGGCTTACAAAAATGTAGTCCTGGATATATTGAATACATTTCCTGAGTAAAATTTGACAGCAGTACCCAGGATGCAGAATATTATTGTTGATTCTCTTGCCACTACATCAAGCAACTTGAAGATTCAAATGAACTCCAGCAACAAGTTTGAGATCTATGTCAAACATAGGCCTGTTGTTCCTGAGAATTTGAGATATTGGCAAGTGTTTTGGGATGACAATGAGATTAATGATTTTTTGCAGAGTGATGGGAAATTCAAAGATACTCCAATAGAAGGTGACTATGAGGTGGATGATCAAGAAATGGAAACAAATCAGATGGACATCTTGCAGCTGAAAGACAATGTAATTCCTAGAGGTCTCATACCTTTAGAGGAGCTTTTTGATCAGGATGATGTTGCCAAGAAACCAAGCTTGGTGCCTACTGAGAAAGGAGTCGAAGATGTGAATCTCGGAACACCTGACAAGCCCATGTTTATGAAGTTGTCAAAGGCATTGTCCCCTGAGGTAAAGGAAAGGTATGTTAAATTGCTTTCTGAATTTTCTGATGTGTTTGCATGGGATTATTCAGATTTTAAGGTGTATGAAAAAACATAATTCAGCATATTATTCCCATCAAGCCGGATTAGAATCCATTTAGATAGAAGCTAAGAAGAATCAATCCGAAGCTGCTGCCATCCATTGAAAAAGAGGTAAACATATTGTACAAAGCTGGTATCATAGTCCCAATTAGATTTTCCGACTGGATTTCAAATTTGGTCCCGGTACGTAAGAAGACAGGAGAAATAAGGTTGTGCATAGATTTTCGTAATTTGAATAAGGCATCCTTAAAGGATAATTATCCACTTCCAAAGATGGACCATATTCTACAAAGATTAGTTGGAGCATGTAGGATGTCACTACTTGATGGCTACTTAGGCTACAACCATATCTTGGTGCATGAAAAGGATCAAGACAAAACTGCCTTCACAACACCCGGGGGAACCTTCCAGTATGCCAAAATACCATTTGGACTGAAGAACGCTGGAGCTACTTTCCAGTGAGAAATGGAAATTGCTTTTTCCAATGAAAAATATGTTTTTCTTGTTGTTTATTTGGATGATCTGATAGTGTTTTCTAGTTCTGATGATGAGCATTTGCACCATTTGAGGGTTGTGTATCAACGATGCAAAAAGTTTGGAATTTCTCTCAATCCAAAGAAGAGTCTCTTTGCCATGGATGAAGGCAAGTTGCTGGGGCATATCATCTCTAAAGATGGTATCCGCATCGATCCATCTAGAGTAGAGGAAATTCAGCACATAGACCTTCCATGGAACAAAAATGAGATTCAAGCATTCAATGGTAAGATGAACTTCTTGCGCAGATTTATACCCAATTTGGCTGAACATTTGAGAGAAATGACTAATATGTTGAAGAACGATAGCACTATCAAATGGAGTGAGGAAGCTATCAAGTCATTTAATCTGGTAAAGTTTGCCTTGTCCAATGCCCTAGTATTGATTATTCCTGATTATACTCAAAATTTTATTATTTTTTCATTCGCTACAGAGCATACGATGGTTGTTGTTTTGATGCAAAGGAGAGATCAGGTTGAAAATCCAATTGCCTTTTTCAGTAGGACTATTAGAGATGCTACCTTGAGGTATAATATTATTGAGAAACAAGCATTGGCTCTTATAAAGGAATTGAAGGATTTTAGGGTCTATATTCTGCATTCACATACTATAGCATATGTTCCTAATGCAGCAGTAAAGGATGTCTTGATGAAAACTGATCCAGAAGGTCAAAGAGGTAAGTGGATAGCAGCTATGTTGGAGTATGATTTGGAGATCAAACCCATAAAGTTGATCAAGGGACAAGGCTTGGAAAAGCTAATGGTCCAATCAAATCTGCGTGCCCTGGATATAAACCTCATAACAACAATGTCAGAAGATGAAGATGAAGGTTTTCTTGTTCCAATTTCAGACATTTTTCTACAATCCCCATGGTATTCAGATATTGTTTATGTTCTTTAGCATCTTTCACCTCCTCTAGGAATGTCTAAGAGTAAAGGTAGATCTGATCCAGGTGGATATTGGTGGTCACCAACCTATTCCACTTGGGGCTCCACGATTGTCTCTTTTAGTTTTTCAGTTTCGGCATAGTTTGCTATTTTTAGCCGTTTTGAGGCCCTAAACGACGTTTTTTGGGAAAACAGAGAGCAACATGGGTCCATGGACCGATGTTTCTTGTTCCAAATTTGTATTCCTCGGATAGATATTTCTAACGAGGTATGGTACGCGTCAAACGGAGATCGTATGCCAAAGTTACGCCCCTGGGAAGTTGAAACACCAATTTACCCAAACGGGGCCCATAGTTTTGGTGCTTCATCTCCTAGGGTTAGGGTTTTGGCTGTTTAGGATTTCCCATTGTTTCTAAATAATAAATAGGCCCTCGAGCCTCATTGTAACTCGGTTCAGAGGCCTGTAGCCGCCACATCTCTTCTCAGAGATAGCTACCAGCGCCCTAGCTAGTTTTATTTCCATTCTGTCTGTAAGCAAATTTCAGTTCTTTGATATTAATGAAATGAAGTGTTATTTCCTCTGCATCTCTGTATTTATGTTTATATGTTTATTTTGTTGCGTTCCTGCATAAATCCGGATCAGTGGTATCAGAGGTGGTCTGCTTTTTCTCGATCCTTCTTTGCATGTCCCCAACGAGGTCGGGGTATAAGGAGCTAGGGCTCGATCTGGTGGAACCTTTGCAAGATCAACCTCACAAACCTCGACGGACGCCCATGGGGGACGAAAAGAAAGATGAGGGAGCAGGAGATCCTATCAAAATATTGCTCGAGGAGGCCCTCGAAAAACAAAGGAACGTGATGATGGATAACTTTGTTCAGATCCTTCAACGGCTACCCACCGGCGGCGCATCTGCATCCAGCAGCCACTCTGGAGGCGCGACTCCTTTTAAGGTACAATTAAATTTTGACATTCCCATATTTGAGGGTCAAATAGACGCAGATGCTGTAGATAAATGGTTGAATCTGTTAGAAGGATATTTCTCGGTTCATGACTTTTCAGACCAGGAGAAGATTATTTTTTCACTCCTCAAAGCTACCCCCCATGTTAAGGACTGGTGGGAAACCTACTGTGAGAACAAGGACCAGACAGAACCCTCTCTGTTCTCGGCCGTACCAACTTGGAATTCTTTCCGAGACACCGTCAAGGAACAATACTATCCTGTGGGGAGCTATGAGGACAAGTACATACAATGGACCACGCTGCGACAACAAAGGGATCAAGATGTGCATGAGCTGACGAATCTGTTCCATACCCTACGTACAAAGTTGGGTATCAAAGATTCAGAGAAACATCTGGTGCTAAAGTATCGCAGCTGTCTGCACAAATACATTCAGGAGGAAATGGAGTTCCTTGACATCTCCTCGCTTGGTATGACATCAGCACGCATGCTGGCCAAGATTGAGCGTAACCAAGCAGAAGAAGCAGACTCTTGGACCGCTACAATCATGTTGCGGGGAAAGGTGCTTTCCAAATCGTAATTGACTACACAATAGCCAAGGCATGGTGGCCAAAGACAACCTGTCAGCGCGAAGAAAAGAACAGCACCGCAAAGCCAAAGAAGGACACGGAAAGTGGTGTGAGTTCCATAAGAGCTCCACTCACAACACAAGTGAGTGTCGGGCCAAGCAGTCGCTAGTGGCCGAGATGAGGGCTTCTGAGTCAGATGCATGCTCCGACTCCGAATTAGAACCTGAAAAGGGGAATGAAAAAGGGAAACAGATTATTGATGCGGAGCCCAACGCCACTGTTGCCACTACAAAGGTCCAGAAGGAGGAACCGGAAGATCCAGAGGAGGAGGAACGTCTCTTCCACTCCCAGATGTGGGTAAAGGGCTCCCCTGTACAGTTCATTGTAGACAATGGGAGCCAAAAGAACCTCATTTCAGCAGACGCCGTGAAGCGGTTGGGCTTGCCGACCACAGCTCACCCACATCCATACACCATCGGGTGGCTTCACCAAGGACGAGATCTCCGCGCCAGCCGGCAGTGTCGCCTTCCCTATAGCATCAAGCCCTTCACGGATGAGGTATTATGTGACGTTGCTCCTATTGATGTTTCTGATGTATTATTAAGACAACCATACTTGTGGAAGCGTCATGCTGTGTATGAGTCTCGACCTCGTGCTGTTATTATTACTTTGGGAAATAAGTTGTACAGGATACCAGAGGTACCACCTCCTACGACTATCTCTTTGGTTACCGCAAAACAATGTAGTAAGCTCATTTCCCAAACCAGGAAATTCGTTTTTCTGATGATCCGCCCCCAGGGCAAGAAGAAGACTGTGGCCACGACCTCCAGACAGGGCCCCTCTGCACGACAAAAACAAATGGATAAGGTCGTGGAGGAGTACGGGGACATCTTCACCTCACCCACAGGGGTTCCTCTGCACTGCCAAGTCAAGCACCCGATTGATCTGACCCCAGGTGCGCCACTACCCAATGGACCGATCTATCGACGCTCTGTTCTGGAAAATGATGAAATCAAGAGGCAGATTCAGGAGCTGTTGCAGAAAGGTCACATCAGACCAAGTTCATCGCCCCGTGGGAGCCCGATCATGTTGGTACAGAAGAAGGATGGGACGTGGAGACTTTGTATTGACTATCGGGCGCTGAACAAGATCACTGTCCGGAATAGGTACCCAATCCCACGGATTGATGACCTTCTGGACCAACTCCAAGGTGCAAAATATTTCAGTAAGATCGACCTGAAGTCTGGGTATCACCAGGTACCAATTGAACCCTCCGATGTGTGGAAGACTACCTTCAAAGCCAAGGAAGGCCTTTTCGAATGGATGGTCATGCCTTTCGGGTTGACGAATGCTTGCAACCTTCATGAGAATGATGGACGACATCTTGCGGCCATTCACCAACTCATTTGTAGTGGTGTATGTTGAGTCCCAAATTTGCATCTTTCCTATA